>OU343217.1:204119013-204195864 GCA_910596185.1 Chrysanthemum makinoi | reverse complement strand
GCAGAATACTTCGAAACAAGATCCGTTACCTGGGGAGATTGTTTCGATAAAAGCACTTCTTCTCAGAAGAAGAATGTGAGAAACGTCAAAGCAACTATTACATCTACACCACAAACTGTTCAATATTAGAGACAACAATTACTAACACTTAGGGGAGATTGTTGGGATCACTCCTAAAATACTTCTCAAGTGTTAGCAATCAATATGTAATAGTTAGCTTAATTAGGCTTTCAAGTTAGTTTTAATGGCAAGGCTTATGTAGAAAGCCCATAAGCCTTGGCCCAGCCTGGGAAGGAAGGGCTGTGATGCTTGTTGCCCCTAGCCCCTATAATAATGTTGTAAACTCCCATTTGGGGGTTGGTTGTTCACTTTTATTCCATCATCACGCAACAACCTTTCTCTATCATATTATTGTGTGTGTTTTATTGTGTTCATCCGATCATTCTCTATCTCATTTCTTCATATTGATGCTTGTGTTGCAAACATGGGAACCTAACACAAACATAGTGGAGCATAGACTCTGACCAAGGTTTAACGATTTTCACATAAAAGTGAAAATGGGTAAAATTTGATAACACAACCGCTATCCCCCGCATAACCGGTTAGCATACAGCATTGTTTCAAGTTAGTTCATCATCCACACAAAGTAAACCGCGACCCAATAATATCATACATCATTGTTTTAAGCTTGTTCCAAACACTCATTTAAAAACCTCACTTATCCAACTTTTTTTAGATATTTGTCATCATCATCCCAAGGAACTTGAACATCCCACTTGTTTTGTTTAAACAACGATTCATTGTCGATCTGGAAGAGGTGCATAGTATTCTTGAGGTGGAAGTCGAGAGAATTTGGGAGATCTTGAACTATTTGATGATGATGAAGGAATTGGAGGTTTTACCCTTTTTAGTCTTAGTCACTTCGCTGCGTCCTCAAGGCACAAATATGAGGTGAGAGCATAGTCTAGCTTCAACCCTTTTGGGCTTGGTGGAATGGGTGCAAATGCTCTATAGAGACGGGTGAGTAGCATCCCATATGGAAGAGCAACGGATCCTTGAGTAGGAATATCTACCATTCTCCTAGCAATGTAGTAGGCTAAGTTGAATGGTTGATGAGTGGACAAGTTGTAGAGCATGTGACAAAGGCAAGCATTGATATGGTCTCTATTTCCTATAGTGCTAATGTGGCTCAAGGAGGTTCCTCCCACTTTTTGAATTTGGGCTTAAGCTCATTGAGCTCCATACCATATGGATCTCGGTTCACTTCCTTCATCTTTCGGGTAACACGGGTTGGAGTTGCCCTTTCGTTAAAAAGGTGCTCACGGATGATGTCCTTATCCACCAAAGGAGTTTGGTAGGGAAGAGAGTGTTCATTGATTGCATCAAGGATAGTGAGTGACCACTTATCCGAGTAAACACATATACCAGCAGTGAATTCCTAGCTTGAGAAAATTGGTCTAGGGAGATGGTGTAGTCAGTTTGATTGATTCTAAACCTAAGAGCCATTTGATTATCCTCATCAGTGAAAGAGACAACACTATCATAGAATTCTAAGACAAACCTAGGTCAAATGGGTTCATCGATGTCGAGGAGACAATCGAAGTTGATAGTGGCAAGCTCTTGACGGAGATTAGTTTCGTCGACAAATGAGTGATGATTGGCCCTACCCTCATGGAAGTACCTTTGCTCTAGACTCTTAAAGATTTCGACTTGCTCTTTGGTGAGGCCCTTGCTTTTGTGGTGTTGAGGGATGTAGCTAAGGGTATCCTTGTGATCATAGAATTTTGCGGCTACCATGATTGTTCCTATGAGCAAGAATTTGCATGTTAATAATAAAGGCAAACTTAGCATTTTGGTTCTAGTGTGTGCCTATATGAAAACAATTTGGAGTTGCGGTTATCTCGACTCATTTTATGCATAAAATGATTTTCAATGGGGGTGTTTGGCAAAAGACATGAGATAAAAGCTCTAATTCAATGTGGCTTAATTTGAATATACCCGGGAATGCATATTAGTTATGCATTACCTTTAGTATTCAATAGCATAAAGCAAGTGATGAAAAATTTACGTTTTAATTTGTATTTAACAATGAAAAATTGTTTTCCTACAAGTGAGAAGCTTTTCAAAATTTTGACATGGGGTTTTTGTGTAATTAGAATAAGGCCCTATAGTAATTATCTTTTAAATAGTGGGAAACATGATTAGTTTATGCAATGTGACAATGTAGTACCTAATTTTAATAACTAGTTATGCAATTTGCCAATTGATTCCATGTTTTGTACAAGAATATACATAATCCCCATGTAATGATTTTGTGCATAAATTAGAATCCTAGACTCATAATTAAGAGAGGTAATGTAGTTAGGATACTTACAATGATGTTTTCTTCAGTGATTAATTGGTGAGAAAGTCTTGACAATGAGTTAGGTGTGTTGTTGATACGTTTTGGTAAAGTGGATTGTGAGGAAGAAGATGTTTTGAAAGTGGTATTTTTGATACTGTTGTCACCACGGACCAAACGGCACCAAAAGTTTGGTTCCGTACGTGTTGTCGTTTGGTGTCGTGGGAACAGTAGCAGATTTAAGCTAATTTGTTTTGTTTTGTTTGTTCAAAGATTTAGACTATGTTTTAACTACATGTTTGGTTCCATTAACCCTAAGCCAAGTCTAAGAAGATTAAATGGTTCTCTTTTGAGAGGCTTAGTTAGGATGTCCAATAATGTTGTCTGGAGGATACTTTCTCAATTGAGATGTTTCCTTTTTGAACATTGTCTCGAAGAAAGTGATGGCGGATTTCATTATGCTTTGTTCGAGCATGTCGGACGGGATTTTCTTTGGATCAATAGCTCCTTTGTTGTCGTAAAGTATAGAGATATCATTGAGATGAATTCCGTAATCCAAGAGAGCCAACTGCATTCAAAGAGCTTGTTAACATGCTTTTCCGGCTGAGACGTATTCGGCTTCAGTAGGTGAGATAGCAAGAGCCGTTTGTTTCTTTACAAACCTTGAGGTAAGACAATGTCCAACAAAAGTACAAATACCACTTGTACTTTTTCTATCGACATAGTCACCCGTTCCTTTGGGATACCATAATCCTAAACTTGTCGTTCCCTTAATGTATCCAAATATCCTTTTCAAGGCTTCTAAGTGTGATGCTTTGGGATTTTCTTGAAAGCGAGCACATAGACAACTAAACATAATATGGGTCTTGTGGCTTGTATTGAGATAGAGTAGGCACGATCATTCCTCTATATTAGTGTTATCTACCGTATACACCCTCGAGTCCTTGGTGAGTTTAGAGTCCGAGGACATGGGTGTCTTAGTTGGTTTTGAGTCTTCAAGACCAAATTTCTTAACCATATCTTTTATGTATATAGATTGGTTAAAGAATATGCCATCTTCTATTTGTTTAATTTGAAGTCCTAAAAAGAAGTTTAACTCACCCATCATACCCATCTCAAACTCGTCGTGCGTGATTTTAAAAAAATCATCACATAGCTCTTGACAAGTTGATCCGAATATGATGTCATCAACGTATATTTGAACTATGATAATGTGTGATTCCTTTGGTAAAAAGAGTATTATCTACTAATCCCATGGTATATTTTTTTTCTACTAGATAAGTCTTAAGTCGATCGTAACAAGCTTTTGTTAATTGCTTAAGTCCGTATAATGCCTTCTTGAGTTTGAAGACATGATGTGGTTTTTCAAAGTCGGTAAAACTGGGAGGTTGAGCAACATATACTTCTTCGTAAATAAACCCATTAAGGAATGCACTCTTAACATCCATTTGAAATAATTTAAAGTCATAAGCACATTCATATGCAAGTAAGATTCTAATAGACTCGAGCCTAGCTACGGGTGCATAAGTTTAAATTAGTAATCAATCCCTTATTGATTATAACCTTGTGCGACAAGCCTAGCTTTGTTTCTAGACACTATACCATTTTTGTCCATTTTATTTTGAAAAACCCATTTCGTTCCAATTATAGTTTGATATTTAGGTTTTTGGTACCAACTTCCAAACATCATTTCTAACAAATTGGTTTAAATCTTCTTGCATAGCAATTACCCAAGATTCATCTTTTATTGCTTCGTTTATGTTTTTCGGTTCAATGGTTGATAAAAAGCAAAAGTAATTACTTTGATTTTGGGCTTGTGATCTTAACGTTCTTTGATTTAGTTATCCTATGACCTTTTCTAAAGGATGACTTTTGGATTCTTTAATGTTTATAATTTCATTATTTAATGGTTCATCTTCCTGGTCATTTTCAATTATTTCTTGACTTTTCTAAGTTGACTTTCAACTAAGTCATCATCTACCAAGGTGATGTCTTAGAGGAGGTGGACTTTGTCGAATATTATGTTCAACGATTCCTCGACTCTCATTGTTTCTTTGTATAAGACTATGTAAGCTTTACTAGTTTGTGAGTAACCAAGAAATACACCTTCATAAGACTTTGGGTCAAACTTGGTGAGATAGTCTTTGGTATTAAGAATGAAACATTTACATCCAAACACTCTAAAATATCCTAAAGTTGGCTTTTTTACCTTTATATAATTCATATGGTGTTTTGCTTAAGAAAGGACGTATTAAAACTCTATTTAAAATATATGTAGAAGTGTCAACGGTGTTACACCAAAACTTTTGAGTATGTTTTGTTCATTAAGCATTGTTCTACTCATTTCTTGAATGGTTCTATTTTTACGTTCTACAACTCCATTAGATTGAGGTGTTCGAGGAGCCGAGAAATTATGTGTTATACCATTTGTATCACAAAAGTTTCCAAATTGTGTTTCATTGTCAAACTCACGACCATGATCCGTTCGGATTGACACAATGTTAACACCTAGTTGGTTTTGAATTTTCTTTCTAAGTATTTCAAATTTATCAAAAGCTTCATTTTTAGTTTTCAAAAATAATGTCCAAGTAAACCTTGAGTAATCATCTACTATAACCAAAGTGTATAAGTTGCCTCCATAACTTCTTATAGCGGATGAACCAAACAAGTCCATAAGCAAAAGCTCTAGACACTTAGATGTGGACACCATGTTTTTAGGCTTATGGCTACTATGAGTTTGTTTACCAATTTTGCAAGCGTCGCAAAAATGTTTGTCATATTTTAGTTCTGGTAAATTTCTAACTAGCTCTTTTGAAGATAGGTTTTGGATAAGTCTCATATTAGCGTGACCTAATCGTCTATGCCAAAGGGTAGAGTTATCATCTAAGGTTGTTAGAAAAAGTTTGTCATTAGATGTTTTATCTATTTTCATGACATATATGTTATTTTTCCTAACTCCTTTAGCTATGGTGATGCCATCTTTTAGTATTTTACTACCATTTTCTTCAAATAGTACTTTATACTTTTTATCACATAATTGGCTAATACTAAGTAGATTAAATCCTAATCTATCGACATGAGCAACATTTTTAATAGTCAGGGAGTTATGAGCGATCGTACCTTTGCCAATGGTTTTGCTTTTGATATTGCAACCAAAAGTGACATTACCTCCATCATACTCTTGGTATGTTGAGAAGAGGCTTTTGTTTCCCGCCATGTGTCTTGAGCATACACTATCTTTTATCCATTCATCAGGTTCTAATCCAACTTTCAAGCATACCTATGACACAAACAACTCAAGCATTTGGTCCCCAATATCTCATGGGTCCGTTTGGGTTAAACATACCATTTACTTGGTTCATGTATGAAAATGATGGGTAAAGGTTCCATGGCATGTAATTTGGAGTTTGATATGGTCTAGGGAAGTTGTGATTCCAACCGGCATATTGATAGTTGGGTTGTATGTTGTGGTTGCTCTTGGGAAAGGGGCGTTTGGCAATTGGTGTTTTAGACCATTGTTGAATAGTTTTAGATCTAAATTCATTTCTAGCAAGTCCTACTCTAATGTAACAACGAGGTTTAGTTTAACATTATCCTTGGTTTTCTTTGTTACTTTGAAAAATTCACTTCGGTCCATTCTTGCATTACGTCTATTGCAGTCAGCGCAATTCTTACAGCGGACGGAACCATTTTTGGGTCCGTCACGGTCCGGTGACTGCGGTTCTGATTTGTTTGTCTTTTTGATCGTTTTGGTTTGACTATTTGGAATTTGTACTTCATTAAAACCAAAACCACTTGTGTTTCTGGTACTTTTGAATTCTAACTATTTCATCGGCACAAGAAATGTTTTTGTTAAAACGTTTAAATTTAGAGTTATGTTCGATGAGAACTTATTGTGTGAGCTTTAGTTTTTCTATTTCAAGACTAATCTCTTGACATGATTTGCAACCATCGTCATTTGCTTTCCCCTTTTCCAATCGTTTTGCCTTTTCTTTAACTTAGACTTCATTTTCCAAAAATTACTTTTTAGTCTTTAAAACTTATTTTAGTTATGATTTTTAAACTAAGCTCACACAATTGATTATGTTGTTTTTTCAAAGTGTCATCATCAATAGAAGAATAAGATGAGTCGGAATGTACCTCGTTTGATTCATGTGCTATTAGAGCGATCTCATCCTTGCTTGATTCTTCATCATCCTCACTATCACTCAAAGCACCACTTACAAAAGCTCGTTGAGTTTTGCTTTTAGGTGGAGGGCAATCTCTATTAGATGACTTGCATTACCGCATCTAAAACACTTTCTTTCACCTTTTCCCTTTTTGTCATCTTGGTCTTTTCGGAATGGCTTCTTTTCTTCTCGGGGGTTGCCTCGCTTTTCTCTTCTTCTAAAGAACTTTTTGAAATCTCTAACGGCCATAGCATACTCCTCATCTTCACTACCGGAGCAAGATTCGTCATCATCACTTGATTCCGTTCTTGTCTTTAGAGCGACGGATTTGACTTTCTCTCTTTTTCCTTTGATGATTTAATTTTTCCATCACCATTTAAATTGTACTTTGAGGTTTCGATTAGCTCGTCAAGTGACACTTTTGAGATCTTTTGATTTCTCAATAGCAGATTTAGCTCTCCACCGGATGGAGTGCTCTATGAAATTTCCTGACAAAGTTCTTACTACGAAAATATTCATCAAGTGCTTTAAGAGATGTAATAATAGTATTAAAGCGAGCAAAACCACAATCAATGGTTTCATCTTCAGGGATAACAAATTTTTCATATTGTTGAACAAGAAGATCAATTTTGTTATCCTTGACTTGTGAATTTCCTTGATGTGTAATAATCAAAGATTCCCAAATGTCTTTTGTGGTTTCACACATAAAAATTCTTTCATATTCTTTTCTAGGTAAAGCATTATAAAACATCATTTTAGCTTCATTATTTTTAGCTATTAATTTCTTTTGATCATCAACAGAAATATCTTTTATTGTAGAACTAAAGTCTCCTTTAATTATAATAAACCAAATATCTATATCTTTTGATTTTACATATGTTTTAAAACGGTTTTTCCAATAGATAAATCCATTGGTTTCAAAGAGTGGTGGTCTTTGCATAGATTTCCCTTCTTTAAAATTTTCGGAATCCATGGATCATTTCAAGTTTATAAAATACAATATATTTTAGAAATGTTAGTGAATGATAATGATCTTAGATATTGATCTTAGATATGTTAGTGAATGATAATCAATATGCAAGCAATATATATAAAGAGTAAATAAGGAAAGAAACAATCAAACACGACAAGTTGTTTATAATGGTTCGGTCTACAAGTACTCTTTTTCCTTGCCCTACTCCACTCCCCGAGTCTCACACTCGAGAGTTTAACTTCACTAGTCAACAAGCTCCTTTCACCGGCGGAGAAACCTTTACACTTCACTTACACACTATTTCTGACACTAAGCTAGATGTCGAGTTCTTTTCCAAGGGCACAACCACTCCCACACACAATGTATTTTAAGGACTAAAATACTAACCACTCATGTCGAAGTTTATGATGGTTTGGTACAATAATGATGTATGAATCAAGACTAGATCATACAACAATAAACAAACAAGACTTCCAACTATTTGTTGAAGCTTGAATATGCCTTGATCTTCTTTGCTACAAAGAGATAACTATAATGATCTGGCCGAGTTAGAAATGTTAGAGAAAAGGAATGTATGTGAATTTGCTAGAATGGGATGAAAAAACAACTTGGTTTGGCTTTGCTATTTATAGCCAAAATGATCAGCAGGCACCACGGACCACGGAACCCATAAAAGGGTTCCGCGGTGTACAATTTTGATACCCAGGGTCACGTGACAAGATCACCAAAATCTTACCAAAGTAAACCATATCTATCAAAGATTGTGTAAGATATGTAGAGTCTAAATCTACATAAAATATCTAGTGAAATCTTCTAGAGATTTCAATGATGCACTACATGATGTCATGTGTTGTTTTCTATTTTTAGAAATATGTTAAATGTAAATACATATGTAATGTTTTGTTTTAAGAAACTAAAACATGCTTGATCTAAAAATGTTAACATACATTATGGTTTAGAGTCATATCAATAATATGATTAATCAAAATGTAGATGCTTGAGTGATGAAGATATTATTTGACGAAAAGCTTGTTTTAATATCTATTAAACTTGACAAGCTTTAAGCTTTATAAAAGTTAAACTTACTTTTGTCGTTAACAAAACTTAGGTAAAGATCATAAAATATAAATAATGTTTAATGATGATATTTGTATTAACACTTTCCTAAGAAAACGCAGCTTGAATACTATTAAAATAATCAAGTGGCAGCGAAAATCCAACAAATCGCAGCCAGAAACACCTCAAGTCGTAGCAAGTAAACACCAAAATGCAGTCTTGAAACAATCAAATCGCAGCGATGAAATAACAAAACGCATCCAAGAACGAAGTTACCCTGGGTCAAAACGCATCCAAGAATACTTTCAAAAAACCTTACTTTTTCAATAAAAAACACCACAACCAAGATGAATCAATCTTTCCAAACCCAAAACTAAAATAATATGATGATCCTAAACACAAAAGTACAACCAAAATCCAAACTTTACCACTAAATAAGATCAAAAGAGTAAAAAAGTCTCTAAACTCATTCAAACCAAAACTTATGAATAACCAATCAAGAATCCAAGAACACACAAAGTAGATGATCAAACCATGGCTCTTAATACCAATTGTAACATATTGGTTATCATAAACACACTAACACACTAAGTATGATTCAAACCTAAATGAGTTTAGAGAGAGAAAGATGGAGAGAATGGGAACTTCTAGTGAGAGAAAGTAGTGTAATATTATGAAGCTCCAACCTTCTACCTTGAGAGGTAGACGGTATTTATAGTACTTTACAATAAATGCCCCTACGGGCTATGGATCAGGTATACAGTGGGTAAAGACCCGTCCGTCCTCCACGGTGTCACTTAACTAACTACTAATAATAACTAAACGACTAAGACTACGAGCTTTCTAATGCTTGCACATACTTGAGGTGACCGAGTCTTTAACTTGCAGATTTACTAAATCCTAACAGAGACCTTCATCTGAAGAAGCATTAAAAGCCAACCATTCAGTGAGCGTTGTCATTTTCCATTCAATGTAATTCACAATTCCTTCAAACCGTTCATTGGTTCTAAAGCTAATTTGTTGCATGTCTTGAAGATGCATAACCATAACTTGCACTGCAAGATCTCTACTATTTATGTCAAATTAAGTATTCTCCAGTATGCCTCATGGGGAAATATATAGCGTTCAGCGATGAAATTCTGAATTTCGTCAACTTTTGTTTGTAGTTGGCTCGTTGAAGCGGATGGCTCATCAACATATCTTGTGATACGCGCAACACCTCGATCTGTCCCTTTTGAGATGTACCTGAAAACATATTTGATTAACATGATCCAGTCACAATACTCTACATCTATGTGAGCATGGAATGCAAGATACAATGCACGGTTGTACATGACTATATAACTATTATCCAATCTAACTTGACTATTATTTGCATAGATGCTCATATTCCTTCTTGGGTAGTGCACGTACCAATCTTTGTCTCTATGTGAACTAAAAGCATATGATATAAAGATATGTGAATTTGTTAATTAGAGCCAGAAACAGATATGTGAATTTGTTTCTTCATATTCATAAAAACTAAAACATGAGATATAAAGATCATAAACAAAATAAAGAATCTCGAAGCTATACGTTACCTCCTGTTACGTGGCCTAACATTTTATTTTCCATGAGAGGCTTCATAAAATTAGTAATCTTTTGCTAAAAAATATGGGCTCTGTCAGCTGGAGTTAATTCTGGATAATGTGCCATGTATCTCTTCATATCTGGCCAACTAACGTTACACGTAAACGTAATGAAAAACTGTGGATTTCTAAGTACTGGTAAACAATAAGAGCATCCAAATAATGAATGTACATGTACCGAGACCCTCTAGTAAAAGACTGAGGCAATATGATTCTTGTTCTGACGTCAGACCCATCACGATATCCCCTTGAGATGCATCATACAGACCTACTAGGTATTCGTTTCTAATATCATTTTTTGGCTCTTACGTAATCAATATGGTTTTGTTCTTTGCTACAATACATAGTTACAACATAATGTTGGAAGAGCCTGCCACCTCTAAATAAAAAACCATAAAGGTTGAAGCAATCATGTAGTTGGTACGTGTAGTACATGTTCATCGATATTGTTGGAATCACTCCTAATTTGTATTTCAAGTGTTAGTAATTAATATGTAATAGGTTGCTTAAACTAGGCTTTTAAGTTTGTATTAATGGCAAGGCTTAGGTAGAAAGCCCATGAGTCTTGGCCCAAGCCCGATAAGGATGGAAGGGACTAGACATGTTGCCCTAGCTCCCTTCCCCTATAAATACTTTTGTAAACCTTCATTTGGAGGTTGGTTGTTCACTTGAATACATTTCCTACGCATAATACTTTCTTATTCATACGTGTGTGTATTTGTTTGTTCAACCAATCACTTTATTTCCTATTTCTTACATATTGATCCTTGTGTTAACTTATGGTGACCTAACACTGGTATCAATCGCCATCTAGTTGGGTGAAACACTTTTGTTTTTGAAGTTTATTCTATCTGGCGTGGGTTTTAGTGTTTCGAACTTTCATACGCTTAAAGCTTTGGTTTTTACACTTGTAAACTCAAGATTCTTGTGGTTTAAGGTTTATTTAGTGTTAAAGTTTAAGTTTTTTGCATCAAGTTTCAAACTTTACGCGTGTAGATTAGTTTTTAAGCTTGGTTTAGTTCGTGTAGCATTTCTTACGCGTAAGGGTAAAAGTGGTTTTGAATCATCAAGTTTCAAACTTTCTTGTTATTTTGGTGATTTTGAAGCTGTTTCATCATTAAAATCTGGTTACAAAGCACTTCTAGGCATAAAAATCAGTTTTGGTCATTTTTTGTACTTCCTACGCCTAGATAAACCCTAGTTTTACACGTAAGGTTATACTCACAAGCAAGTCTACGCCTAAACAGTTTCCACGCCTAAGCTCTTCTGCATTTGATCTTCGAAGTTGTTGGTTTACTCTATGTTTTCTTGCTTGGATAAGCCTGAAAACACTTCGACTTGTGGATATCTTTTACACTTGGATAAGTGTAAAGGATTTTTGGGCAAAACCCCAATTTTACGCATAAGCATAAAAGCTTCGGTAAACACTTTAAGCCTAAGTTATTCTTACGCATAAGTTCAACTTACGCCTAAGGTAATCTTACGCATAACATTCTTACTACTAAGCCTTTGGTTTACGCCTAAGCCTAGGTTTTATCTAAAGTTTACGCGTAAGCAGTTTCTACGCATAAACTCTTGTCTACGCGTAAGAAGGGAACTACGTGTAAGCTATTGTCTATGCCTAAGCTGGTTTTCTACGCTTAAGTTTACTTCATTAATAAACTAAAGTTTCATTCGACTATAAAGATCCATCATCATCACAAGTTTCAAGATGTCTCAACCTCTTCATCACAACAACAACTACAACAACAACAACAATACTATCAAAAATTTCATCAACATCAATTTTAAAAACCATCTCAAATGTATTTTCCTCAAGGAGCACAACCTCTTCCACCACAAATTCCTCAACCAAACCCTCGTCAACAAGTTCAACATTATAACTACTTCCAATATCAGTATCCATCGAAGTATGCTATGAATGTCACAACGTAAAACGAACCTTCTTGGTTTGCAAAGATGTGTGAAGCTTTAAGTAGCCAACAATCCACTCATGAAGCTGGATCCCTTGATAGACCTCCAATGCTCACTCCCGAAAACTATGATCAATGGGTGATAAGGTTCTTTAGGTTTTGTGATCTCAAGAAACCACATGGTAAGTTTTTGAAAAAGGTCATACTTGAAGGTCCTTTTTAGATGCCTACTATCACTATACCCGGAGATCCGAATGCTAATCCACCAAGAGATGATGTTACCAACGTTGTCGGTCTTGATCAACTTACTTCTGACCAACTTCTCCACTTAGAAGCCGATGAACTTGCAATGCAATATATCCTTTTGGGGTCTACCCATACGATACTTCATAGTGTTTATGCTCAGAAGACTGCTAAAGCAATGTGGGAGCACATTCATCTTCTAATGGAAGGCGCTGAACTCAATCAAGAAGACATGGAATCCAAAATTTACTTAGCATATGAAAACTTCATGATTGAACACGGGAGTCATTAGAGTCAAACTATCATCGGTTCGGACATCTTCAATGACTTGGACAAACATAATATCATTATGCCAAGGATTGCAATCAACACAAAGTTTCTAAGCTGTCTTGGTCCTGATTGGGAGAAGTACGTTACATTCATCCATCAAGCGAAGAATCTTCATCAAGCTACTTACGGATTGTTGTATGACTATTTGAAGCACCATCCAAAGGAAGTAGACAACGACAAAATCAGCCATGGAGTCCCTGCTTCTCCATCACTCTCGGATAATCAAACTCTTGCTTTGTACACTCAAGCATGTTATCCTCAATTTCCGAACTTGCCAACTGTATTCTCAAATCCTCCACAACCAAATGCTCAGATTACACCATATGATCCATCACAGCAACAATCACAAGAAACTCAATTGGTTCCATACAACAATAACAATGATCAAGCACTCTAAAGTGAATCAAATGAGGATGTAGAAGCCTTCGATGCATTGACTCAAGGATTTGTAATGATTGCAAGAGCCTTCAGTCGATTTGCTAACAAATCTAACAATCGCATTCGTACCTCATCAAATACAAGAAATCAAGTTGTTGTTAACAATGGAAGAGTTGAGGTTCAGAATCGTGGTAATGGTCGTCAGATCAGTAGTGGTCAAGGGTTTAATGTTAATGGAAGGAATAACATGGGTGCTCCACAACAAAGGGTTCAAGTGGTTGATCAAGGAAATATTCAGACTGGGGTTAATCATCTCCGATGCTACAAATGCAATGAGAAGGGTCATCTGGCTAATGCATGCCCAAAGCCAAGAACAAGAGGCAGCACTTATCACAAAGAGGCTTTACTCTTGGCTCTCAAGGATGAAGCGCGAACACTTACCAACAAGGAACAGCTTCATGGCGTCAGATTGGCGATGACATGGAGGACTTGCAGGCTAATGCAGCTGTGATGTTAATGGAAAACATGCAAGAGCTCCACATAAGTGATACATGCCTAGTATACGACACTGATGGCCTGTCTCAGGTACAGGATCCACATATACTAATACATGATTTGATATCTCTGCAAACATCTGCATCCGACGAGGCTCAGAGTGTTCAACATGAATCTTCTACATCTCATTCCGACGATAATCAAATGGATGCCGTAGTTATATTTGACGATCACGATGACCTTATGGTTAATATTGATAATCAAGTTGACTCCGTGGTCATATTCGAGGATCTAAATAATGATCATGTTGAGACTCACGTTGAACAAGATGAACCTTTGTCTAATCCAGATCTTGAGCTCATGACCAACTTATTTGAGACCACCCAATCTCAATGGAAAAGTGCAATGAGATCAATAAGAAACTGCAAGATAAAATTGCATTGTTAACTAAGGACAATGAATGCTATAAGTTCCAACTTAACATTTTTGAAAAAAAAGAGAAACGTGAACAAAGTTTTGAAGTCGCTTTTGCAAAATCTTACCAAAATGAAAAATCTTTGGAAAACATATATATGAACTAGTTGAATCCAAGAATGCATTGCTTTCCCAAATAGAACAACTAAAATTTGATCATAAACAACAACTTAATGCTCTCTCTTTGGAAACTCAAAAAGCCAAGTCTGAGTTGTTAACTTGTCAAAAACCGTTTTGCGAGTACAAAAAGCATTTGAGGAAACAAATAGATCAATATCTTGATGAAATTATCGACTTACAAAACAAAATCAAAGAGTTTCAAAATGTTGTCTATAAACATGGTGAGTCAATCACAACAATACAAAAGTTATCTTTAAAACCAAATCCAGATGGATATGGACCAATTCTTGCTGATTACAAACCACGTTTTTCACATAGAGCATTCAAACCAAATCCTCAAGTTTACAGTGCACAACATAGAATTAATGATTCAATTATGAGTGTTGTTGAATATAATCGTGATGAGGAAGCAGAATCTTTGACGTCGAGTTAAAAATGGAAAATGTTGAATATAACAAACCATACGATTACTCAAAAGTCGCCTTTTGTTAAACGACAGGATAATACTAACACACCTTGGGTTATCACACCAATTCCTGAATCTAACGAGCGTCCCCGAAACGATGTTGCACAAATAAATGGTCATTTAGCTTCCTTCAGTGAAGTAAAATAATTACCCGATTGATGTCAAATTCTTAAATATTTTGATACATTCATGTCTGACATCAAAATTTTGGAACATGAAATTGAAGTTAATTCTGAAATAAAAGTTAAACATTTTCAATTGCCACATGCGCGAAATCAAAGAGATATTTTTCAGAAAAGGCTTTTACCCCGTCGAAATTTGAAAATGTGTGCAATATATTGGGAGCGGGATCTTGAGAAGATTGGACTTATGAAGCAGTTTTTGAGAAAAGAAAACATCGATTTCAAATACTAAACGTAAAAGGAAAATGTTAAGAAATCATGTTGATCGACTCTTGGAAGATTTTATCGTCTTTGATACCATAAATGTTGTGTTATTACTTTATTGCATATGCATTTGATTATATTCTTTGTTGATTGTTGGATTATGTTGATAATGTTGAGAATATCGATAATGTGCGCAATCGAATCTTTGAAAATTGAAAATGGCGTTTGTTAAATGAACTTTTCGATGCAAAACGTCTTCTTCAATGGTGTCAAAAAGATTGTCAAAATCGAGAACTTGCTTTACAAAACAAAATCAACCAGATTATTACAAAATCTTTTGATCCAAAAATTAAACAACGGATGATGACGTGTCTTTAAAATGTCAAGTTTCAAAATATGAACAAGAAATTACCAAAGTCAAAACTGAATATCTTTGTCATATTTGATTTGCTCAACAAGACTCGTGCTAAAGCATCACAAGAACTTGATAATCATCTTGCATACACTAAAGATATCTTAAATGTTAGTGGAAACATTCGCTCTGAAAATCAAGATTTGTTGCATACTATTTTTGAGTTGAAAGTAAAGTTAAGGAAGTATGAACAAGATAAGATTAGTAACAAAAATGTCCTTGCACCTAGAATGCTTAAAATTGACACTAGAACGCCTAATGACAAACCACAAGATACTAATGTGCTTCCTTCCACTGATACATAGTTGCCTCTTTTCCGAACGTTAGCACTTCACAGCTTAAGATCAAAACCAGGAAGAATAGGAAGTTGCAACGTAAGAAAAGAACAATAAAGACCTCTGAAGTAGAAGAACACCTTAGGACTTTGAATAACACGCATGTTGAACCCACTTTAGACATTGCGTTAGACAAATATAATAGAAAAAGTGATGTAACGAATCTTTGAACCTTTAAGTACTTTAAATGTTATGTTTGAAGCATCTTGTGTTGGTTGTCGTAAAAGTATGTTTTCTGGTTTTCATGATAAATGTGTTGCTAAATCTATCTTATCTCGAAAGTGGAATAATAGAAAACTGATTACGTCTAGGCCCACTAATGCTTCTAAGTCTGTGCTAGATAAGCAGCTCTAGTGTTTATTTCACGATCATTGATGTACCCATAGAACCCACTTCACGTCCTAGGAAGAAATTATCACCTAGTGCATTCAATACGATCAAAGCAGGCTTGGTTGGACTTGAGATGGTTACAAAATACACCCTATTTAAACGATTCCTAAAATCATTAACATGTGTGTTTCAATCAGAATCGTAGAATCTTAACCCTCTAACTCTTAGGGTTCTACCTCTACTTCTATTCCACCTGTGTCGTCTTGTCACAATTCGCAATTTCCTACCATTCATATTTCACATTCAAAGATTTCATAACGATTCGTACATAGTTTTGCATTTTTCATTAAACGAATAATTTTTCATATTAAATAAACGCTATCGCTAGTGAATATTATTTTTGAACATTTGATCCGACACTTCCAAAAATATTCCTAATATATTTTTATACTCATATTAAGACTATAAAAATGTTATTATTAGTTTACCCAATGTTTTAAATTTATTTTCAGATATAAATTGTTATGTTTATATAAATTACGATGGTTTCTTAAATTCAACCCGATAAATATTTATTCACTCAAATCTTTCAAGAAATGTATTTTTATAATTTTTATGACCTCAACATATTTTATCTTGAACCGTGAAAATTTATTTTTATCTAACGCTACCTTAAATATTCAAATGTGTATACAACTTACTAATATTACTTAACAATACTACAAGCTACTACTTATCCTCAAATAACTTTACATTTCTTACATTTACACATTTATAAACATAATATATAATGTAAAGTATATGTATGTATTATTAAATGAAAGATTCACCAAGATTTTCAAGATCTTTAATTATATAGTCTTACACTCCAAAGTAACACATTCATCTCAATAATTCAAGTGAATAGATCAAGCTTTTCTCTCCTCTTCTTCTTCTCCAAAAATCCGGCCACCATGGTTGAATCAAGGAAGTGATCATCCAAAAATTTTCTTGTCAAGTTCTACACAATCTAGTAACACTCTTTGTTTAGGTTTTGAAATAAAACCCTAGGGTGTTTAGGATAAATCCTTGATCATAAACCTCATCAAGTAACTTGTAAGCATGAAACTTTATCTTTTACCTTTTCATACATATTTTTCATACATTTTCTTGAAGTCCTCATGATCATATTTGCTCAAGTTGTAGTTTTTATTCATGTTTATCAAATGTTATCACCCATATGTGTCCTATTAATTTTTATAACAAGTATGTACTAGTTAGAAGTTTATAAAAATGAGAAGTTTGAAAAATGGATCATCAAAGTCTAGTTGTGGTTTTGGAGGAAATGGTTACATAAATTTTATATATGTTTATTTAAGTTTGTATATATATTTTAGCCTCACAATGAATATTTATTTTGGTTATGATCAAATGAAGTTGTTTTACTAGTAGGATTGGTGATGAGTAGATTAAGGGATTTTTGTGGTGAAGTTGTGGTTAAACAAGTAGTTAAAAAAAATGGTAAGTTTAAAATAAGCTGAAGCGCTGCGAAATTTATAATTTTCTGAAAAGTTAGTCATTTTTATAAGTTTTATTAAAGTTTTAGAAAATAGATTTTTAGTTATGAACGTGGCCTTTTGAACGGACTAAAACGGAGTTATAAACGAAAAGATACGTGGTTTTCAAGTTACGATTTAAAACTACCATTTTCCGGAAAATGTACATGCAGTCCAGATTTTTAACTGACCAAACAGTGGCCTTAAACTTTCTGTGAAATCTCCAAAGTTTAAAAATATATTAGTACACTTAATTACCTTCGCGTGGATATAAAGAACTTGAAAAACAGACTTAAAACGAGTGAGTTATGGTTAACCGAACTTTGAGTCAAAAACGCGGCTGAAAACACTATTCACATAGTAGTAAGCTGTCGATTTTAATCAAGGTTTTTGGGGGCCTAAACGGACGTTTTGGGGGAAACGGACCTTAAAAACGAATTAGTTTTTCTATGTATATATTACGTCAAGTCCAATGTAAACCGATTTGTCAATTACTAAAACCATTACGTAGTTTTAACTACATTTTCACCATTAGCTCAAAAGTAATTATTTTTGACATGGAACCGTCACACATCCAAGTAACAATATTTTTATATAACTAGTTTTCAAGTAGCATATTGGGTGATACTTTTTCAAATCATGCATTCACGACAACACATCATAACTCATTAAGTATCATATCATCCATTTTAGGTCGCGGATAGTTTCCGAGCCTCATTTTCTTGCACTTCATTTTGTTAGCATATCAAGCACACCAGGTGAGTTCGTAGCCCCACTTTCTATTACTTATTTGTCTTACAAACTCTTTAGGGGAGATACATGCTCAAACTATTTTCATTTACTTTCACAAATACTCTAAACGTTTACTGATTACCGTGAGTTTCATAGCCCCTACTTTTACTTGCTTTCATGACTGTTTTGGGGGAGATACATGCTCAAACTATTTTCACTTACTTTCACAAGTACTTTAAACTTTTACATACTACTGTGAGTTTCATAGTCCCTACTTTTATACATTTTCAATTACTTTTGGGGGAGATACATGCTCAAACTATTTTCATTTACTTTCACAAATATTCTAAACTTTGACATACTCTTGTGAGTTCATACCCCGCTTTTACTCGTTTAAATTCCTATAAACTATTTGGGGCGAGATGTATGCTTATTTATACAAATATTTAAACTCTTTTGCCAAACAACTTTACTCATACTTTAGACTTGATTGCGTTTTATACTTGATTGGGTTATACTTATTTTACTCTTGCGAATACTCAAACCATTTATACAATTGTGTTGCACTATACTTCTTATACACTTTGGACATTGTGTGTTTATTGCGATATGTGCCTTAATGTGCTAAACAAGTATTCAATTATGCATCAACATACAAACTTTAGCAATGGTTAACTCCTGAGCCAAGCAGAGAGGTATTGATAGTACTATCTGCTGACTTCCCACCCCTTGGGTCCTTGATGGCGCGACCAGGGGTGAATATAATCTGTTATTCAAGTTATTCAAGGCAACAACAACAAACAAGTTAGACTTCTCACGGAGGTTGGCTTGTCAGTGATTCTTTGCATTAAGGTTATGTATATATCGTATGCACCTATGTCCTACTTACAAACAAGATTGACAATTCCATATTTTGGCAATGGATTGTAAACACACAGGTTGCAAGTTTTGTATGGGCGGAACTTGGAACTGAGTGGATTTACAAGGCCTTTGCTGCATCAACATTTCTTATAGACTTTTTTTTCAAATCATTTTCAACAAACTCTATGAACTCACCAACCTTTGTGTTGACACTTTTTAGCATGTTTTATCTCAGGTATCTAAGGCATTCACTTCATGGCATGCATATGGACACATCATAGAGTCGTGGTGACGACGCGTCTCACATGGGATTTATATACTTTAAAAACATCGTTTGGCTTGTATCAAACCTATTTCCGCATACATTGATTTTCATTTGGGACCTACATTTTGTAAACTCTGATTATTTTACTTATCAAACGATGTATTTTCTAAATGACACTTTAGGTCGTTCGATATAACTGTAACTTTGATGCTATGACATTCCTCCCCAAGGTATTCAATTCACGCAAAACACGTAATTTGGGGGTGTGACAGATTGGTATCGGCGTTGGTTATAGAGAACTGGGTTGCATCATTGACCCTAGACTATAACCACATCATCATAGCATCTCATCATATCATTATAAGTGCATATTCTTTATACATGCGAACTTATGACTCAACACCAAACATCATATGAGTCGATTAGTCCAAGCATTGCATAGTTACTCCTAAATTATACATAGCCTCATCACCTATGTCTAATTCAGGAAGAATCATGCAATGAAGGGAGTAGTAGTCTCATATGTGTAAGCAATTCCGTAATCAAGCCAAATTTTCAAAAGATTTTCTTCAAACCACTTGTTTCCGGTTTGATCCGAGTGACAGTTCTTGTTTGATGAGTTGCAAAGATCGAGCTAGAAACAAGTTGTTACCTAAACCGATTTAGCCTAATCGTATGACAGTTCTTGTTTGATGAGTTGTGGGATTAAGTAAAAATCGGTTACCAAAAAGTCTTTTAAAACTTTTGCTCGAGAATGGGAAAGCCTGCCTCATCGAGCCTAATCATAAGGGAGCATGTCTTTAGAATGGGATATAGTCACGACATATGCATGAGCATTGGCATAATCATTTAGACCATACATGAGCATAAACTTTTAGAACCCTTGTCGCGTTTTGGGCCATAGTATCATTAATCGAATCACGGGGACGTGATTCCTTTGACATGGGAAGAATGTCACAATTCGCAATTTCCGGTCATTTCTCATATTTCACATTCAGCATTTCATAACGATTCGTACATAGTTTTGCATTTTTCATTAAACGAATAATTTTTCATATTAAATAAACGCTATCGCGTGAATATTATTTTGAACATTTGATCCGACACTTCCAAAAATATTCCTAATATATTTTTATACTCATATTAAGACTATAAAAATGTTATTATTAGTTTACCCAATGTTTTAAATTTATTTATATATAAATTGTTATGTTTATATAAATTACGATGGTTTCTTAAATTCAACCCGATAAATATTTATTCACTCAAATCTTTCAAGAAATGTATTTTTATAATTTTATGACCTCAATATATTTTATCTTGAACCGTGAAAATTTATTTTTATCTAACGCTACCTTAAATATTCAAATGTGTATACAACTTACTAATATTACTTAACAATACTACAAGCTACTACTTATCCTCAAATAACTTTACATTTCTTACACTTACACATTTATAAACATAATAAATAATGTAAAGTATATGTATGTATTATTAAATGAAAGATTCACCAAGATTTTCAAGATCTTTAATTATATAGTCTTACACTCCAAAGACTTTACACATTTAACACATTCATCTCAATAATTCAAGTGAATAGATCAAGCTTTTCTCTCCTCTTCTTCTTCTCCAAAAATCCGGCCACCATGGTTGAATCAAGGAAGTGATCATCCAAAAATTTTCTTGTCAAGTTCTACACAATCTAGTAACACTCTTTGTTTAGGTTTTGAAATAAAAACCTAGGGTGTTTAGGAAATCCTTGATCATAAACCTCATCAAGTAACTTGTAAGCATGAAACTTTATCTTTTACCTTTTCATACATATTTTCATACATTTTCTTGAAGTCCTCATGATCATATTTGCTCAAGTTGTAGTTTTATTCATGTTTATCAAATGTTATCACCCATATGTGTCCTATTAATTTTTATAACAAGTATGTACTAGTTAGAAGTTTATAAAAATGAGAAGTTTGAAAATGGATCATCAAAGTCTAGTTGTGGTTTTGGAGGAAATGGTTACATAAATTTTATATATGTTTATTTAAGTTTGTATATATATTTTAGCCTCACAATGAATATTTATTTTGGTTATGATCAAATGAAGTTGTTTTACTAGTAGGATTGGTGATGAGTAGATTAAGGGATTTTTGTGGTGAAGTTGTGGTTAAACAAGTAGATAAAAAAATGGTAAGTTTAAAATAAGCAAGCGTCGAAATTATAATTTTTCCGAAAAGTTAGTCATTTTATAAGTTTTATTAAAGTTTTAGAAAATAGATTTTTAGTTATGAACGTGGCCTTTTGAACGGACTAAAACGGAGTTATAACGAAAAAGATACGTGGTTTTCAAGTTACGATTTAAAACTACCATTTTCCGGAAAATGTACATGCAGTCCAGATTTTTTAACTGAACAAACAGTGGCCTTAAACTTTCTGTGAAATCTCCAAAGTTTAAAAATATATTAGTACACTTAATTACCTTCGCGTGGATATAAAGAACTTGAAAAACAGACTTAAAACGAGTGAGTTATGGTTAACCGAACTTTGAGTCAAAAACGTACTGAAAACACTATTCACAGCATTAGTAAGCTGTCAGGATTTTAATCAAGGTTTTTGGGGGCCTAAACGGACGTTTCGGGGGAAACGGACCTTAAAAACGAATTAGTTTTTCTATGTATATATTACGTCAAGTCCGATGTAAACCGATTTGTCAATTACTAAAACCATTACGTAGTTTTAACTACATTTTCACCATTAGCTCAAAAGTAATTATTTTTGACATGGAACCGTCACACATCCAAGTAACAATATTTTTATATAACTAGTTTTCAAGTAGCATATTGGGTGATACGTTTTCAAATCATGCATTCACGACAACACATCATAACTCATTAAGTATCATATCATCCATTTTAGGTCGCGGATAGTTTCCGAGCCTCATTTTCTTGCACTTCATTTTGTTAGCATATCAAGCACACCAGGTGAGTTCGTAGCCCCACTTTCTATTACTTATTTGTCTTACAAACTCTTTGGGGGAGATACATGCTCAAACTATTTTCATTTACTTTCACAAATACTCTAAACGTTTACTGATTACCGTGAGTTTCATAGCCCCTACTTTTACTTGCTTTCATGACTGTTTTGGGGGAGATACATGCTCAAACTATTTTCACTTACTTTCACAAGTACTTTAAACTTTTACATACTACTGTGAGTTTCATAGTCCCTACTTTTATACATTTTCAATTACTTTTGGGGGAGATACATGTTCAAACTATTTTCATTTACTTTCACAAATATTCTAAACTTTGACATACTACTGTGAGTTCATACCCCGCTTTTACTCGTTTAAATTCCTATAAACTATTTGGGGCGAGATGTATGCTTATTTATACAAATATTTAAACTCTTTTGCCAAACAACTTTACTCATACTTTAGACTTGATTGCGTTTTATACTTGATTGGGTTATACTTATTTTACTCTTGCGAATACTCAAACCATTTATACAATTGTGTTGCACTATACTTCTTATACACTTTGGACATTGTGTGTTTATTGCGATATGTGCCTTAATGTGCTAAACAAGTATTCAATTATGCATCAACATACAAACTTTAGCAACTGGTTAACTCTGGGAGCCGGGAGAGGTATTGATAGTACTATCGGCCGACGCCCCACCCTGGGTCCTTGATGACGCGACCAGGGGTGAATATAATTTGTTATTCAAGTTATTCAAGGCAACAACAACAAACAAGTTAGACTTCGTCGTGAGGTTCAGTTGGTACGTGATTCTTTGCATTAAGGTTATGTATATATCGTATGCACCTATGTCCTACTTACAAACAAGATTGACAATTCCATATTTTGGCAATGGATTGTAAACACACAGGTTGCAAGTTTTGTATGGTGAACTTGGGCGAGTGGATTTACAAGGCCTTTGCTGCATCAACATTTCTTATAGACTTTTTTTTTCAAATCATTTTCAACAAACTCTATGAACTCACCAACCTTTGTGTTGACACTTTTTAGCATGTTTTATCTCAGGTATCTAAGGCATTCACTTCATGGCATGCATATGGACACATCATAGAGTCGTGGTGACGACGCGTCTCACATGGGATTTATATACTTTAAAAACATCGTTTGGCTTGTATCAAACCTATTTCCGCATACATTGATTTTCATTTGGGACCTACATTTTGTAAACTCTGATTATTTTACTTATCAAACGATGTATTTTCTAAACGACACTTTAGGTCGTTTGATATAACTGTAACTTTGATGCTATGACAGTCCTCCCCCAAGGTATTCAATTCCGCTGCAAAACACGTAATTTGGGGGTGTGACACGTCTGTGTGTAATGCATGTGATACATATCATCCTTTGGATTGTTGATAGCGGATGTTCCCGACACATGACAGGAAACCTCAAACTGTTATCAAACTTTGTCTCAAAGTTCATCGGCACTGTCAGGTTTGGGAATGA
This sequence comes from Chrysanthemum makinoi, assembly GCA_910596185.1. Taxonomy (NCBI): domain Eukaryota; kingdom Viridiplantae; phylum Streptophyta; class Magnoliopsida; order Asterales; family Asteraceae; genus Chrysanthemum; species Chrysanthemum makinoi. The sequence continues at coordinate 204,171,935 of OU343217.1, read as the reverse complement.
TCACTTCGCAGCTATCATGGGCTACGGAGATTACATCAATGGGAACATCGAAATTAGCAGGGTTTATTATGTGGAAGGTCTCGGTCACAATTTCTTTTCAGTCGGTCAATTTTGTGATTGAGATTTGGAAGTTGCTTTTAGGGAGAAAACTTATTTCATTCGTGATCTACAAGGAAACGATCTTATGTCTGGAAACCGCAAATCAAGCCTTTACACAATCTCAATGCAAGACATGATTGCTTCATCTCCCATATGTCTACTTTCTAAGGCAAAATCTACAAAATCTTGGCTGTGGCACCGTCGACTTTCACACTTGAACTTTCAAACCATAACCAATCTTGCACGATACAAACTAGTTGAAGGTCTTCCAAGATTTTGGTATTCTAAAGATCATCTATGCTCAGCTTGTGAACAAGGGAAAAGCACTCGTGCTCGCTTTCCTTCAAAGGTAAAACATAGCTCTCAGCATGTGCTTCATCTTCTTCACATGGATTTGTATGGCCCGATGCGTGTGCAGACGATTAATGGCAAACACTACATTCTTGTAATTCTTGATGAGTACTCAAGATGGACTTGGGTTTATTTTCTTCTAAGTAAAGATCAAGCTCCACAGATGATAATCACCTTTCTCACGAAAATTCAAGTTCAGCTCCGGAACACAGTCAAATAGATTAGAACAAACAAAGGAACTGAATTTGTGAATCAAACTCTTCGTGAATACTATGAGAAAGTGGGAATTGAGCATCAAACATCAATTGCACAAACCCCAGAACAAAATGGAGTTGTCGAAAGTCGAAACCGTAAGTTAGTGCAAGAACGATGTTGATAAATGCAAAACTTCCAGATTACTTGTGGGCAGAAGCCGTGTCAACTGCATGCTACACTCAGAACCACTCTATGATAACTAAACGCCACAAAAAAAAACACCTTATGAGCTTATCCATAACGGCAAACCGAATCTCAAACGCCTGCATGTATTTGGTTCTCTCTGTTACCCGAATAATGATCGTGATGATTTTGGAAAGCTCAAGGCTAAAGCTGACATCGAAGTCTTCGTTAGATACTGTGAAAACTCAAAAGGATACCGGATTTGGAATCGTCGTACAAGGGAGATTATGGAAACGATTCATGCTAATTTTGATGAGCTTACAGAAACGGCTTCTGAGCAAAACAGGTTGGAACTCGGACATAACCGTCTTAACTTCCCCCAAACCCCATCATCCGCTGAACCAAGCTTACAGCTTACTCGTCGTCAAATGGAACAACTATTTCCTCCTCTATTTAGTGATGATATTGATCAACATGCTCTAGATGTATCAAATGTTTCCGTTGCTCAACCTGATAATAATCCAATCCCTGATACACCTGAAACAACAACAATTGTTGATGAAGCACCACCAATTTATTCTACAACAATAGCCAAATAAACCGCATCCAATGACGTTGATCCAGCTGATGATCTTCTGAATCAAGATGTCCCTGCACCCGCAGATTATGATCCAAATGCGTTCTTTAACCCTTTCGCTAATGAAACTGCAACTTCAGATGTTGCGGAATCATCGACAAGCCATTTGAATCCACCTAATCTGAATAATGTATATCAACATCAAAAATCCACACATCGTTGGACTAAATTACATCCTCTTGTGAACATTATTGGAAACCCGAATCATCCAGTCGTAACTAGACAACGCCTTCAGACTGATGGTGAACATTGCATTTATGCACTTACCGTTTGTCAATCTGAACCTGATAACATCAAATATGTGGAAAACTAGAAGGGGGGTTGAATAGTTTTGCCAATTAAAACTTCCTTTTAAACTATTTAGATCGACTTATGTCAATCTATTTGGATGTGTGTGTTGGATGTTGATAAGCAAACATATATAAGTATGTAATGAAAAGATAAGAGTAAAAAGAACAAAACCACAACGCGAGTATTTATAGTGGTTCGGCTACAAGGACACCTTCCTTGCCCTACTCCACTCCCCGAGTCACCTACTCGAGAGTTCGTAAACACTACACCAATCTCCTTATGGCGGAGAAGCCTTCACAACGTCACCTACCCTTTTTCCGGTGCTAGGCTAACCACCGGGTTCTTTCACTCTAAGGTGAACCACACCTACACAATGTCGCCTACCCTTTATACGGTGCTAGGCTAACCACCGGGTTCTTTCACGCCAAGGTGAACCACACCTACATAACGTCGCCTACCTTTTATTAGGTACTAGGCTAAGCACCTAGTTCCATTGCAATGGAGGAACTACTACCCAACACTACACCAACGACTAATCCCAAAGGAGATCAACTCCTTTTTACAACATCATCAAGGATATCAATATCCTTGGATCTAGTACTAATCTATCTTGTACATCAAAACACACCATATCGAATGTACATCTAAGGTACCTTTCACTAATGCCTTTAACTAGATCTTCAAGACACCCTTCACTAGTGTCTTGTGTCTTGACTTCTAAGCACCCTTCACTAATGCTTCTAGTCTTGACTTCTAAGCACTTAATACAAGTGCTTATGATACGGACGATAGATACCCTTCACTAATATCTTCGTCTTGACAGTTGAGACACCATTCACAAATGTCTTCAACACTTCTTAGAAAAGAAAAATAATCATCAACAAGAAGACTTCAGTAGTCTTGATGATGAGGAAGCATGACAACTCATGGACTTGAGCTTGCTCGACTTCAAAGGTGGTGATCTTTCCTTTAAGAGGAACCTAGAAGATCACACAAAAACAAAACTACAAACATAGATCTCTTGGATCTGAGGTTAGAGAGTTTTTAATTCAAAGGGAAAATGTGTTAGAAAGTGGTGAGAAACAATGAAGAAATGGCTCACTATTTATAGAGGAAAAATTCTACTGTTCCCCGGATCCCACGGATCCCTTCCATAAGGGATCCGTCTAGTGTAAAGCTAGGGATCCGTGGGACGCTCCTCTTTACCCATGGGTATTTTGGTTATGGGTCACGGGTCATGGGTTGATCCATGGGTCTTTAGCTAGATACAATGTATCTCTTAAGTGCAATGCACTTAGTCACATGGGTATGGGTCAAAACCATGGGTTGTGGATATTATCCATGTATGATATAAGCATGATGTCATGCAATGGGTTATAGGTCAAGATCCATGGGTTATGGGCTTTGGGTTGTACCCAACTACATTCAATGTATTTGCCCAATGGGTTGTGATACTTAAGTTTCTACCCATTTATATTACCCAATATACTACATGTTAGTTATGTGTATATTTTATCCAAATATGTAAACACTAGTTGTTGTACATATGTATTACTTAAATCATAAAAACACTTATACTTGTTTTAGTGTTTTATGTGAAAATGTGAATACGTTAGAAACTATTAGTTCAAACCATTTACGTATTTTATTTGTTTCGTTAAAATGATTTTACGTTTGTTATAGACAAAACATTAGAAGATCGTAAAATATAAATAAACGTTTTTACGGCTTATTTGTATTAACAATCTCCCCTTTTTGTTGATGACAAAACATAATATTATTTTAAGGAAAAGCTAAAATTCGTAAAAGTTTGAATTTGGTGTTTTTACTTTCTTCTCCCCCTTTTTGTCGAAACAAAAAGAGCTTCGAAAGGAAACTAACACATTGCTTTAGGAAAAACATGTGAAAGAAATAAAAAGAAATATAGAGCAAGTAACGGGAAAGGATCTCGTCTTTACTCCCCCTTGACGAGTCCATCCCTATGTAAGGGCGTCAAGAAAGTAATACTAATCTAGTTTGTTTGCAAGTAAGTTTGCAGAAGATTTCGTCTAAGTGACGAATGTGCTCCCCGTTGATGATTGTAATTTTGCAAAGGGATGTCAAGAAATGTAATCCTAATATTGCAAGTAATTTGCAATGTATTGCTTTGACACAAAGCTCCCCCTAGCTTTAGGGTGACAAAGTCTTCAAGTGTAGATTGAATAACTACAAAACAAGGGTTAGAAAGCAAGTATAATTCACAATTTCCTGCAAATGTGGTCCAAGTTAGTAGAAAAATAGTTTACTGTGTCACGGATCCCACGGTTCCGTCCTAGTAGGGATCCGTCTAGGAAAATTAGAGGGATCCGTCTGGCTGATGAATAAATTCAGCAAATGGTGGTATAACAAATAATGTTATCACAAAAGTGAGATATGAATACAACGTAATCATATACTCAGAAATATAACAAGTAGCATGTAATTTCATTTAATAAAACTAGAGTTATGATATACATGACTCTAAAGACTAAGAAAATAAAAAGTACATGACTAGGAATTTCTAGACCAACTATCGCTTGATGCTAGGACACCACTAAAATCTTCTAGCTCAAGTTTTGTTTTGATTTAATCTCGTCGAAACGTTCGAGGAGATGATAGAACATGAAACGTTGGTCTTCTCGTACTTCATGTATCAAACTTTCAACATGTTGACAATGATAACAATCTTTGTCATGGCTAGGTAGTGGCTGTGGAAGAAGTGAAATGGCTTGATGCGAAGGATCAAGTGAAGTAGCTTGTGGAGCTTCAAACGACGGAGGGATTGGTGGAGGCGCATTTGAGAATGGCTCGACCAAAAATGATGGTGGTGGTAGAGAAGTGTCAACTTCCATATGGTCGGGTGGTTGAATTTGATGATTTCTCATAATCCAAAAGGGATTATATGATGGAAACGGCGAAAAGGAAGCCGGAGCTAGTGTTGACTCAACACCTTAATTTTGTATCATTATTCCTCCTAATGAGGAGAATGTTGTCGGTGGAGGAGGATGAGACGGCCTAGGAGGAAAATCCTCTAAATTATAGAGGTGTGGTGATGATAGTGGAGATGTAAAAGAGATAGCTCTAGGAACCAATGGTGATGGTTTAGTGGAGATGATATTGTTTGGCCTAGGAGGTATGGTGTTGTTTGGCATAGGTAGTTTTGTGGGTACTATCCTTCTAGGAATTGGTTTGATTGGTTGAGAAGAGATCCTTGCATTTGTTGGATTGACCGGAGATGATTCGGTTGAAGAAATTTCGTGTACAACACGAGCAATTTTCTTGGGTGGTTCTTTGGTGGATAAGTCACTACTTGGAGTTTTCCTCATGATGATATGATTTCAAGAAGTTTGTAAAGGTTTCTTAAGTGCTGTAAATTGGGATGAAGGTGATGATTATGGAAGTCCTATAAAGCAAGTGATTTGGCAAGTGCATTTAAGCCTTAAGCCACTAAAATTTATTGGAATGTGATGATTAACATGCACAAGAGTCGACTTCAGAGTTTGTGCTGATCTAGGAACTCATTTAAGATGAGATGGAGTGTTTGAGTTAGAAAGATGAATTGAAATGATTGTTTTAGCAAGGTTTGACATAATCTGTCATCCGGATCCCACGGTTCCCTCCTCAGAGGGATCCATCTAGGCTAATCCTAGGGAGAGTAGAAATGATGTTTCTAAGGTCTAAGATCAATATCATCTTAAGTGTTTCAGTCCTCCTAAGTGTCTTAAGTGAAGGGGTACTTAAGTACTTGAAAGTAATGAGTGATGTAGCTACTGATTGCCTTTTATGGAAGGAATTGGAACTTTCATGAGTACCAATGAATGAACAAGGATGACACTAAAGATGAGAGTGTCAATTGAAGCTAAATGATCCTAGAGATCAGATAGTGACTTAGGTTAATCCTTTTGGAGAATATCCTAAAGCCTTAAGATGGAAAAACTAGAATTTGATCAATTTCGACCAATTTTGACATAAGGATGATTATGATCAATTTTGGTATAAGAGGTTTCCAACGTTTAGATATGAGGGATCATGTGAAAAATGATGTGTAAGCTTAAGAGCAGAATAGTAATGGATTAAAGTAAAATGATAGATCTACAAGCGTCTTTGAGTGTGATCTATGTGAGTTATGTGTGAGTAGGAAAGATCTACTTAACTTAATAAGGACTTAATTTGCCTTAAGACACTATGTTTAGCTTAGTGTGAGGTGTTCTAAGGATATGTTTGAAATACAATGCTTGCAATTGCATTTTCTGTTTGCCGGATCCCACGGTTCCCTAAATGTAGGGATCCGTCTAGCACAAACTTTGGGATCCGTCCATCTGCTCATCAGAACCTTTACTAAAGGTATGCAATGATCTTGACAATGTATTATATTCCAAGGTTAGTTTAAAGGGGTTCTAACACTAAGATATCAAATGTAAGATGTTTTATTTCTTGAAGGAAATAGGATTACATTGATAAAGCACGAGTACAAGAGGATTGATCCTATTTGAAATACTACTAGGTTCCTTGAGTGTTTTCGCTAGGAGGATCATCACGTGGTTGATGAGTGTTGGTGGAATCAAGAATGAAGAAAGTCTTCAGGAGAGATATGTTTAGCGGTTCCATCATCTTGTTTACGAGTACGTACAACGGACTTTGAAATTGAGGATGAAAGTGCATAATGTTATGATAGAGGCACGTCAAGAACATTCCATAAGGGATGAGTTTGTTCTTGGAGCCTTGAAGATTTACAATTCGCCTTCTTGAAGAAGTAGGCGAGATTTGTATGGTTGTTGTGTTAGCAAACAATACATTATGTGAGCACAACAAGCGGGAAGGATTTCTCGATTTCCCCTAAGACTCCAAAAATTTTCACGTAGGATGAGTGCAAGGGGCTTGTACTCTTCTCGGATGTCTCGTGTGAAGATAATGTTTGGATCGGAGTAATATGGTCGAGGTTTGCATATTACGCGATGTAAATCTTCCGGGGAGGGTATGTGTGAACAATATGGACTATTTTCTTCACGAAAGTTGAAGAGAGAATCAAGAGACCAATCTTCGGTGAAGGCACATTGTCCATGATTTGGAATTCGGAGGATGTGAGTAAAATGCCCAAGGGTTAAAGTAAACTTTTGGTTTTTGATATAAAACCAAAGATATAGAGAGCGATCCTCGTTACGAACGAGTTCAACTTGACGAAAGATTTCCATTATGAACCTTGGTCATATCTTCTCGTTGATTTCAAGAAGACATTCTATTCCTATGGCTCGGAAGGAGGTATTGATACCTTCTTCGAATTGTAGAGAGGTGTCTACAATACGTCCTTCGTGGAAGTGACGGTTTTCGAGGTTATTGAACCCACGAACATGAATGCCAGGTGTGTTGGGTTCAAGGGAGATGTTCGGAGTGTAGACGCTAGAGAGTGAAAAATCAAACTAATTGTTGATCCCAGTTGAGCAAACGATCCTTTATAAAAACTGACTTAAACAAAGACTTATTAAGTATCACGTGGAATTTAATACTTAATCTTAAGAAGAAGAACAATAAACATTCAACACCTCAATATTATTATTAATACGAATACTCTAACCAGTATTAGGGTTTTACAACCTTGAAGTGTATCGACCTTAGATATAAAACATACATACTTCTAATCTAACCTAGGACCTCCTTTTATAGGCTAAGGAGTCCTTTACATAATACAATACGTAACCTGCAAGATAAATATCTTTTCCATATTTATCTAATACAAAATATTAAACCGACTATACAAGACTAGCAGTGGTTATAATACAATATCCGTGGTTACACAATACTACTAGCCGCGGTTTCTCATCAGTAGTGGATTCAACCTTCTGTCCGTGGTTTCAACAACTATGTCCGAAGTTCCAACACTTAGAATAAATCATGATCCAAGAAACCTAAAACCCAACAATCCTCCCCTAAACTTGATACATTCAAATAGAATTCTCAAGTTTCCTTTAAGCTCAAAACATCTGAATTGGAGGATGTAGCCAAACACTTACTTGTTTTAAAAATTGTCTCATACTTCAGCAACAAATTGTAAGCTTGATCATCATAGGGCATCAATATCTTTAAACCACCAGGCTTCACCATCTGAGCAATAACTCCTGAATAATTATTCAATTTGGGATAATCACCTTCTACAAGCATATGAATAACTACTCCAGACACAGTTAACACATGAACTCCACAAGTTTGATATAAAAACCATCTTGTAACTTGACCAATGCAGAGTCCCTTCCATTCAGGTTCATCATGAGTTAGTTCAAACAAAATCTTCAAGTGATCATAAACCATTCTCTCATGATTATCATCTGGATGTACATCACCAAACTTATTCTTGTACAGCTTCCAAAGATTCATTAAATCATCTCTATCCAGGTATTGAAGCATTTGTGAAAATTTATTAAACTCAGAAACTTCATTATTGAGTCTTTGAATTTTCCAACAACCTTCACTTGCATTAAGCTCAAATGCATAATAGATAATTTGATGACTATCTTCAATCTCTTTCAATCTTTTAGAACAAGATGTCTCCTGAATCTCAAATTTTCTCTTTAGATTACCTTTAATCCACTCTTCATCTTTTTCAGAATTCATTGGAGTAAAATTTTCATTATTAATCCTCATACACATCAGATAAAGCTCATGAATTCTTTCAAATGAACATTTACTAAGATTGTCAGGAATATGTATGCCTGAATTCTTAACAATCTTCATCAGTACATTCCTCATCTCACGAATTGTAAGAGGTTTCTTCCTTGTAACTTGCTTCTTTTCCTTACTTATCCTCCTTGCCCATTCACCCAAGAGTCTAGCTTTTTCCTCATCATCTAACAATGCCCATTCTTGAGTAGTATACTCATCTTGTATTTGATTAGAAGCTTGCAGATAGTTTTGTGATTCATACCATTTAGCTAGCCATTTCTGAGAAGCCTCATCCTCTTCTTGCTTTTCTTTCTCTGCAGCTGCTTCCTCTTCAGCATGTATGCTTCTTGTATACTCTTCATCATAAGCAATATGTTCTTCTACACTTTTAAACTTTAAAACAGGTGCTGCAATACCTTTACCCTTACCAATATCTGGTTGAGCCACCTTCTTCTTCAAAGGCTCACCAATAACTAAACTTTTGCCTTTTGGTTTGGTTGCAGTATGTTCAAGAGATAAAACAGGTGCAATGATAGGTGTAGGGTTAGTTGAGGTTTTTCTAAGATTGATCAATGTGCTTGCAGCTTCTTTCTCAACTTCTTTTGATTTGGGTGGTGATACATAGATGGTTGAAACAATTGTAGAAGTGGTTATGATAGCAGTAGGTATGATTATCTCTTAAGAAACTGCAGTAGTGGTTTCAAGAGTACTAGTCGTGGTTGCAGACACACTATCAGTGGTTGTGACTTGCACTATCTCATCTTCTACCACAGTCTTCACACTTTCAAGAATAGCTTCATTCCCATCTTTATCAGTTACCAAAAATTGTTCTTCTTGATCTCCACTATCCACATCCTATTCCACCTGCACATCTACAGCCTCCCCTGAATTCATGCCATCACTCCTCCCCTGTTTGGGTACATTCTCCAGATTCACCACAGTCACAGCTGGAGAGGAGTTTACTTTTCTTCTCGACCTTCTCATTTTCCTCAAAATAGCAACCCCAGGTCTTCTCACTTTCTCCAAAACAAACATCCTATGCTTCAGTCTCCGGATTTCTTTACCCTGAAACACAGCAAACTCTTGAAGACTTGAGATTGTATCCTCCATTTTAGTACATTTAGCCGTCAATTCATTTAAGTGTTCAAGAATATCCTCCCCACTTCGACCTGTGTTAACTGGTCTGAGAGGTGGTTTATTAGAAAATTCATCATGTACCAGCTTAGGATCCGTCAATTCAGTGTCATGTTCCAAACTATCCTCATCACTTCGAGCTGTGTTAACTGCTCCGAGAGGTGAATCCTTGGATATAGTAAACATAGCATCAGACCGTGCCTGCACATCTATGCACCCTGTGTCAGCCAGTTGGCTAGGGATTCCTCCACCTGTATTGAGTTCCAAGGAACTCTCCACATTAGGAGTTGCCAAAGGTTGGGTCTTACTTATTGTTCCACTATCCTGACCAGCATCTAAGCATGAATCAGTAGTGGAAGCCCTTCCAATCATGTCACCTCCACAACATGTGACAGCCTCATGAGCAACACCACTAGCACCTGCCTGAGGTAGCTGAGTGCCCTTCCTCCTCCTAGTCCACACAATTGGTGTAACAGTTGTTGCAAGTGTACTATCAGTGGTTTGAGGTATACTAGCAGTGGTTGGAGGTATACTAGCAGTGGTTGGAGGTACACTATCAGTGGGTTCAGGTGTACTAGCAGTGGGTTCAGGTTCTAAGGGTTGGGCTTCAAAACCTTCATCAAACTCAGGAATAGCAGGCAAAGTAAGCATATGGGGAAATAAAGGAACATCTCTAATTTGAACATTTGGGTTCTGATTTCTCATATGTGCAAATACCTTAGGAAGCATATAATGCACTTCATACTCCTTAGTATGCTCAATAGGTTCTTCTATTTGACTCTCAACAATCAGTTGCACAAACCTAGAATATATATAATATTTTCCCTTCTTCCTAATATTCTGCACAAACCCATCATAAATCATCCTAGACTAATTAAACTTCCTCCCATCAGACAATCAAATAATAGCAGTAGCAATTTTGGAAGGGAAGTCATCAAATCCAGTGGTCTTATTACTTATACACATCAACAAGGTATGAATTAAAAACATCCATTGTTGTGAAAACATGCTTTTAAAAAATTTTACCTTGTCACCCCTGTGTGTATATCCTAACCTCTCTAAACCAGCAAATATCTCAGCATCTGAAAGATTAACAACACCATTAGCATCATCTAACTTCAAAACCCCTCGAATTATCTCCTCATCAACCAAAATATCATTCTCATCCACAATTGTACTAAACACTTCAACTCCATCGACATCCTCAAGCTTAGCATTCCTCCAAAATTTATGTATATAGGCTTTAAAGATGGTTGGTGTGACGGTTAGGGCAAAGTGTATAGGAATGTGAATAAGAAAGTCAATCATTTGATGAAAACCTTCGGATCGATTGTTCTTGATCAAATTAGCAACTAGGTTATGAGAGTTGGGATATTGATTCGGCATGATGATGATGATTTTGGTTATGTGGGATGTGTGAAAGGGACAGATGAAAATGGTGAGGTTTATGTAAAGTGCCAATTGGAAGTGATTTGAAGATCAAATAAATGACCTATCAGTGATTTGGGGATATAAACGTGGCTTCTCCAAAGTTACCAAACGGCCCCTCAAGTATCCAGAAGTCAGCAACACGCTAGCAGTGGTTTGAAAAACTCTATCCGTGGTTTGAAAAACACTAGCAGTGGATACATAATGGCACTCCAATCAGTTGACCAATAGATATAGCAAGCAAAGCTTTGTCAATCTTAGTGATATCACAGAAAAATATGAAGGATTATAGCATTTAACACTATTTTTTTTTATCACTAAAGCTCCAAAGGTTCAAAGCAAAATCTCCAAACCAAAAGCTCCAATATACACAACTATCCTTCATACCTGCATATCACAAACATAAACCAAGCACTAAAAAGAAGGTTAAGGTTAGCAGTGGTTAGAGTAAAATCAAAAGTGTTTCCATATACTTAGCAGTGGTTAGCCTATGAGCTAAAATCTAAGTCAATATGGTCAACATCCGGTATTAATTCTTCTCAAAGTCAAAAGACTTCATTAACTTCTCACCCACTTAAACCTTCCCCTCATTTACTCACAAAAATCATTTACTATGCCTATAAATAAATCCCAAGGCACAAGTAGCCCACACCAGTTAATCCAACTTTCTTTCAAACCCTAATATCACAAAAATCCACAATCAACAACAATCAGCATGTGGAATCAACCAAAAGTTATCAATCTAACATCCTCTTCATCATCATCATCTTCATCAAGTGATGATTCTAACCCATGGCTTCTTTACCTTCCTCAAGCAGACCCTCAACCTAGAAAATCCCCCTTTCTCCCTTCATCTGAAGATGATAGTGTGGTAGATCCTAGTGAGTCATCAAGAGGTTCAGATGATTCCACTACGCACCTAGAGCCAACCTTCAATAGATTGGTGAGATAGGAAGCAGAGAGAGCACAATTTTCACCATCCCAACCCCAACCAAGGCCACGTGCCAGAAATCCACCACTCCCAAAGAACAGAGAGGTGGTGATTGGTCTTCCTGCTCCAGGATCTGGTTCTTCAAACCATGGAAGGAAGGGAAAGGGCAAGGTTGCAGAGGTGAAGGGTAAAGGAAAAGGGAAGATGGAGTAGTTGCTTTATGGTGGAAGGAGTAGATGGAACAACTAAAGATTTCTCATATCACAAAAGCATCCATCATTGTTTTCATCAATCCATCTTTCCATTTTCAGCTTCAGCTTCTTCATCTTACTAGATATGTAGGACCACCAGCTTTTGTAATAGATGATAGGAACTTGAATAGCTAGTTTTTATGTGTGCTCCATGTAGTTTGTAACCATGACTGTAACCACTGCATTGTATAATGCAGTTTATGAACTATGAATAAAAATATCATAGCTTTTTCCTTTGTAGTCTCTTGCATCATACAAATAGTGAGAAACTTCCAAATTGCTGCAAAATGGTTAGTGGGAACACAAAGCAACAAACAGTGGTTGGAACATAACTATCAGTGGTTAGAAACAAAAATAGCAATACTGAGATCACATAATAACAGTGCAATACTTGTACAAACTTTTACAAAACAAGGTGAGATTTAGAGATTAATCATACCAATACTAACTACAAGGTACTGAAACCTCCCCACATCAAAAGCTTTTGTGAGAAGATCAGCAACATTGAAATCAGTATGGATTTTTACCATTTGTATCAACCTTTTCTCATTACAATCTCTAATGAAATGATGCCTTATCTCAATATGTTTAGTTCTAGAATGTAAAATAGGATTTTTAATAATGCAAATTGTACTGTTATTATCAATGTAAATCTTAGTATGCATAAAGTTGTACCCAAAATCCAGCAATTGATTCTGAATCCAAAGAACTTGACCACAGCAACTAGCAGCAGCCACATATTCAACTTCAGTTGTAGAATTTGCCACAATAGTTTGCTTTTTACACTGCCATGAAATTAGTCTGCTTCCCAAAAACTGACATCCTCCAGTTGTAGATATCCTATCCAAACTAGCACCAGCATAATCACTATCTGTATAGGCCACCAAATCAAAAGGGGAATCTTTAGAATACCAAAGGCCCAGTTTAGGATGACCTTTAAGGTATCTAAATATTCTCTTAACATCATTCATGTGTGTTGTATTGGGTGTGACTTGAAATCTTGCACACACACATACTGAGAACATTATATATGGCCTAGATGCAGTGAGATACATCAAATATCCAATCATGGACCTGTACAACTTCAAATCAACTTTGGGACTTCCATCATCTGGTAGCAGTGGTTTCTGAGTCTCCATAGGTGTACTAGCACTCTTCACATCCTAAAATCCAAACTTCTTCAAAACATCTGCTACATACTTGTCTTGACTAATGAAAATACCATCAGTCCTTTGTTGAACTTGTAGCCCCAAAAGAAAGTGAGTTCTCCCATAGAACTCATCTGAAACTTATCATGCATAAGTTTCTCAAAATCCTTGCATAGCTCCTTATTGGTTGAGCCAAAGATGATGTCATCTACATAGACCTGCACCAACAAAATATCATCCTTGAGCTTCCTTATGAACAAAGTCTTATCAATCAGCCCTCTTTTGAAGCCATTGTCCATCAAATAAGTAGACAGGCACTCATACCATGCCCTAGGAGCTTGATGCAACCCATACATAGCCTTCTTCACCCTGTAGACCTTGTCAGGATGATCAGGATCTTCAAAACCAGGAGGTTGACAAACATAAACCTACTCAGCAATTGTGCCATACAGAAAAGCACTTTTAACATCCATTTGATACACCACAAAATTCTTGAATGAAGCTCTGATAACACTTATTGATCCCAGTTGAGCAAACGATCCTTTATAGAAACTGACTTAAACAAAGACTTATTAAGTATCACGCGGAATTTAATACTTAATCTTAAGAAGAAGAACAATAAAAATTCAACACCTCAATCCTTGCAACTGGAGCAAATACTTCATCATAGTCCAAGCCTTCAGTTTGTGTGTATCCTTGAGCAACCAATCTTGATTTGTTTCTTACCACAATTCCTCTTTTATCCCACTTATTTCTGAATACCCATTTTGTCCCAATTTCCCTCTTACCATTAGGAAGATCAACCAATGTCCAAACCTCTTGAAGTTTGAACTGAAGAAGCTCCTCTTGCGTTTATTCTACCCATCCTTCTTCTGATAAAGCTTCTTCCACTCTCTTGGGCTCCTTTTGAGACAGAAAACATGCAAACAAGCAATTTTGCAGATCATTATGACTATTTCTTTTGTGAAGTGATCTTGCAAAGAAACCTTGCTCAGGAAAGGTTTTAGTGTTCTGAACCTTGCTTCTTGTTTGAACAGGGGTGTTCAAATTGCCAAGTATTTGTTCCTTAGAATGAATCTTATGTATCCTTGTGGTGGTGACTGGACTTTCATGAATGACATGTTCCAAATTTGTAAAATCAGCATTGAAGAAATCATCCATGTCTTCATCATCATTAGGAGTATCAATTTATATCAAAGCAGGCATGGTAGGATCATGTGGATACTCCTCTTCACCAAATAATGGCTTTACAGTTGGTCCAAAGAAAGTACTATCACCAATACTTACAGCCGGGGTTTCACTTGAACTGTCAGTGGTAGAAGTTGGCTTAGCAGTGCTTTCAGAATGCTTTTTCTTTCTTTCAATTTCTTCTACCGACACTGAGTTATCTTTTAATAACTCATCCTTATATTGATGATGATCGACTTTGCTTTCAGAATTCAATGCATCATCATCAGTGGGACCTTGCTTATCAATGATGGGTGAGACAGAACCAGCTTTCCACTTTTCAACCAAATAGAACTCCTTTGGAGAATCAGCTTCCTTAGAATCTGTGCATCGAATCCTTTTTGTACCTGCATTATCATTAGTGGAAGTTCCTGCAATGATAGGCTCATAATTCATAGATTTGGTTAGCATATCAATGTTAAACAGCCAGTCTGGTCCTTTGGTCTCTACACTAGGAGTCTCTTCACTAAATTCAACATGTAGGTTCTCTTCAACAATCCTAGTCCTCCTATTGTATACTCTAAAGGCTTTACTATTAGAAGAATAGCCTAAAAAGTATCCATCATCAGCTTTTTCTTGAAACTTACCTAGGTAGTTTATGGTATTCAAGATAGTAACAGGACACCCAAAAGGTTTTAGGAATGCAATCATTTGCTTCCTATCATGTAACAGCTCATAGGGGGTCTTGTTATGAGGCTTCACTAACTTACTTCTATTTTGCACATAACATGCAGGCTACAGCTGCAGCCCAAAAGGTAGTAGATAACTTAGATTCTGACAACATTGTCCTAGCAGCCTCAATTAGTGTCCTATTTTTCCTTTCAGCTACACCATTCTGTTGTGGTGTTCTAGCAACACTAAACTGTCTTTCAATACCCTTAGCTACACAGAACTGATTCATCACATCATTCTTAAACTCAGTTCCATTATCACATCTGATTACCTTGACCTTATGATTTAGTAGATTTTCTATCTTAGTAATGAAACTCTTGAGGATCTCACTAGTCTCACTCTTAGCAGCCAAAAAGTATACCCAAGAAAATCTACTATAATCATAAGTGATAACTAGGCAATACTGCTTATGGTTCAAACTTTTTACAAAGATAGGTCCAAATAAGTCCATATGAAGCATAAACAGTGGTTGTGTGATGGTGTTAACAGTTTTGGACTTACAAGAGGCTCTATGTTGTTTTCGTTTTTGACAAGCCACACAAAGTTCCTTACTCTCAAAAACCTTAGAAGGTAACCCTCTCACTAAGTTGCCTTTTACCAGTTTATTGATTGTTTTAAAATTAAGGTGACCTAGCCTTCTGTGCCACAATTTAGACTCATCTACTGATGATTTAGCAAACAAACAGGTTAAGGACCTATTAGGAATTACATCTTTAAGATCAAAAGAATATATGTTTTCCTTCCTAGGTACCCTAAGCTGTATATACTTTTCATTAGGCATCATAAAATCAGGTGACAACACCACACACTCAGTTTCCCCAAAAAGTACCCAATTTTTCTTATCACACATTTGAGAAACACTGAATAAATTGTACTTTAGTCCCTGTACCAAATAGACCTTTTCAAAGTCTAATGTCCCAGTTCTGATTGTGCCTCTGCCAAGAATCTTTCCTCTCTTTGGATCATTACCAAATGCAACATATCCTCCATCAAAAGCTTCAAAATCCTCCAGGTTGCTCCCATCCCAAGTCATGTGCCCAGACCAACCACTATCAAAAATTCCTTTGTCTTTTAGCTCATCTTGTAGATTGCCCTGCACATGAATTTAAACAAATTAGTTCTTTTGGTGGACCCAAGCCAATACTGACTTGGGTCTGCCCTGTGCATCAACATAATCAAATTTATTTAGGTCCATTGATGCACAGTTGACATGATGTAAAACCTTGGTCTTAGGCTTCCATTGCCAACTAGCTGAGGTCTTAACAGCATAAAAATGATTTCCAACCACTTTGTCAGTTATCACCTTTGGAATTTTTAAAACTTCTTTTGTATCAGTGGTGATATTTTGCTTAGCAGTGGTTTGATTTTGCTTAGCCGTGGTTGGAATCCATTTGGGTCCAGCAGTAACAATTGACTTTGTATTTCCATTCCTCATTAAAACTGCTATAGGAATCATGTTTCTGTTAGGATGAGGGTTTGTTTTCTTTGAAAAGATTTGGTGATTTACCCTCCTCCACTGATTCCAAACTTGTGGTTGATTTTTATAACAGTTTCTCTGTAAATGCTCAAAACTACCACATTTATAACAAGCCTTCTTAACACATTGAAACTCATCTCCTAATCTGTTAGAAATTATGCCATTAAAGTTTCTCTGATTGCCCCTAGGTATATATCTTTTCATTTTTTCCCTAGGTATCTCCTTGTACTCTACAACTTTCTTAGCAATTTGAGCTCCAAATCTAGGCACAAGGTTGGCTTGCTTAGAATCAACTTTCTTAACATGTTCTATCTTCTCAGGCTGAGTTGATTCAGATCTATCTTCCTTAGAATCTGATTCCCAACCTTCAATAGTGGGAGCATCTGATGACTTATCAGAACCTATCTTAGGTGATTCAATCTTGTAGTCTTACCTACAGGTTTATTGAAACTAAATTCACTACTAAATGACAGCTCTTTTGTAGGTGGTGCATGTTTCATAAGAGATAGTGGTGGCATATCATTGTAACCAAGACCAGTACCATCCTTGAATAATTTTTGACCTATTGGCTTATTTACTAGATCAGAAGCATATTGTGTTTTAGCAACCCTAACAACATGTTTTTCTTTTTCTACTAGGGCTTTTTGTTTTACACTCTCTGCCTCTTCTAGTTTCTCTTTAAGCATTGTTATCTCTCTGTTTTTAAGATCAATTTCACCACCTAGTATATTTATTTTATCAACATACTCAAACTCACATTTAATACAGTAATTAAGCTTTTCTTCAACACTTTCTAGACCAACTCTATAACCTAAGTTATCTAGAGACAGTCTTTCTACTTCTTTTCTCAAACTCTCAATAATAGCTCTTTGTGATTCTAAGTTATCTTGACATGATTTGAAAGAACAAGTAGAATTTTTAGAATCATTAGATACCTCAGAATCCGAATCAGAAGATGAAGCATAGGCCATAAGAGCAAAGTTATGCTCTTTAGAAGCTTCACTAGCAAGAAAAGCTGCATTGGGACCTTCTTCAATCTGATCACTCCAGTCATAATCACCAATACCATCTTGAGCAACCAATGCTAAAGAAGGAGCAGGCTCTTCAGTGGTCTTCTTGATGCCTTCAATTCTCTTTGGAGCTCGACATTCTCTAGTAAAGTGACCTTTCTTTTTGCAGTTAAAGCACTCCATCTTGCTTTTGTCAAATCCAGCTCTCCTTTGACCATCATACTTAACCTGTCTTCCTGTCCTCCTTAAGAACATCCTTGCTTGGAGACAACATTGCCATCTGCCACTGTAGATTTATCTCTTCAAGATCATCAGGATCAATTTGATCTATATCTTGATTCAAAACAGTAACACTGGTAGTTAAATCAGCCAAAAAAGCACAAATTGCACCATCACTGACATTATCACTAACAGTGATATTGTTAGCAATGGCCGTGGTTATACCATAGGCAGCAGTGGATACATCCAGAGAGCTTTTGAGATTTGTGGAAACAAAAGCAATTTTTTGATTATTAGAAGATGCACCAGCAATGTTGTTATCAGACTCATAAACCTTCAAGTTGTTGTAGAGATTGTCTAGAGTCATCTTATCAAAGTCATCCTTATTTCTCCACACAACTGTGTGCACAACCTAGTCAGGTGATAAACTTCTGATGAACTTCAAATTAATATCTTCTTGAGCAACCTTGTAGTCCACTAACTTCAGTTGGCTGATTAGTTTTTGAAGTCTGTTATAAGTGCCATCAAGTTTTTCTCCACTGTGAGCAGCGAAGTTTTCAAGCTGATGCTTGAGCATATTCTTCATTGATTTCTTTGTAGCTTCATTGCCAGCAAACCTTGTTTCAATAGCATCCATTAACTCTTTAGCAGACTCATATTGATCAAAGTCCAAAGCATACTCATTAGGTATTCCCATAGAAAGAATACTGTGGGCTTTAATCTCCAGCTTCCTTTTAGCCTTGTCAACCTCACTAACAATGGCTATGTCTTTACCATCATCACCCTTCCTAGGAAGAGTATCACCTTTTTCAACAACGTCCCAGATAGCATAATCAATCATACGAATGTATTTCCTCATTCGCATTCTCCAGATTTGGTACTCACCCTGCTTGAGCATGGGCACCTTTGATGCAGTAACCATGTGTGTTTCGTCAGACATCTTTACTTACTTTAACAGAACGTAACAAAGCTTCTTCTTAGTTTCAGTTTCTAGATCACAAGCTCTTATACCACTTGTTGATCCCAGTTGAGCAAATGATCCTTTATAGAAACTGACTTAAACAAAGACTTATTAAGTATCACGCGGAATTTAATACTTAATCTTAAGAAGAAGAACAATAAACATTCAACACCTCAATATTATTATTAATACGAATACTCTAACCAGTATTAGGGTTTTACAACCTTGAAGTGTATCGACCTTAGATATAAAACATACGTACTTCTAATCTAACTTAGGACCTCCTTTTATAGGCTAAGGAGTCCTTTACATAATACAATACGTAACCTACAAGATAAATATCTTTTCCATATTTATGTAATACAAAATATTAAACCGACTATACAAGACTAGCAGTGGTTATAATACAATATCCGTGGTTACACAATACTACTAGCCGCGGTTTCTCATCAGCACTGGATTCAACCTTCTGTCCGTGGTTTCAACAACTCTGTCCAAAGTTCCAACACTTAGAATAAATCATGATCCAAGGAACCTAAAACCCATCACTCATATTCATGCGTCATAGTTGAACGTATAGAAATGATGACTTAATAGAAAGTGATGTTTGTGGTCAACCAATGATTATCTACCGTTTTTACTAGATTTTTATTAACAATGGTTTTTTAACGACAATGACACTTAGCTCACTTATGGTTTTTACATTCTAGTGGAATATTGCTTTTAGAAAGAAAGTGGTTTTTATTTTGCATGAAAACTGTTTTCTAGTAGGACGGATCCCATGGGTCCTTTTTAAAAGAGATCCGGCTAGTATGTCTTCTGAGATTTGTAGATCTGTAGTTACAGAAACAGATTTTATGATGAAAAGCATAGATTTTTAGATCTCATAGTTTTATACCAAGATATGTGTTTTAGCCTACATTTTCTTTTAACATCCATACATGACTTCTAGTGTATCACGAGAGAAAGAAATAAAACAAAGATAAATGATAAACACATTATGATAATAATAACCTGGATAAGCAAGATTATTAGTAATATTTCATTTCAATGCTTAGAATGATACAAAGGAATTGGTATATAACCCCAATGTAGATTAACAACACAAAGTATATGTCTCCGTATGTGAACTTCATCATAGGGAACACAAGTGCGATGAGTGTTAAGGCGATGAGCACGAGGGCGATGTAAACCATGTTGAAGATGATCCTTCTTGGTTTCGGTTGGGATGAAATGGAGAGGAAGATGAAGTTTTGAATGAGAGGAAATTTTTGAAATTGGAAGATTTGAAAAAAAATGGGTTTGATAAAGTGGGCGTCGAGTGGTTTATTTATGGGGAAGGAGAATTTTTGAAATTCGTGTTTTGTTTTTATTATTCGATTAAAAGAAATAAAACAAAATTTTTATATACCACGACTTTAGATGAGAAAAATAACACGTATGTGAGAAAAAGGCTTCCTAATGAAGCTTCATGTAATACATGTAGATGCACAAAAAGTAATCATATAAGTACCTTAATAGGCACTTAGGAATGTCTTTACAAATGACACAACAAATGTCACTTAGACGATTCCGGCTCCTTTGTGTTTAAGATACCTTCTTAAAGAAGGTATTCTTGTTACCAAGCGATTCCTATAGCTTGGTAGGTATGAGCTTTGTCTAATCAACATGACATAGAAGATTAGTGCATTTTAAATAGGAAATAACAAATAAGAAATATTGTCATCTAATCAACATCCAAACAAAGAGTTTTAAAAGACATGGTGTTTGTTTTTATGAAAAACCTTCTTTGTAGTTTTCAATTAACTATTATCAAGTTTTTAAAGTACAATATACTTCAAGAAACTTGGTAATGAAGCTCTGATGCCAATTGTGGAAAACTAGAAGGGGGGTTGAATAGTTTTGCCAATTAAAACTTCCTTTTAAACTATTTAGATCGACTTATGTCAATCTATTTGGATGTGTGTGTTGGATGTTGATAAGCAAACATATATAAGTATGTAATGAAAAGATAAGAGTAAAAAGCACAAAACCACAACGCGAGTATTTATAGTGGTTTGGCCACAAGGACACCTTCCTTGACCTACTCCACTCCCCGAGTCACCTACTCGATAGTTCGTAAACACTACACCAATCTCCTTATGGCGGAGAAGCCATCACAACGTCGCCTACCCTTTTTCCGGTGCTAGGCTAACCACCGGGTTCTTTCACTCCAAGGTGAACCACACCAACACAACGTCTCCTACCCTTTATATGGTGCTAGGCTAACCACCGGGTTCTTTCACACCAAGGAGAACCACACCTACACAACGTCGCCTACCCTTTATTAGGTACTAGGCTAAGCACCTAGTTCCATTGCAATAGAGAAACTACTACCCAACACTACACCAACGACTAATCCCAAAGGAGATCAGCTCCTTTTGACAACATCATCAAGAATATCAATATCCTTGGATCTAGTACTAATCTATCTTGTACATCGAAACACACCATATCGAATGTACATCTAAGGAACCTTTCACTAATTCCTTTAACTAGATCTTCAAGACACCCTTCACTAGTGTCTTGTGTCTTAACTTCTAAGCACCCTTCACTAATGCTTATAGTCTTGACTTCTAAGCACTTATCACAAGTGCTTATGATATGGACGATAGATACCCTTAACTAATATCTTCGTCTTGAGACTTGAGACACCATTCACAAATGTCTTCAACACTTCTTAGAAAAGAAAAACAATCATCAACAAGAAGACTTCAGTAGTCTTGATGATGAGGAAGCATGGCAACTCATGGACTTGAGCTTCCTCGACTTCAAAGGTGGTGATCTTGCCTTTAAGAGGAACCTAGAAGATCACACAAAAACAAAACTACAAACATAGATCTCTTGGATATGAGGTTAGAGAGTTTTTAACTCAAAGGGAAAGTGGGTTAGAAAGTGGTGAGAAAAAATGAAGAAATGGCTCACTATTTATAAGGGAAAAATTATACTGTTCCCTGGATCCCACGGATCCCTTCCACATGGGATCCGTCTAGCGTAAAGCTAGGGATCCGTGGGACGCTCCTCTTTACCCATGGGTATTTTGGTTATGGGTCATGGGTCATGGGTTGATCCATGGGTCTTTAGCTAGATACAATGTATCTCTTAAGTGCAATGCACTTAGTCACATGGGTATGGGTCAAAACCATGGGTTGTGGATATTATCCATATATGATATAAGCATGATGTCATGCAATGGGCTATGGGTCAAGCTCCATGGGTCATGGGCTTTGGGTTGTAATCAACTATAGTCAATGTATTTGCCCAATGGGTTATGATACTTAAGTTTCTACCCATTTATATTACCCAATATACTACATACTAGTTATGTGTATATTTTACTCAAATATGTAAACACTAGTTGTTGTACATATGTAATATTAAATCATAAAATAACTTATACTTGTTTTAGTGTTTTATATGAAAATGTGAATACCTTAGAAACTATTAGTTCAAACCATTTACGTATTTTATTTGTTTCGTTAAAATGATTTTACGTTTGTTATCGACAAAACATTAGAAGATCGTAAAATATAAATAAACGTTTTTACGGCTTATTTGTATTAACAAAATAGTCCTGAGTTTCTAAGCATTAATTTCCCCCTTATCATCACATTTTGAGTAAATTATTAGTGAAAACGTCTTTATTCCTTGTTATTTCATTTCAGGACGCATTCGAAGTAAGGAAGTTGCAATTGGACGTTTTCATAGACCTTTTGATTCAATTGTCTCTTAATTACGACGTAACCAAGTGATGAAGTTACGGCGCAACTAAAGATTTCGAAGGCTACGGCGTAACCCTGATCTCATGTTACGCCGTAACTACTGATTACAAAGACTACGGCGTAGCTCTCAGCTAAGGTTACGCTGTAACAAAGATTTATACTGGATTATAGCAGCTACGATGTAACACCAAACAAAGTTACGCCGTAGCCAATGGATAAGCACTGAAGATTGAAGGAAGTTACGGCGTGACTACCTAATAAGGTTACGCCGTAACTATTTTGAAGCCTATAAATAGTCGATGGTTTCATCAGTATTAGATATCTCTCCTTTCCCAAACCTTCTAGGGTTTGGGGAGATCAAAACACAGAAGAAGAAGCATGGTTTAGGAGCATGAATAAAGAAGTCCTCATCTACGATTTCCTTTGTATTCGAGTTTGGATTCTTTTTATATTTTTCTAGATCTTATATTATGAATTCATATCATTAATTAAAGTTTGCATTCATCTTATTGTTATTCTCTATAATTCTTTATAGACATCTGCTAGTCTTTTCATAGATCGCTAGCCTTGGTAGTATTATAAGCTTGGTAGTATCTAAAGGGCTGGGAGATATGACCAACTGACCCCAGTCTGATAGATAGCGAAGTATGGGAGGAATTGGCCATAGTTCGACCACTCTTCGTATGCGCATTGACCAAATGATCACTTATCAAGTGGAGGTATTTAAGAGGTTAGGGGGAATCTAAGTTCCTAACGGCCGGGTTCCCATCGTCTAGATCTAGTAGATTTGGTGCTTAATGACTGCTATTAGGTTGCCGAATGATCCCGGGTGACCCGCTCATCTTGGTAAGGAATCTAAGAACCATAGGCCATGACGAATCGACCAAAGGAGTCTAGTGATAATTAACCACTATATTGAATCTTGGTATCGGGAATCAATTCATATTTGTAGCCTTTATTAAGCTTTGTTTATCTATCTCTCTTACCTAAATTTCTGGTGTATGTGTAAGTAGAATAATAGCATATCTATGGATTATATCAACCTTGTCTACCATATATTATCATATCTAATCATCTTAGTTCTTTCAAGGTCACAACTCTCTTGGGACGATACTCAGATTTACCTAAGGCTTTATTACATCTAATTGGGTACTCTGCCCGTTAGTATGTGTCTATCCTAAGTTGTCTAAGTTTCATAAATATTAAAAGCAGGATGAAATAGCACATCAGAACCCAAAAACATTAAAGAAGCAATGACTTATAACAACTGGATTGAATCCATGCAAGAAGAACTGAATCAGTTTAAACATCTTGAAGTATGGGAATTGATTGCACGACCAACAGGGGTCTACGTCATTGGTCTGAAATGGATTTGGAAAAACAAGTTAGATGTTGAGGGTACGGTTATCAGAAATAAGTCATGTCTGGTGGCTAAGGGTTATAGGCAGGAAGAGGGGATTGACTTAGAAGAATCATTCGCACCGGTTGCTAGACTTGAGGCTGTACGGATTTTTATGGCATTCGCGGCTCACATGAACATCACGGTCTATCAGATGGATGTCAAAACCGCTTTTCTGAATGGTAAACTGAAGGAAATGGTATATGTTAGTCAGCCAGAAGGATTTGTTGATCCAGAGTTCCCTAATCACGTCTACAAACTGAACAAGGCTCTCTATGGTCTCAAACAAGCCCCTCGGGCGTGGTATGATCAGTTATCATCCTTTCTTCTATCCCATAATTTTGTCAAAGGGTCGGTCGACCCAACACTATTTATACAATATCACGGGGCACACATTTTAATCGTTCAAATTTATGTGGATGACATCATTTTTGGGTCAACCCATAAAAAGTACTCAAACGCTTTTTCAAAACTAATGAAAACACATTTTAAAATGTCAATGATGGGTGAACTTACGTTCTTCTTAGGACTTCAAGTTCATCAATCACCCTGTGGTGTTTTCCTAAGTCAGTCCAAATATGCTCTTGAAATTTTAAACAAACATGAAATGCAAAGCTGTGATACCTACGCCACACCAATGGCACATACCAACAAACTCGACGCTGATTTGCATGGGAAATTGGTTGACCCTACCAAATACCAAAGTATTATTGGGTCTCTCATGTATCTAACAGCCAGTAGACCTGACATTGTATTTTCTGTATATCTTTGCTCCCGTTATCAGTCAAGACCAACTGAACGTCACCTCACTGAGGCTAAAAGAATCCTCCGATACGTCAAGGGAACCATTAATTTGGGGATCTGGTATCCGAAGGATTCTGGTTTTGAACTAATAGCTTTTTCAGACGCTGATCATGCAGGATGCTTAGATTCTCGGAAAAGTACTTCAGGTGGTTTGCAATTTCTTGGTGATAAATTGGTGTCATGGCAATCGAAGAAACAAGATTGTACATCGCTGTCCTCAACTGAAGCAGAATATGTAGCCATGTCTGCATGTTGTGCTCAAGTCATTTGGATGAGAAAACAACTCAAAGACTATGGTTACGTATTTGACAGACTCCCGGTGTACTGTGACAATCGAAGTGCTATTGCGATCTCGTGCAACACTGTTCAACACTCAAAGTCAAAGAACATCGATCTTCGATATCATTTCATCAAAGATCATGTGGAAAAGGGTACCGTTGAATTATATTTTGTAGGTACTAAACACCAACTGGCGGATCTTCTCACCAAAGCCTTGGCTCCTGCTAGGTTTACTAATTTGATCCACCAGATTGGCATGCGGTGTTTGACTCTAGAGGAACTGGACAAACTTTTAACACAATCTTGAAACAAGTCAAACACCAAAACCTCTTTTGTAAATAAACTTGTCAAAAACAAAAATAGAAAAATATAAAATCTGATAAAATACAAAAATATTCTTCTATCTAAATTCTTTCAAACATTGCAAGTACAAATCTTTTGTCAACATGTTGTTCCATCAAATCTTTCACCATTTTTCCCGAACAAGGGTTGAGGGGGAGAATGTAAATATTTATCAGTTTCATAAAACCTTGTACTTGCATGTTACCTATAGATGTTGTTTCTTAAGAAATGGTGGATACATTTCTTGTTAAATACTCTCCTCGGACTCAAATGTTTTAAAATTTTATCATTTTAAACGTCGAGGGGGAGTATCGTCAAAGTTCTTTCCAAAATGTTGTTTTTGCTAAACCAAAGTGGAAGTTATGGGTCTTGGTTGAAAATTGTTATGGTGGAGAGGCCAAACTTGTCAAAATTGATAACTTATTTTAACAAAACCTTTCACCTAACATTACTAACTCATTTATTACATTCATAAATTTTCAACCTAACAATATCCACGCCTAATATTCAAAACGCTAATCCATGCTACAAAACCTGAATTTGTAAGTTTTTATAGCTTTGATTAGTGATTTCAAACAATGGTTTTAAACATTTTACAAATCCAACGGTTAGATTTCACATAATGGGTGATTTTGGTTCTTACGCGTATGCGTATGTGTATGAATTTGAAAAATTGTGTTTTTTGTGAAATGGGTAGTGTTTAAATGTTCTAATATCAATACTAAACTCCTTTCCATCAATGAAATCTACCCAGAAAACGGTTTTAATCACTTTCGAATTTTAGGGTTCATGTTAGAATTTGGGCGTTTCTTCATGTGGATGTTTTAGCTTGATTAGATGCTTAGGTTATGTTTATAACATGTTTAATTCATCATATACACCATTGAATCATGCCCAGATACCACAAAATTGAAGAATTAAACTTTTAGGGTTTATATATGCGTAAAAATGGGTACTTTTGATTCTGAGTGTGTTTGATGTTAAAACCTATTGGAACTAACTCCTTAAGCATATAAGATAACTCAAAATTTGTTTGGATGAATTCGCATGGTTGAATCTCTTACTCGTAAGATTTGAATTTAGAGTTTAAGCTTATGCCTAAGATATCATACGTGTTACTCGTTTGAACTTGATATGCCATGTGATTTTGAAAGTGGTTGTAATACATGTTAAGAATGTTTTTAATGTTTAATTATTACAGGCTTATACGCGTAAAGGAATCAGAATCAAGGTTACATGGAACTTACGCTTAAGGATCACCTTATGCGTAGATGTTACGCATAAGAGCAATCTTACGCGTAACTCTTACGCATAAGGGTCTACAATGGACTACGCGTATCCTGTGAAGGATATGCGTAAACTTGGACTTCTACGCCTAAGGGCTACTCTTACGAGTAAACCTTTTGCGTAAGTCCATAACCTAAGCCTACACGTAAGCCTTTATGCTAAGAGCTCACTCCTACGCGTAAGTCTCCTACGCATAAGCTTAAGTCTACGCTTAATTTTACAATGTTTACGCATAAGCTTACTTGCTTACGCCTAAGCCAAATTGTAACTTAATTTTTTTTTAAATGTTACGCGTACAAACTTGTAATAAGTTACTCATAATGTCACAAAACCAAAATCTCACTAATAAGCTACAAAAAGTTAAAACGTTGTGTGATTAAGTAAACTTTGGGCTTTAAAATTCAAAATTAACATACTCACGTATCTTATCACGTCAACTTTGGACTATTGGACTATATGTGACTTTGGACTCGTAACATTCATAAACATAACAACTTCAATAACTGGACAATAAAATCAACTTTTGACTAACATAATGTCTTTCGATATGTTGGTTCTTTTGTCTCAATACCTTTCAGATCATGAAATGGACGTCATCATGGAAAATGTCAATGCACCAAATGAACTCACAATGGAATATATCTTCCCAACAAGTTACAGCAAATCAATTGGAAAGAACAATCTCATGGTTGATTTTGAGAACTTCACCTGCTCGGAATCATCATGCAGAGCTGCTGTGGATATCCTCAAAGTTCATCCCTACAGTAATATTCTAACCAACTCAGGAACAGTACCTGAAATCTATATCCATCAATTCTGGCACACGATGGAAAAGATTGATGGTCAAGATGCTGTCAAAGTGACTCTCAACAACAAGGGAGTCACTGTCACGGTAGCAGATCTTCATACTTTTCTTCTTCTGCCAACTATACAGCCTGCTGATTATGTGCCAACTCCTAATGAAGAACATAATGCAATTCATGGTCGACATTGGATATGATGAAGTTGTCGGTGTCATCACCAAACACTCCACTGTCGATCTGAAGAACATTCCTCAACCTTGGAGGACTCTGTACATCATGATCGCTAAGTCTGTATCCGGAAGAGACAGCGGTCATGAGCATCCTAAACTTATGCACCTGAAAACTTTCTGGGGAATGGTCAACAAGAAACACATTGACTATGCAAGCCTTATATGGGAAGATATGATGCAGCATCTCAAGAAGCCTAGGTCAAAGGTTCTCTTTATCAGATACACAAAGTTGTTGATTCAGAACATTCTCAGGCTAAATCAGGACATCCCCATTAGAATTAATGACCCCAAGAATCACTCTGTATTATATGAACCAAAATTGAACGTTGTCAGATTTAAGGATTCATCAACAAAGAAGCAAGGTGCAGTGTTACTTGACTGCCTTCTCACTGACACAATCAAGAGTCATCCTTCGTATCATCGATACCAAGAAGCGGTGAGAGTAGGAAAAGTCGGTTTTATGGATGAGAAGACTTTTGCTGTTCCTACCAAGAAGACTAGAAGGTCAGGCAGCACTGGTAGTACTGGAAGCATTGGGAGCGCTCATAAGTATCCAAAGAGGCATCCAAGCTTCAAGAAAAGAGTCCCATCTCAGATCGCTCGTCCTAATGTTAAACCGGAACCTATTCCAGAGGACGACACGACTAAGAAACTGAGTCTGTATGGTTTTACTCAAACTGAATGAGGAAACATCCTCACCAATGTCGGAAGACAAACCACCAAGTCTCCAATCAGACAAAAGGAAGAAACTAGTGACTGAAGAAGAAGAGGAAGGTACTGATGAAGATAAAGACCCAAATGATGAACAACAACAATACCACAAAACTCTTAAGCAGCTGAGGATAGAGCATGCTGCTAAGGAATGCAACCTTCAACAAACCAGAGGCCCTGGAGGTTCCAGTGACGGAGAAGATCACTAATGAAGATGTGGAGAGAGCGGCAAAGGAAAAGGCTGAGGAAGAGGCACGAGCTAAAGAGGAAGCTGATAGCTATCTTCAAGATAACCCTGAACACAATCTGGAACCATCCTCGGAGCAAACTCAAGACCCTTCTACAACAGAATCATCATCACACTCTTCACCACCACCTTCTAAAGAAACAACCACCAGATCATCATCCAAGTCGGTCAAGAAAACAACTGATAAATGGGCATCTCATTCCAAGACCAAAATTTAAAAGGTCGTTAAGCAAGTAAGAAGACGAAACGTGGTAAACAAAAAGTTGAATCAGCTTGCTGATAGGGTCAATCTATTTGGTCAAGAGATGAACAATTTTATTGAGGAGAGAGACCAGAACAAGCAATTCCTCAACAGAGACATAAAAGGAGAAATGGACAAGCAGATTAAGGATTATACTCATCATTTCCTTCTCCAAAATGTCCCTGGAGTAACTAAAGAAATGTTTGCAAAACAACTCTACCCATACTGCGGAGGAGATGGAAACTGAGGCTTTTAACAGGTTTTATAACACGTGCTGGAGAAGAAGGGATGAGTCCCAAGACCTTGCTGCTTATTTTTATCAGATTGCTGTCTCGGGTGATTATGACCCTAAGAGCCCACCATCATACGTGATGGTGAGGAACCCTGTCCGTCGATTGGTACACCGCCTTCTTGCTTGCTCTATCCGAGCAAGGCACTCAGCCAAGGAGAAAATGACCATGGATGATCTTTATCTAATGCAGGGAATGGAAGGAGGGAACAACATTGATGTTCCTTATTATTTGGCTAGTTTTATAGATGTGGGTGCTAAGGGTTTTTCTGCCAGGAGTCCTTTGCAGGGGGCTCATTTCATCGAGAGGTTGGCTAGGAGTTTTGATCTTATGACCAATGAAGCTTTGGCCCGATTGACCAATGGTAGGGATACTTATTAATTGGCCTGCCTAAGCTTGTGGAGTTAGGGATTTGTATCCAGGATGTTTATGGTGTGATTCAGTTAGCTGGGATTGCCCCGAGGAGAGAAGAAGGGGAACCTAGTGGTGCAGGTGGTGAAGCAGAGGAAGCAGCCGAGGAACATGTGCCTAGGGGACGAAGAAGGGCACATGTGAATGTTGGGGAGAGGTTGCAGATCATTGATGATAGGCTTGAGGGAATGTCATCCCACTTCAACGAGGAGATTAAAAGCCTCAAAGTGGATCTTTATGGTCTTAGTAACAAGTTTGAGGGTTTTACAGGTACATTGGATCGAGTGCAGCAGCTCCAGCATGATTTCTTTCATTGGAGTGAAGACCGGACTAGCCAGATGCTTCAGCATATGCATTTGAGCCACCCTAGGTCCGTGAGTACGTGTACCAGCCTAACATTCCCGATGTCGGAGTCCAAGGAGGAGTGGCCTTCATGCATCCCGGCGCCACTCCTGGAAGCACCAGAAGCACTCCATATGATCCCTCTCAATTCCACTCCATGAATCATGATCTTCCTAGGGACGAGTGATTTCCCCATTTGATGAAACAATTTAAACAATTTTAAAACTATTTGCAACTTACGTCTGTAATAACTTAACTATGTGGATATTTGCTTGTTCTATCGTTAATTGTACCCGTCGGGTACAAAATTTTCCTGATATGCTGTGCAGGTTTTGGTTCTGTGATGCAGTTACGGCGTAACCTTAGGATTAGTTACGCCGTAACCCCCCGCTGCAGTAGACAATTTTAGAAGCAACACAATTAGTTAAGGCCCATTCCAGATTCAACACACATTAGCCACCCCATGTCCCTCCTTCAACCTTTAGTGAGACATCTTGAGCAACCATTCGAGAGGGGAGTTTATTTCTTTCTTGATTATTTTTCATTTCTATTTTATTTTTCCTTTTTCTTTGTACAAATGGGACTTTGTACACTTCAAATGAGGGGATAGGAATATAAATGAAGTGTATGATTACTTAGCTTACTTGCCCTAATTTTCTAGTTGGTTTCAAAATTATAAGCTTATTTGAAAAAAATTTGTCATATTTTTAACCAATCTAGAATCACATAAAGCCGAGCACACTATAACTCTTATTGCCTTTGGTGAGATTTAGCCTTTCCGTTTCCCCCATTTTACCCAAATCTACCATAAATTGAGTGTGCCGATAGTATTGTAAACTTTAGAACTTGGCTTTTACATCACTTCGAGACCATAAACGAGTAGTGTATCAAGTTAGCTTGGTGCATTTGGAAAAGGCGATTTGAAAAAAGTAAATGTTTTAGGATTAAACCCAAATAGCCCATATGTGTTCACTTGTGTGCGTTTATCGATTAATCGCATTGGCTTTTCGACCCCCATGTTAACCCTTTTTGTTGCACTCTCCTTTAGTGCAAGATACCCCTTGTTACACCCTTTTTGATCCTATCCTTTCATTTTCTAACCCTTATTTTCGTTTCAACCATACACCTTAGCCTTCTGTGTAGTTTTACCTTTTTACCTAGAAGCCATTGTTCACCCTAGTTTGAGGTTCAAATAAAGAAGCCTATATCATCATCATCTATATCTCGCTAAAGATCGTCGAAGACCCCAAGTAATCACCTTATGCTCGGTTCAAGTGGGGGGATATATATCATAGTATCTTCTCATCGTAGTAGTTGGAAGCTTTCGCTGATTCATGATATCGCGCTAGCCAAGAGTTATAAGCATGGAGTGAAAATATCAGTCATTGATGCACTAACATGATTTCTTTTGATGAATGTGTTAAGCGAGCATGCTGTTATAATGACCGCCATTCCGGACAAATGCGAACGCCGTGTACCCGCATACAACAAAGTAGCAATAAAGTGCAATTTAAAGTGTCTTTGATCACTTTGCTGAATCGAGTACACGCCCACGCATTCCCCGCTGATGTAAGACAAGTAACGTCGATCGTATAATTCAAGAACTTCCTCACGTGGTTTCGCTATACCGCCTCGCCGCTCTCAAACCTAACGCCTCACGTAGCAACAACACGAGTGAAAGTGCCAAATAATTTAAGTCCACCATTGATGAAAAGAGATTTGAAAACAATCGTGTATTGCTCAATAGAAACTGCTTTGCAATACAACGGAGGTTTTAATGAACATCAATTATCTATCATAAAACACCTTTGATTTGAAATATCCGTATACCGGCCGCATTTGCTAAAGAAAAGAGTTTTAAGCACAAAGACCGTTTTTCAAAGGTATCCGCTAATCCATAACTCAAATCCGTGATTGATTCAAAAGATTGAATCGCCCCATTGTTTCTGCTCAGTTGTCACATGGTTGATCTATATAATAGATCTCACATGCCACCTACCAGAAGCTTGTTTGATGATGGCTCCGTAAGGCTTTCCATCTTCATTGTGAATATGATACACATCACTAAGATGTTCGCAATACCACGTATGATAAATGCGACTCAAGATATAATCTCCCTTTCCACATTATGTGAAACAGAGAGTCTTCATTGAAAGTGTCCTAATGAGATTTATGGATGATCTCGTGGCTCTAGACTCAATTTGTGCATATTTGGATCCCTGTTGGAGACTAGGGAGAGGATCTCCTTCTTCAATATCAACAATCTCTAAGAGAAAGTCGATAGATAATGTCGGTTCCCCGTGAGAATGAAACAAGTCCTTTTAAGAGGAACTTGAGTGGTTTGGAAAGTTGAAGTGCAGTGCGTCACTGGGTCCATGACGTCTTATCTTCAATACCGATGTTACCATCAGTAGCATATGAATTGAACCCGGTTTCTGCCCTAAGGTTGAATAAATGGAGGGCTATTTGTTTTCACCCTTTTCTCATTCAATTTCTTTTTAATTCTTCAACCCCTTCGTTAACCGAGACTTCATAGCTAAACCTTGTTGGGATTGTTCCAGACTAGCTCTATCTCAAATCAAGCATTCTTCCCATATCTCATTTTTATCCTTTTATCATCATACCTAAGGACTTCTACACTAACTAGTGGATTGTCCCTGGGTAGATCCCTCCGATTCTGGTGGATCATGGGAACCAATACCTAACCTTATCATCCTTATATCACCATGCATAAAGTAAATTTGGTCGGTCTTTTGGTATTGTTCATTCCTTCTCGAAACCAATTGAAAAATCATTTGGAAAAACCAATCAAGGTACTTGTAATACGAGATCAAAGCATTTTGTACCTTAATAGTTTTGATCATTTAGAAAAACTCCCCCTCAACATGTGCGTATGATTTAGAAATTGTTTAGCACAAGGAGGCAAGAGGACTTTGAAATATTTTCTTTGATCACAATTTTCATACGAAAAAGCCATTTGATTTTTATGGTAAAATTCTCCCCCTCAATATGTGCATAGGATCAGTGAAATCATTTTATCACATAGAGGAAAGAGTTCTTTTGAAGCACATCCACGATCACAAAATCCATTAATAAAACCATTTGAAAACTCAATCAAGGTACTTTAAAAAATGGAAAATTGTGTACCTGAAGTCTTGAATTTTCTCAAAAGAAATGCTCCCCACTAATATATGCTTGAGATTGAAAATTGTTTGCTTTATTAGAAGCAAGTATGCACAACAAAATGGTCATCTTTTAACATCTTTCATATTTATATCACATTTTCTCCCCCGATCAAAAATTTCAAATCCTTTGAGACTTTGGATCTCAAGTGATTTAAATATGTATGAGACAAAATATTTGTTGGAGAAAAATGTGTCCGGTTTTATATGATCAGAAGTGGACAACACAGATGTTCCCCTTTTTATACAAGTGGAAACCACAAGACATAACCTAGCACTATTACATGCCTTACAGTTGTTCATAGTTTGTACACCACATTATACATAAATTTAATACAAAACAGAGACTGCTTCCCGAAGATATCTTCATTCAGTTCTCTGAAGAAGTTTGTAATGACCACCCCGAAGCCTACCACCAACAAAACTTTCAAGGCTGCGAGATCCTTCAGTCTTGAGTCTTACGCTGATTGCAACAATGAAATCTTCACACCGCTTTTGTCATCATCACCAAAAGGTAGTCTTTACCAAGATTTCATATCAACAGATTTCTTTTCACTCAGGTGTCAAGTTCTTCTTCAACCAATTTGAGAGTACCGTCACTAAACTTGTAGAGCTCACATAGTCGCATAAGCATGCGAGACCCATATTTGCTCGGTGAAGATGACTGGCTCTAGAGGTGTCAAGAACTTGTATTCGCGATGAAATTCATGCCCGTTGCATTCCATTGTGGACTTGTAAGGTTGATCTGGTTTGAGCTTTCTATGCCAAGCCTGAAAGTCCTCAACTTCGTTTTGAATGACTAAGCCTGATCCATAGAGTGACTGACAGCGAGAGAGAGGGCCTTTTTCTCACGGATAGGCAAATGCTCAAGGTGTCCTTGGAGATTCAAGAGATAGAGATCTTCAAATCATTCGAAGATGTTTGAAGTCGTTTTCTTCAATAGTATACTCTTTTAAGTCTGATATTTTAAGGACTATCTTCTTCAAATACTCATATCCATAGATTGGGAAGATCTCTACATGAACACATACTTAAGATTTGTAGCTTGATCGAACATTATCAAGTCTTTTATCGACACCATGTCTTTCGATGTAGAAGTTCTTCTTTTGAACCACGGTGAAATACCATATGATGCGGCAATGTCATACTTTCGCTTCTTCATTGGCCCGAATTGATCGAACCATCATTCAAGCCCCGATCGAGTAGGTTGCAGCTTTCATCTTTGAAATTGATAAGTCGGTCTTCTTTGCAGAGCGAGCACAAAGATAGTCCAAGTCATGGTTGAAGAAGAATTCAGCCTGAATGGTCATCGACCAGTTCACCACCAGAGGAAGAGATTTGTTAATATTGAAGCAACTAATTTGCTCACTGACTTGGTCATTAAGCATCTTATGGCATTCTTCCATTTGGTATTGAAGTTGATTGGCATCTGAGTGGAAGACCTTGACAATTTCATAAGCTTGTCCTTCAAGATCTCTTGGAGTTAAGGATGAGATACTCTTCCGTTCACAAAACCATTTAATAAAGCTTCCCATATCACCAGTGAAGTGAAGAAGAGAATCTTCAGCAGGTTCTTCATAATTGTTGGTGATAGTAGATACCCAATTGTTGTCGGGAATCATTGAGTCAGACTCTGGGATGGACCATGTAGGTTATGGAGTAGGAGGTCTGTCTTCAACGATACAACTTTGAATTGTGTCCCTTGAAGGTGCAACTCTGTATGTGCTAGGGCATTTACCTACCAAGTAATCATCAAACCACTCTTCTTCTGATGGCTTAGGAATATGCTTGGTTGATGCATCATCTTCATCAGATTCTGACTCTGCCATGACATGCGACACTTCGTGAACCATTTGATCATCAGCAATAGAGGTGGATGTGGATGTGAACCTTGAATCGACCGTCGTCCAAGCAGCAGATTTCTTCTGAGTGCCCTTTTCTCTTGTAGGATTTGATTGATTGGAAGGTTTTGGCGGTGATGATGGTGGTTGAGGTGGAGGTGTGTTCTTAGAAGATTCACCAGCTCGGGCGTTCCCAGCGCCCGTTGGAGGTGGAGGGATCTTTGGTCTTTTCGCAATGTTTCCAACACTATGGCTCTCCTTTTCTTCTTAGCTTCCTTTTCCCTGATGTCAATCAAGTATTGTTCATGATTGTGCGTTCTAATGGATTCTTCAAGTGCCTCATAAAGCATCTTGTGGACCTCATGCTTCTCCTCTTCAGCATCATACATCTTCTCAAATAGAGCTGCTCTCATATCGGCAATAGGTAGGTCCTTGAACCGTAAAATTGGAGCTTGATTGCCCATTCCACGGCATCCTTAACTTTCCCTTCAATGGTGGCTTCAACCCCTTCATCAGTTGAGATGCTCAATCTATAGACACGATCCTCAAGTGAATCAACGATTTGGTTGCCTTTCAAGAGCTTCTATCCTTTTCTTGCTCGTCAGCAGTTGATCTGAGTAAGGATTTGAGGTGGTGAAGCAGGTGGAGCATCCATATCAGCAATTGTAATGACCGGTTCAGGGGAAAGTGAAGATGTAGGTGGTGTTAGTACGATTGATTGGCTTGAGGTTAGGAGGTGGAAGTGCGCTTGTGAGAGAAGGTCTGACGGAGGAGAATAGATGATGTGTCTTCTTGAATCTTCGACATTAAACATGGATTGTGCATCCTCCTTGTCATTATCATGCTTGGAAGACTCAGGATCAATGGGTTTGTCATTTAAGAATTGATCACCGAAGGTGAAGTCTGTATCTAGGTTCTTTAGTGAAGATAGAGACCCGGTAGATAGATTTGGTTCTTCCATGTGCATGGTCTCATCGAGATCTGACTCAAGATTCTCCTGTGAGTCTTATGCATCAAGTTATCAACATTCTGATCGAACTGAGAAACACTGATGCGGAGGTTCTTTTAATGTTTGCATACTTTTTCCAACCCAGATGGTTCCTTAGT
Organism: Chrysanthemum makinoi; assembly: GCA_910596185.1. Taxonomy (NCBI): domain Eukaryota; kingdom Viridiplantae; phylum Streptophyta; class Magnoliopsida; order Asterales; family Asteraceae; genus Chrysanthemum; species Chrysanthemum makinoi. Next base: position 204,135,772 of record OU343217.1, on the reverse strand, counting down.
AGAAGAGGATTCAGTTCTTCTCTTCAGTTCATATTGATTTGAGGTTCTTAAGGGGGAAGAAGAGATTGTTAGAAGCATTTGAGCGGCTTGTTCAGTATCAGCACTAACAATCCCTTTTCCTTTGTCTTGTGTTATTGAGGTTGTTTGTCGTGGCAATTGATCAGGTTCTCTTAACACTACTCCACCTACTGGTGCTTTCACATTCAGACTTTCTAGGCTTTGCTGGATTCCAAGTTGTAGATCAGCATCATCTTCATCAGTTAACCTAGTATTATCCCTTGAAGCCTCGCATTTTACCAATTTCCTTTTCCACTTTCTTCCTTTTTACTTTCTGCTTCTTGGATGTGGTGTCTGAATGTTGTGACCTTTCAAGTCTCTTTTTAGGAAGAGAGGCATAGGATGCTGTGAGCTGGCGAAGTGGACTTGGGAGCATTGGGTTGTGGAGGAGTGGGTGTGACATCAGTAGAGGAACTGGTAGCTCTTTTCTTGTATTGTTTGAAGTAGTCCTTCTTCTTGATATCTTCCGTGAGTAGAATATCAGGAATTGGCAATCCAAATATTTCATTATCCATACCTCTAGGAACATATTTCAGGTTTCCTAAAACAAATTCATCTTCTGCTTTATGTAGAGTTGATTTAATCATAGGATTGAAGTTGTGAGTTTGTTGCAAGTACTGGATAACAAGCTTTGAAAATCTGATGCTGGGAATCACAAGCTTGTTCTGCTTCTTTCGGCCTTGAGCTTTGTTCTGAAAATTTGTTCTATCAAATATGAATGTGTGCGTTGATAAAGAAAATTCTTCCCAAATATGATCTGAGACATTCACATCAACCCTATTGACAATACCCCATAGGATTTTCAAGATGGGAATTCTCACTTTATCGAACCCTGATGTTTTGCCAGATAAGCACAAGTTGAGAATAGTTGTAATAGCTCTCCGTGGTATGATACATGTGTCCAGTGATGATGTCGGAAGCCCTTAAAATGTTGTTCTGATAACCCAAACCAATTAGAAAGACAATTAGATCATCAGCACCAGGTGGAGATTCAGAACGAAGGTTGGGGTTGCATGGGGTGATTCCAAGAGCATTGCTAAGAACGACTGAATTAATCACGAACTCCCTATCATCCAGTTTGCAAGAGTATTGAGCTGTGATTTTGTCCCATTGAATGGTGTTCCAGAATTGTTGAATGTAAATGGTGGGAATTGAACATTGCTTGGTGATGGCACCGAAGAAGTTTGTGTTCTTGAGGATATCAATAGACACTTTGAGTATAGGATTTTGTTGCAACTTTTGTAGGTCCACGTAACAATTACTCTTTCCAATATCAGCCCATTGACTCCTAGGAAGGATTTCTTCGTCTGATGATCTGAGTATACATACAATCAACAGTAATGATTGGGAACGAGTTAGATAATAAATGATTAGTGAGACATTTAAGTGAAACAGATTCCTTTTGATAGATTTTCACATGACGAGTTGTTAAGGGATTAAAGGTTAAAGCGTGCATTGCAAAGGAATCATATCATGAGTCAAGACACAAACGTAGAAGTGATATAACAAATGTGTATGAAACAAGATGTAACATTTGGTTGCCACGAGAGAAACCAAGTACCGCTTGCCCAAACAGAAATGTTATAGCAGGTTACATAGAATAAGATGACCCAACAAGTTGCTTCAGGAGATCCTGAGTCAAGTATTATGAGAATGAGATCATCCTAGCAAATTACCTTTAAACAATTTAATAACCCTAGACACAGAGAAAAAGAAAAGAACCCACCAAGCAGGACTCTATACATAAATGGACAGGCCGCTAAACAGGACTAATTTGCTACATGAAAATAAACTATGTCGCTAACATGTAAGGACAAGTCGCCATCACCAGTACCACATTCAAGTCGCTACCAGTTTAGTTCACTAAGTCGCTATATTTGCTAATTTGCTAACTTGTACAGACAAGTCGCCATGAAGAGTAACATAGCCAAGTCGCTACATATCTGTTTACTAAGTCGCTACCGTTATTAATTCGCTAACTTGTAAAGACAAGTCGCTGATAATAATGATACAACTAAGTCACTACCCAAGTCGCCAGTAAATAGTTCACTAAGTCGCCACAGCAGCTTAGTCGCTAAGTTGAGCAGAATTAAAAGCAATAACTCGCTACGATGAACATTTAAACTAACTCGCTACCAAGAACAATATTAAGTCGCCATCAAGAACAATATTTCGCAACAGATAATCAACCCAAGCCAACACAACTTAGTCGCTATCTTGAGCAGGCTTAAAAGCTCTAACTCGCCATGATGAACATATAAGCTAACTCGCTATCAAGAACAATACTTAAGTCGCTAACAAGAACAATTGTTACCTCAACAAATAAATGACCCAATCCATCATTTATACAACACCAGTACTTGGACACACTTAAACAAACACTCAAGAACAGTTATACCAAACATTTAACACACTTGCAAAAATCATCATTACAACAAAACATGATTACATAATAATTCGAACCTATGCGGGAATCAAATGTCACGAATCACAAGCACGATGAGATCTAGTTAAAAGGATGTGTTAGAAAAGCAACACAGACATGAATACGATAACAAATAGTGAAAAATTAACTTCATACCACTCCTAAATCGCTATGTCGAATGCTTTTGAAGAGAGAAAGATAGAAAAAATGTTTTAAGACTTATGAGAAGAAAAAGAAGAGAAAAAGAATACTAAGTCGCTAGGGGTAAGAGGAGGAGACTTTCAAGAAAGGCTAATTGACACATTCGGTCCCTGTGGTTTAGAGGCTGGTGTGGTAATTCGCTATCAAAGATTTTAAACTAAGTCTCTAGTGTTTTTCACAGTAAGTGCAAATATGGTCATTAAAAAGTGTAATTTGATCATATTCTGCGTAGTAGATATAAATAAACTATGGCCATAACAGAATTATCAGATAGCATATTAACTCAGATAGCATAAATAATCACAATGATAACCATGAATCAAATAAACATTCAATGTAAAGCACTCAATTCAAGGGAACACAGAGATAATCACACAAGCAAGACACGACCACAACCTACAACTGAGCAAACACCATCACCAGCACTGAAGCAGATGTAACCAAGAAAACTTACACAAAAAATCTCCCCCTCAATCAATGTCAACAAAGACCATTGATTGACATTAACCAATTTTTTTAAAAATATCAGTTGTTCGAACTTCATCTATGATCCCGTATCATTATTGAATGATATTTCTAGGATCGTAGATGTTATCGATGACAACGAATAAATCTTTTATTAGATGGATGAAAATGACAAAAATTATGAATTAAAAGAAATGAAATTATAACATATAACGAATATAAGATAAAATAAGTAAAAAATAATATTAAAATAATTTTTTTTTTTTTTTTTTTTGAAATTAATTTATACACAGATATAACGAAGCGAGTCCTGATTCAAGGTGAATAGGAGTCAAAGTAATAGGTACATTAATTCTGGCATGCTATAGCTCCTGAATAAGCCATGTTCATTTCTGATGGAAACCAAGTCATGAGGTTCCAGATTGAGTTGAACATTGTACCTGAAAAAGACTGAGAGCACATTGTACTGGAAGCACATGTAGGATTGCACATAGAAGAGTTAGTGGCATGCTTAATCTCACAGTTGGATGCATCACAGTATAATACAGACGTATCATTAATGGGGATCCTATTAGGTTCACTATTCTTGAAGAGTTTTCCTGTGGGAATCCACTTGAGGCAAGATCTAGGAATGTAAGTCCGTTTGAGTCCTGTAAACTTAAAAAATCTGCCAGTGGGAATCCATTTGAAACAGCTGTTAGTTGAATTGAATGTGTGCACAGCCTTGTTTTGACTATTGGTCCTTTTGTGATTAGAGTATTTCTTAGGGGATTGATCAGTCAAATGATGTTTTGCATGAGAGCTAGTTGTACTTTTTGTATTACTGATCTTAGAGCTTTGAACATAAATCTGAGGTTTGAGATTCATCATATCGGAACTAGGCAATGAAGTGACTGGTTTTGACAAAACAGAAATATTATCAACTTGGGAGGTAAGCCTTGATTTCGATGGTTTAACTCTTTCAGATCTAAAGGCATTAGGCTGTTTAATAACTGTACGTTTTGAGTGGTTCTGAACAGTTGACTTTCCCAAAGATGAAGGTTTTGCAAACTTAGTGTTCTTCCTATTTCCAATAGATTTCCTAAGCTCATTTTTTAGGGAAACAATATTGAAGCTCTTATCCTGAATTTGTGCTTTGAGGTAATCAATGTCTTTCAGCTGGAGATTAGATTGATTGACTAACTTAGAATTTGTTTCCTCAAATTTCTTTCTTAAAGACTCATTTTCACTTAATAGGTTGGACACACATAGAGCTAGCTGAGCATTTCTAGATTCTAGTGTGTCACTCATCTTATGACAGTCATATTTCTGCACTTCTGAAAGACGTAATTTCAGATTGCCTATGGTCAAATCTTTGTCCGACCGATTTTAACCGATTAATTCAAAAATTCGAAATTCTGGAAGTTCCTGATTAATACAAGGTTTTTTTGCATAAAAGATTTCATCCTTTTGTTGTATTTCAATTTCCAATGAAATACAATGTTTTTCAAGATTTGAAAATTTGTTTGAAAGCTCATTATATACCCTTTTTTCAATCATGTTATTAACATTAGATTCAGGCTCAACCAAGATCGATTTCATGATGTTATGTTCAGAGTAAGAGTCATGTACCTTTACATAAGAATTTCTGTGATCAGTTAAGAGTACCTTATCGCTTGAGACCTTTTCTGACTCTGAGTATTTGAGATCCGTGCTGTTGTCTTCATCCTTTTTCATTGCGACTGAAATTATACAATCGGTATCATTCACTGGTTCAACTGCTCTATTGTATGACTTGTCACAATCGTTCCATAGTGTCTCTTGACACTCATTCAATTCATTCAGCTTATTATTCTCTTTTGCAGCTTCCTTGATGTATATTTCCATATTACTCATAAGTTGAATGAATGAGTTTCTGAACTCATGAATTTCCATTCCCGTGTGTTTCTTGAATGAGATTCCAGTCATGTCATCATCAAAATCTGAGGAATATTCCCCCCCAGATAAGTGGTGAAATTGATTGAAGATAGTTTGAAGAAACTGCATGAGAATCATCAGTTGAGAACTTTTCTTTGGTAATTTGAATCCTCGGTCGATCTAAGTTAAGTAAAACAGTTCTTGTCAAAGTGGGAAAATCCTGACGAAGGATAGCACAACTTGTTCGATCCATAGTTGTAGATAACAGTAGTTTGAGAAGCTGGCTGAGATGTTGAAAGGGCTCACTGGTGCATTCCATTTTCTTTGCATCATTTGTGAACATTAAGAGTGACTCATCTGAGTTGTTTTGATTAAGCGATGATGAATCATTAAATGTAGAACATTCAGGGAAGCATCTTTTTTTACTATTCTGTGTGGTGTCATAGAGAGCAAGTACTTTGGTGATTAGAGGTGTTGGAATCACTCCTAAACAGTATTTCAAGTATTTATATTTCATATGTAATAGGTAGCTTTGTTATGGCCTTTATGTTTGTTTAAGGTCAAGCTTATGTAGAAGGCCCATAAGCTTGATCCAAGCCCAATAAGGAATAGGAAGGAGAGGGAGTGTTGCTGTCACACCCCCAATTTACCTGTTTTGCAGCGGAATGGAATTCCTGGGGGATTGACTGTCATAGCACCACATCACAGTTATATTGAACGACCTAAAGTGCCGTTTTAAAAACACATCGTTGGATATTATAATAAAACATTCAGAGTACAACATCGGTCCCAAAAGGTTTACAAGGTTTGCGGAAATACAAATATGTTACAAATCCAAACGATGTTTTGAAATAAAGTGCCATAATGTACATAATGTAAGTCGACGCCGCGACTCAAAATGTAGGTCCCTAAACCATGTCATGATGATAATGCCTCAGCTACCTGAAAATACATTGCTAAAAACGGTCAACAATAATGTTGGTGAGAAATCATAGGTTTATGTAAATGTTTTATACGACTACACAAGTATCTATCATGCATGACCATCAAGTCACGTAAAAATAATGTTACAATTGCTCTAAGCCCATGACCCCGAAACTAGACTGTTCAATCATGTATGCCCCTGCAGAGTGTTTGCCAGACAACTCCGTAATGTGATCAAATGAAATGCATCCGTTTTCCGGGTTGGGATTCACCAACCCGGATGGAGGCGTCACCCTCGATAGATCTATCCACTCATCCTCGCCCCAAAGATTAACGGTTCATGTTCAAGTAATGGGGACTTTCAAATTGGCAAATGCGGTAACTTAAGCAATGTAATGAATTTAACATACTTGGTATCGTACAAAGAAAATGTAGTGCAATGTATTCTCCCCCGGGGGTTTGAAAATAATCGAAAGCATGTAAAACGGGCTATGAAAACTCACTTGGATAAACTGGAATAATGGCAAAAGTGAGTACACCGAGGTTTAATGTGATGCGTTAACCGAGACCTATTATCAATGATATGATATGTCATGAGTTGCAATGTAATGTTATGCATGCACTTGATATGTTATTTATACCATTTACGAGTTTTGAAAATATTACACATCGTCGAAAAATACTCTTTTGACGTCTTGACCCTTCAAAAATGACTTTACATGTTTTACGTCAAAATGTCATCCTACAATGGTTTTATAATGATTTTTAGAGAAATTACCACTTTTCGTCGCAAAACAATGTCGTCGGAATTTTTATGAAATTAACAAAAATGGCTTTAGAAAAATAGTCGTAAAACAGTGTACGTCGATCGTTAGAGAACGAACTCGACGGTTTTGGAAAGTTTGTATCGATATCTAAAAGTTTCAGTTCAGGAGTTTTCGTCCAAAAGGTCTCGAACATAAAGATAATAAGGGTTAAAGATGGTGGTTTTGGCTAATTGTGTGCAGAAAATTAGTTACGGCAAGTTTATGAAAAAGTGCATATCTTTGTCGTTTCAAATCCGTTTTCTACGTTTTATACGTCCTTAGCTTCGTATCAAAGTAAACTAATATATTTTTGAGAAGTCGAAATAATTTGTGAAGCTTAAGGCTCATTTCTGACCCGTACAAGATAAAAACATGTTGCTGAAATTTCTGAAAAATATAATTTTCGTCGTCAAACTTGTAAAATCCATAACTTCTTCGTTATAAGTCCGCTTTTATCCGTTCAAGCGGCCACGGATTCGTTTTAAAGTATATTTTCTAAAAATCAAGGCCAAAAGTCGTGCCTACTGTCGGATTTTCCAGAAAAGCAAAACAAGGACAGAACACAAAATATACTTATCGAAAATAGTTTTTCTCGGACAAAACCTATTCTAATCCCTTCAAATCAACTCCAAAACTAATCTAATCCTACCATACACCTTCTTAGGGTGTCATGGGTTCCTAATCACCATCAAGACCAACCAATACCAAGGGAATAATTATAGGATGACCATATATATATATATAACTCTAAAATCATGAAATAAATGGTATAAATCACATATCATGCATATATCTCCAAAATGAAAAGAAACATATGAAAATGAAAAGGAAATATGAAAATGATAAAAAACATGCTTACTAGTGATAATGAAGAGGTGAAAGTAACAAGGATTAAACTTAAATACCCTTGGTTTTTATTTCAAAACCAAATAAAGAGTATATACTAGGTTGATATAACACTTGATCTTGAGAAAATTTTGATCCCTTTGCTCTTGATGTATAACCGGTTGAAGAGAGGAGAACCCAAAGAAGAGAAAATATTTTGCTAGTACTTTGTGAATTATGTTGGAGTGAATAAATAAGTAACAAGTAAGACTTTTGGTAGTGTAAAAATTATGACAATCAAAGAGCCATACATCCATTAATTACCACACCTCCCTTGGTCGGCCAAGGGGGAGGGATTTGGTAAAATATATATTTTTTTTTTAAATGTATATATATATATTGTATAATTTGTGTAATTGTTAAAATGTAGTGAAATGTATAAGTATAGGTAAATGGTAATTTTGGTACAAGTAAGTTTTTAATAGCTCAAAATAGAATGTAATGAGTTAATAAAAATTGTAAAAATACTTTCCTTGTGAAAATTGAGTGATAAAATAATTATCGTATAATTTTTAAGAAACGTGTCGTAGTAATTTAACTTTAACGATTTAATTACCAAATAAATTTGAAACACTAGGAAAACTAAAAATATAGTTTTTATAAACTAAATGTAAGTTTAAAAATACATCGGGATCATTTTTGAAAGTAACGGATTAAATATTCAAAATAATAACTCACGCGATAAAGATTATTAAATATAAAAATTACGCGTTGAATATGAAATGAAATGTCGTGAATGAATTGATATGATGCAAATGATGTCAATGAAATGTAGACTAATCTTAGTCCATATGAAATGTACGTGATGTCATGATCATGAATTCGCCGCTAAACCTCCAAGGTTACGCGAATTTGAAACAAGTAAACCAAGTTTACTATAAATGTTGAAATAATGAGACATGAATTGTGTCGAGAAATGACCTGAAAGTACGGATTGTCACATTCGCCCATCCAAAAAGGAATTCAGTCCCTGAATTCAATCATTGTTAGGTCTAACGGTGTCGGTGAAAAGATGAGGATACTTGTGTCGCATCTGGTCTTCCCGTTCCCAAGTAAACTCAGGACCTCGTCGAGAATTCCAACGAACTTTCACAATAGGAATACGACTCTGTTTCAACTGCTTGACCTCGCGGTCCATGATTTCTACGGGTTCTTCCACAAAGTTGAGTTTGTCGTCAAGCTGAACTTCATCCAATGGAATAACGAGCGATTCGTCCGAAAGACACTTCTTCAAGTTTGAAACGTGAAACGTGTTGTGCACATGACTAAGTGCTGATGGAAGATCAAGTCGATAAGCTACCGGACCAACTCGGCTCAAAATCTTGAATGGTCCAATGTATCTCGGGTTTAACTTCCCACGCTTTCCAAATCGTACCACGCCCTTCCAAGGCGATACTTTCAACATAACTTTGTCTCCCACTTGAAATTCCAAATCCTTGCGTCTAACATCCGCATAACTTTTCTGTCGACTCCTTGCAGTTCTAAGTCTATCACGAATTTGAACAATCTTTTCCGTGGTTTCCCGTACCATTTCTCGACCAGTAAGTTGTGCGCCTCCTACCTCGCCCAACAAACAGTGAACGGCACTTACGCCCATACAGTGCCTCGAATGGTGCCATCTTGATACTGGTGTGATAACTATTGTTGTACGAGAATTCAATCAATGGCAAATGGTTAGCCCAACCATTGCCAAAATCAATCACACATGCCCTCAGCATATCTTCTAACGTTTGAATGGTCCTTTCACTTTGACCGTCGGTTTGTGGGTGATATGTTGTGCTCATCTCTAATCTGGTTCCGAATGAATCTTGCAATGAATTCCAAAAGTTTGAAGTGAATCGACTATCTCTGTCGGAAATGATAGAAATTGGTGCTCCGTGCCTCGAGACTATTTCCTTGACATAAAGTCTAGTGAGTTGCTCCATGGAATAAGTCTCTATAATCGGTATGAAATGGGCTGACTTGGTAAGGCGATCAACAATTACCCAAATAGCGTCGTAACCTCCCGATGTCTTAGGAAGTTTCAGTAACAAAGTCCATTGAAATGCGTTCCCATTTCCATTGAGGAATTTCCGGTTGTTGGAGTAAACCTGAAGGCTTCGATATTCGACTTTTACCTTAGAGCAGGTAAGGCATTTGCTAACGTACGTGGCAATCTCCGCTTTCATGTTCGGCCACCAATAAAGCTTCTTAAGATCTTGATACATCTTATCCGATCCTGGATGAATAGAATACTTTGACTTATGCGACTCATGCATAATCAATTCTCGTATTCCGCCATACAATGGAACCCACATTCTATCCTTGAAACATAATACTCCATCTGCTCTCTTTACAAAACCATTTGCGCTTTCGGGCATACCATAAAGCTTTTCACTTGGTCGATTTTCCTCCTTAAGTGCTTCGACTTGTGCTTCGTGGATTTTCGATGGTAAAGGAGAAATAATCGTCATTCCCAATGATCGAACTCTTAAAGGTTTAGGCCTCTATTTCCGACTAAGAGCATCAGCCACAACATTGGCTTTTCCCGGGTGATACTTGATTTCACAATCATAGTCGCTGAGTAACTCCAACCAACGACGTTGCCTCATATTAAGCTCCTTCTGATCAAGAATATATTGCAAACTCTTGTGGTCGGTAAACACTGTGCACTTTGTACCGTAGAGGTAGTGTCTCCAAATCTTGAGCGCAAAACTACGGCTCCTAACTCGAGATCATGAGTTGTGTAGTTCTTCTCATGAGTCTTAAGTTGTCGAGAAGCATACGCTATCACCTTCTCGTTTTGCATTAAAACAGCCCCAAGTCCTTTATGCGAAGCGTCGCAATATACAACAAAGTTCTCAATGCCTTCGGGTAGTGCCAAAATTGGCGCACTGCAAAGCTTTTGCTTCAACAACTGAAAAGCAACTTCTTGTTTCTTTCCCCATTCGTACTTCTTGTTTTTCTGTGTCAACTTGGTCAAAGGTCTCGCTATCTTCGAAAAACCTTCGATGAACCTTCGGTAATATCCTGCTAGTCCTAGAAATTGTCGAATTTCTGTAGGATTCGTTGGAGTAGCCCAATCTTTCACGGCTTCAATCTTTGCGGGATCAACTTGTAGTCCATGACTATCAATGACGTGACCAAGAAATTGCACTTTGTGATTCCAAAAATCACACTTCGAAAATTTGGCATACAACTTCTCATTCTTGAGTAGCCTTAAAATCATCCTTAAATGCTCTTCGTGCTCTTCTTTGCTCTTGGAGTAGATCAAGATGTCGTCAATGAACACTATAACAAACTTGTCCAAATACGGCTTACAAACTCTATTCATGAGATCCATGAATACCGCCGGTGCATTAGTCAATCCAAACGGCATCACTTGAAACTCGTAATGACCGTAACGTGTTCTAAACGCTGTTTTCGGAATATCCTCTTCCCGAACTCGAAGCTGATGATAACCCGACCGAAGATCAATCTTGGAATAAATACTAGAACCTTGCAACTGATCGAACAAGTCATCAATTCGGGGGAGTGGGTAACGATTCTTCACCGTTAACTTGTTCAATTCTCTATAATCTATGCACATTCGGAAGGATCCATCCTTCTTCTTCACAAACAAGACCGGTGCTCCCCAAGGCGAGGAACTCGGCCTAATGAATCCTTTGTCTAGAAGCTCTTGCAATTGATTAGACAACTCTTGCATTTCGGATGGTGCTAGACGGTACGGTGCTCGCGCAATCGGTGCAGCTCCGGGCACTAAGTCAATATGAAATTCTACTTGACGTGCCGGTGGAAGTCCCGTTAAATCCTCGGGAAAAAACTTCAGAAAATTCACGAACAATAGGAACATCTTCAAGTCGCTTCTCCTCCGACTTTTTCTCGGTTACATGAGCTAAGAAAGCAAGACAACCTTTCTTAATGTACTTCTCCGTTTTGATGCACGATATGATACTAATTCTAGTTCCACTTCGTTCCCCACGAATAATCAAAGTTTCGCCGTTGTAGGGAAGATGAACAACTTTCTCATCACAAATGATCTTCGCACGATGCTTAGATAACCAGTCCATGCCGATGACGACGTCAAAACTACCAAGCTCTACGGGCATGAGGTCTATGTTGAAGGGATGATTAAGAAAATTGAATGTGCAACCGCGGACAATGGTGTTGGTGCTAACTAAATTACCATTAGCTAATTCGACAATGTATGATGTATCTAAGGTGGTTGGCTTAATGTTGAGCAAAGGTGCAAATGCATTGGACACAAAACTTTTATCGGCACCGGAATCAAATAAAACTGAAGCGTAACGATTATTGAGAAGGAACGTACCCGTGATGACATTCGGGTCCTCCCTATCTTCTCCGCCTCCAATGACGTAAACCCTTCCTCGTGCCAAACCTCCTTGATTCGGATTTGCTTGATTCTTTCCTTTCTTACAATCCCTCTTGTAGTGTCCAGGTTCCCCGCAACCAAAACATGTAACTTGTGGCCACTTGCAATCCCTAGTACGGTGACCAACTTTCTTGCAATTTTCACACGGATCAGGACATCGACCCGGATTGTGATGACTCAAACACTTATTACACTTCGGCAAAACCCCCGTATATCCTTTTCCTTCCTTCTGTCCCGCAGCATAAACCTTAGCAACCTCTTGCCTCTTGGGTGGTTGTTGAGTAGCATTCCTACCCCTGTTGTTGTCCCACTTGCGCTTGTTGTTGCTATTGTTGTTGTAGTTGCCTCGGTTATTGTTGAAACGGTTGTTGGGGTTGTTGTTTCGGTTGGTGGTGGTGTACTTACCTCGCTTCACCACTTGTGCCATCAACTTCTGAGTCACTCGAATAGCTTCCTCAATTGTTTGTGGATCAAACGAAGTCACATCTCCTTGAACAACTTCGGGAAGTCCCCCGATGAAAGCCTCTAGCAACTTTTCATTATCCGATACCATCGACGGGCATAACGCGGCCAATTCCTGGAATCTCCGAATGTAAGTGTCGATATCATACCCAATGGTTACCAATTCATAGAACTCCGTCTCCAACTTTTTGATTTCCGTTCGAGGACAAAACTTCTTAGTCACCAAGCCCTTAAATTCCTCCCAAGTAAGCTTAAAAGCATTCTCCATTCCAATCGGTTGAGCGTATGAATTCCACCATGACAACGCTCCATCGAGTAAAGTGCTCGTAGCAAATTTGACCTTACTGTCATCCGGACAGTTACAAAGCAAAAACACCGATTCCAATTTCTCAAACCATCGTACCATTGCAGTAGCTCCCTCGGTACCTCGAAACTTAGTGGGTTCACCACTCTTGAAATCTTTGTACGAACATTTCTTAACCCCAGATCCTCCGGCATTACCAGTAGCAGTAGCTAGCCTAGCGGCTTCAGCAGCAGCCACTGTTTCCCTTTCGACTCTTAGTGCATTAGCAATGCTATCATTCACCAACTTTTGAATTTCTGCTTGGGTCATTTCCGGTGTAACTTTCTTAGGCGCCATAATTCTTCAAAATCACAAGATGAAACAATCATGAGAACTCGTAAGTAGAAACAACCATCATACAAATATATCCACAACCACATCATGCATAAAGATAAATGGAATCACAACGGAACAATAACGAAATATCACAAATATAATCACAACACACGTGGATAATATACATGAAAATTTCGCCTACATGGACCGATATCATAGATAATAATAACCATTCCTACATAGTAGAGTCAATACTTGATACATTTGTTTGTACAACAACCAAAATACAACAAGTTCTTTAAACTACGTCACACACCTTGTGACTAGGATAATAATGGTCAAAACTATACATGACAAAAGTCTACATAAGGCACCTCATGGTGCTCACGCCGATCCTGAAGATCACGAACCTGAGTAGTCAAACTATCCACCAAACTCCTCAACTCATCAACCTGTACCTGCAAAGAAGCAATACTCTCCCTGTCCTCTAACTGCCTATGCTGAATACTCTGATGAGACAAATCAATAGAAACCCTGCCTAACACTAGGCCCTCGACCTCCTCCGCAATGGGCTCAATCCTATCTACCGACAGTTCCTCCAACTGTCGCGACAAACTATCTATCTGGATCTGCTGACTATCAATACGGGCTCCTAACGCCTCGGTAGAAGGCTGTCGAGCAGCAGCTGCCCTAGAACTCTCACCTAACTCGAACCTAACGGGTGGCTCGGGCTCAGTAGATGCTGGTGTCGGGATATCAAAACGAGCACGCTTTTTGGGCGGCAAGTCTGTCGTAGGTAAAGGATCTCTAATAAAATATGATGGAGATGGTGATGATGGTGGTGATGGTGCTAGTAGTGGTGCTGGTGGATCGTGAGCTGGGCTAACGTGAGGAGTGGGTGCAACCTCGCCCTCCTCGAAGGGTTCGGTCTCAGTGTCGGTCATGATCAGTGGGAAGGCTGGAGTAGATCCAATGGAAGATACGATCTCAGTGGAATGTGATGCAACATCATCCATGATGGGGTTAGCTGGAACATCATCCGAGCTAGAGTCCGATGATATGGTGATGGGATGTGAATCAAGACATGTCTGTGATAACCGATGTGAAATAAAAGTAAATAATCTCGAATAAAGTGTAAGTGAATCCGCATGAAAAGTGAATATGCACTATGATGAAATGATGAGATGCTATGATAATGTAGCTATAGTCTAGGGTCAATGATGCAACCTAGTTCTCTATAACTGTAGCTGTGGTACCAATCTGTCACACCCCCAATTTACCTGTTTTGCAGCGGAATGGAATTCCTGGGGGATTGACTGTCATAGCACCACATCACAGTTATATTGAACGACCTAAAGTGCCGTTTTAAAAACACATCGTTGGATATTATAATAAAAACATTCAGAGTACAACATCGGTCCCAAAAGGTTTACAAGGTTTGCGGAAATACAAATATGTTACAAATCCAAACGATGTTTTGAAATAAAGTGCCATAATGTACATAATGTAAGTCGACGCCGCGACTCAAAATGTAGGTCCCTAAACCATGTCATGATGATAATGCCTCAGTTACCTGAAAATACATTGCTAAAAACGGTCAACAATAATGTTGGTGAGAAATCATAGGTTTATGTAAATGTTTTATACGACTACACAAGTATCTATCATGCATGACCATCAAGTCACGTAAAAATAATGTTACAATTGCTCTAAGCCCATGACCCCGAAACTAGACTGTTCAATCATGTATGCCCCTGCAGAGTGTTTGCCGGACAACTCCGTAATGTGATCAAATGAAATGCATCCGTTTTCCTGGTTGGGATTCACCAACCCGGATGGAGGCGCCACCCTCGATAGATCTATCCACTCATCCTCGCTCCAAAGATTAACGGTTCATGTTCAAGTAATGGGGACTTTCAAATTGGCAAATGCGGTAACTTAAGCAATGTAATGAATTTAACATACTTGGTATCGCACAAAGAAAAATGTAGTGCAATGTATTCTCCCCGTGGGTTTGAAAATAATCGAAAGCATGTAAAACGGGGCTATGAAAACTCACTTGGATAATCTGGAATAATGGCAAAAGTGAGTACACTGAGGTTTAATGTGATGCGTTAACCGGGACCTATTATCAATGATATGATATGTCATGAGTTGCAATGTAATGTTATGCATGCACTTGATATGTTATTTATACCATTTACGAGTTTTGAAAATATTACACATCGTCGAAAAATACTCTTTTGACATCTGACCCTTCAAAAAAAAATGACTTTACATGTTTTTACGTCAAAATGTCATCCTACAATGGTTTTATAATGATTTTTAGTGAAATTACCACTTTTCGTCGCAAAACAATGTCGTCGGAATTTTTATGAAAATAACAAAAATGGCTTTGGAAAACTAGTCGTAAAACAGTGTACGTCGATCGTTAGAGAACGAACTCGACGGTTTTGGAAAGTTTGTATCGATATCTAAAAGTTTCAGTTCAGGAGTTTTCGTCCAAAAGGTCTCGAACATAAAGATAATAAGGGTTAAAGATGGTGGTTTTTGGCTAATTGTGTGCAGAAAATTAGTTACGGCAAGTTTATGAAAAAGTGCATATCTTTGTCGTTTCAAATCCGTTTTCTACGTTTTATACGTCCTTAGCTTCGTATCAAAGTATACTAATATATTTTTGAGAAGTCGAAATAATTTGTGAAGCTTAAGGCTCATTTTTGACCCGTACAAGATAAAAACATGTTGCTGAAATTTCTGAAAAATATAATTTTCGTCGTCAAACTTGTAAAATCCATAACTTCTTCGTTATAAGTCCGTTTTATTCCGTTCAAGCGGCCACGGATTCGTTTTAAAGTATATTTTCTAAAAATCAAGGCCAAAAAGTCGTGCCTACTGTCGGATTTTCCAGAAAAGCAAAACAAGGACAGAACACAAAATATACTTATCGAAAATAGTTTTTCTCGGACAAAACCTATTCTAATCCCTTCAAATCAACTCCAAAACTAATCTAATCCTACCATACACCTTCTTAGGGTGTCATGGGTTCCTAATCACCATCAAGACCAACCAATACCAAGGGGATAATTATAGGATGACCATATATATATAGATAACTCTAAAATCATGAAATAAATGGTATAAATCACATATCATGCATATAAGCTCCAAAAATGAAAAGAAACATATGAAAATGAAAAGGAAATATGAAAATGATAAAAACAAGCTTACTAGTGATAATGAAGAGGTGAAAGTAACAAGGATTAAACTTAAATATCCTTGGTTTTTATTTCAAAACCATATAAAGGATATAAACTAGGTTGAAATAACACTTGATCTTGAGAAAATTTTTGACCCCTTTGCCTCTTGATGTATAACCGGTTGAAGAGAGGAGAACCCAAAGAAGAGAAAATATTTTGCTAGTACTTTGTGAATTATGTTGAGGTGAATAAATAAGTAACAAGTAAGACTTTTGGTAGTGTAAAAATTATGACAATCAAAGAGCCATACATCCATTAATTACCACCCTCCCCTTGGTCGGCCAAGGGGGAGGGATTTGGTAAAATATATTTTTTTTTTTTTTTTTTTAAATGTATATATATATATTGTATAATTTGTGTAATTGTTAAAATGTAGTGAAATGTATAAGT
>OU343217.1:204054695-204118913 GCA_910596185.1 Chrysanthemum makinoi | reverse complement strand
ACTTGTTTCATTCGTGATTTACAAGGATATGCTCTTATGTCTGGTCAACGCTCATCCAGTCTCTACACTATCTCCATGAAATACATGATTGCTTCATCTCCCATATGTCAACTCTCAAAGGCTACATCTACAAAATCTTGGCTATGGCACCGTCGTCTCTCACATCTAAACTTTCAAACCATAACCAACCTTGCTCGACACAAACTAGTTGAAGGTCTCCCGCGATTCAGGTATTCTAAAGATCACCTATGCTCAGCTTGTGAACAAGGAAAAAGCACTCGTGCTCATTTTCCTTCAAAGGTGGAACACAACTCTCAGCATGTGCTACATCTTCTTCACATGGATTTGTGTGGCCTGATGCGCGTGCTTGACGATTAATGGCAAGCGCTACATCTTGGTAATTGTTGATGACTACTCAAGATGGACTTGGGTTTACTTTCTTCGCAGTAAAGATCAAGCACTACAGATGATCATCACCTTTCTCACGAAAATTCAAATTCAGCTCAGGAACACCGTCAGACAAATTCGAATAGACAAAAACTGAATTTGTGAATCAAACTCTTTGGGAATATTATGAGAAAGTGGGAATCAAGCATCAAACATCCATTGCTTCGCACGAGAACAAAACGGAGTTGTTGAAAGATGAAACCGTACGTTAGTGGAAGCTGCTAGAATGATGTTAATCAATGCTAAACTTCCAGATTACTTGTGGGCTGAAGCTGTCTCGACTGCATGCTACACTCAAAACCGCTCAATGATTACAAAGCATACAACAAAACACCATTTGAGCTTCTCCACAACCGTAAACCGAATCTCAAACACTTTCATGTCTTTGGATCTCTTTGCTATCCGAATAATGATCGTGATGACTTTGGAAAGCTCAAAGCAAAAGTTGACATTGGAGTTTTATTGGATACTTTGTGAGAATTCTAAAGGTTACGGATCACGGAATCGTCGTACAAAGCGAGGTTATGGAAACGATTCATGCTAATTTTGATGAGCTTACGAAATGGCTTCGAGTATAGCGACTTGGAACCGGTCACAACCGCTTAAACTTCCCCAAACCCCATCATCCCGGTGATACAAGCCCTCAGCTTACTCGTCAACAAATGGAAAGACTATTTGCTCCTCTGTTCAGTGAAGATATTGATGAGCACTCGGTGTATCCGATGTTTCATTTGCTCACACGATAATACTCTTATACTTGATACACACGCTACAACAACTCTGTTAAGATTGACTCTATAATACGGTTGAACAAAGCTGCTTCCAACGACGCAGAACCGGTGATGATGTTCTTAATGAAGTACCCCCACTGCAGATTTTGATCCAAATCGTTCTTTAACCCGTTCAATGAAGCTGCTTGCACCGATGTCGCGGAATCATCGACAAGCCATTTGAATCCTCAGTCTGCACAATGTATACCAACATCAACCCTCTACACATCGATGGACAAAAGACCATCCTCTATAAAATATTATTGGCAACCCGAATCAACCAGTCGTTCGAGACAAGCGTCTTCACCTGAGCGGTGAACATTGCATTTATGCACTTGTCGCATGGCTGAACCCAAAACATTAAGGATGCAATGACAAAAGATAACCGGATTGAATCCATGCAAGAAGAACTCAACCAATTCAAACGTCTTGAAGTATGGGAACTGGTTGAAATACCATCAGGGGTCTACGTCATTGGTCTAAAATGGATTTGGAAGAACAAATTGGACGTTGAAGGGAATGTCATCAGAAACAAGTCACGTCTGGTGGCTAAGGGTTATAAACGGAAGAGGGTATTGACTTTGAAGAATCATTTGCTCCGGTTGCTCGTCTTGAGGCTATTCGGATATTTCTGGCGTTCGCAGCTCATATGAACATAACGGTTTTTCAGATGGACGTCAAAGCGCTTTTCGAATGGTCAACTGAAAAGCAGTTTATGTCAGCCGGCCGGAAGGATTCGTTGATCCGCGCTTCAGAACCATGTCTACAAAGCCGAACAAAGCTCTGGATGGTCTCAAACAAGCTCCTCAGTGGTATGATAAGCTATCATCTTTCCTCATCGCCATAATTTTACCAAAGGTTCGGTCGACCCAACTCTTTTCATACAATATCATGGGAAACATATTTTAATTGTTCAAATTTACGTGGATGACATCATTTTTTGGGTCAACACATAAAAAGTACTCAATCGCTTTTGCTAAACTAATGAAGAAACATTTTGAAATGTCAATGATGGGTGAACTTACATTCTTTCTAGGACTGCAAGTTCATCAATCACCCCGTGGTATTTTCTTGAGTCAGTCCAAATAAGCCCTCGAAATTCTGAACAAATTCGGAATGAATACTTGTGATACTTATGCCACACCAATGTCACATACCAAGAAGTTAGACGCCTATTTGCATGGGAAATTGGTTGACCCTACCAAATACCGTAGTATTATTGGGTATCTCATGTATCTAACGCTAGCGAAGACTGATATTGTCTTTGCCGTTTATCTTTGCTCCCGTTATCGGTCAAGACCAAGCTGAAACCCACCTCTCAGAGGCTAAAAGAATCCTCCGATACATTAAGGGAACCATTAATTTGGGAATCTGGTATCCGAAGGATTCTTGTTTTGAACTAATAGCTTTTTAGAGACGATCACGCATGATGCTTAGACTCTCGGAAAAGTACTTGGGAGCACTACAATTTCTTGGTGACAAAGCTGGTGTCATGGAAATCGAAGAAGCAGGATTGTACATCATTTGTCATCAACCGGCAGAATATGTAGCCATGTCGGCATGTTGTGCTCAAGTCATTTGGATGAGAACACAACTCAAAGACTATGGTTACGTATTTTTATAGAATCCCGATGTCTTTGTGACAATCGAGTGCTATTGCGATCTCGTGCAACTCAGTTCAACATTCAAAGTCAAAGCACATCGATCTTCGATATCACTTCATCAAGGACCACGTGGGCAGTACTTTGTTGAATTATACTTCGTGGAGTACGAATACCAATTGGCGATCTTCTCACCAAAGCCTTAGCTCCTGCTAGGTTTAATGAGTTGGTCCACCGAATTGGTATGCGGTGTTTGACTCAAGAGGAACTGGATGAACTCTTAAAACATTCTTAAAAACCAGTCAAACACCAAAACCTCTTTTGTAAATAATTTTTCAAAAACAAAATACAAAAAATATAAAATCAGATAAACAACAAAAATATTCTTCTATCTATTTTTCTCTTAACATGGCAAGTACATTTCTTCCGTCAACACTCTAATCTTTCAAAATTCAGTATTTTTTTCGATCAAGTGTTGAGGGGGAGTAAATTAACCGTGTACTTGCATGTTACCTTATCCAGGTTGTTTATTTAATAATGGTAGTCACATTTCTGGTTTCTGACACTCCTCGGACTAAAATTTATAAACTTTCATTATTTCTTAAGTCGAGGGGGAGTGCGTCAAGTTATTTCCAAATATTCTTCGTTTGGTAACCAAAATGGAAGTTAAAAGGCTTTGGATGAAAATGGAAAAGGTGGAGGGACTAAAACTGCCAAAAGCTCAAACTCCATTTTAATAAAACTTCCACCTAACTATAACCTTTCACATTTATTATCTTCACCAAACATATCCTACGCACTAAAATCGTTCTTCAAATCCGTGTTTCTGATCATCAATCTATAAGTGTTTTTGTGTTCTTAACAAGTTTTTAAACAATGGTTTTGAATCTTTCATTAATCTAACGGTTAAAACTTGAGATAGAGTGATTTTGTGTTCTCGCATAAGCGTATGAACACTTAATCGTGTTTAGGTGTTTGAGGTTAAGATAATTGTGTCAAAACGTTTCTTTAACATCATTTATACCATTCTTACACTCAAAACGCACCCAGAAACATGAATTGATTGAATTTGAAAACTAGGGTTTATGCGTGGGTTTGGGTATTTTCAAATGTGAATGTTTTTTGGTCAAAAAGATAGTTGCGTGATGTGGTTATTATAGTGAATTGATGTTATCCAGGCTCTATAACAACCCAGAAACACTAATTAATCGTTAATTAGAAATTAGGGTTTAATGTTCTTGCTATTTGGATACTTTTGATTCATTGTGAATTTGATGTTATAACTCGGTCATATCACTCACATGACTACTTAGAACTACCAGAAAAACTTTGGTGCTAATCCTATGCCTAGATTTCATACGCGTAATCTTTGAACTTTAGGGTTTAGGCCTACGCATAAGTAATCTTACGCGTAAACTGTTTGATAAGTATTCATGCCATGATCTGTTATACAATGAATGTATGTGTTAATATTGATGCAATGATGAATTCATTTCAGGTTTGCTACTCGTAAAAATCAGAATCAAGGTTGTTAGACATCTACGCATAAGGATCACCTTACGCGTAGCATGTTATGCGTAAGAGAAATCTTACGCGTAGCGATTAGGCGTAAGGTTCTACATAAGGGACTACGCGTATCCTGTGAAGGATATGCGTAAACAGTTACCTCTACGCATAAGGTCTACTCTTACGAGTAAGCCTTAAGCGTAAGGTTTTATATCGCCTTACGCGTAAGCCCTACGCATAAGGTCCCTATTTCCTCAGCGTAATATTTCTTACGCGTAAGTAAAGATCCTACGCGTAAGCTTGCGTCTACGCGTATACCTCTCCTGTTTACGCATAAGCTGCCATTTCTACGCCTAAGCCTTGATCAAACCTTCATTATGAATTGTTACGCGTGCATACTTGTAAATAAATAAATCATAACGTCACGAAACCAATAAATGTCACTAATAAGCTTAAACGTTTAATATGTTGTGAAAAATAAGTGATAACATAAACTTTAAAACTTAAAGTTAACTAACTCACGAAACTTTTCTCGACGTCATTGGACTATTGAACAAACAAGTGACTTTGGACTCGTAACAATCATTGACATATCTCATTCAATAAGTAGACAATAAAACCTTCTATTGACTAACATTATGTCTTTCGATATGTTGGTTTTGTTGGCTAAATGTATTTCGAGATCCGCGACATGGACACTCAAAGAATGTGGATGCACCAAATGTTCTCACCATTGCTGATATTTTCCCTCATGGTTATCCGATGAAGATTGGAAAGAATAATCTTTGTGTCGACTTTGAAACTCTCTACTCGCTCTGAATCTTCTTGTCTCATTCTTTGTTGACATTCGAAGAGCCATCCTTATCGAACATGCTCACCAATTCTACCACGTCACACGGAGATCTACATTCAGCGGGTTACGGAACACAATGCAAAAGATCAAAGGACGAATGCACGGATTTGTGACTCTCAACCACAAACAAGTCACTATCACACTGCAGATTTAAGAGTTGTTCTCCTCATTTCGACATCATACCAATGAATACTGCTGCGGAAGAGACGTTGCGCAATTCTTGATTGATATTGGGTACCGATGAAGCTTCGGGGAGTAATCAATAAGCATTCACACGTGGATATAAAGAACATTCCTCAGCCTTGGAGAACCCTTTATATCATCATCACAAAATCTGTTTACGGTTGTGGCAGTGGCTATGAGCATCCCAAGCTCGTGGAACTGCAAATCTTTTGGGCTCTGATCAACATGAAACACATCGAAATTGAAGCTCTGATATTGGATGACATGATGACATTCCTCAAAAGCTTGGCTCAAAGATTCCTTATATCAGATATACAAAACTGTTGATCCAAAGAGCACTTGGATATAACCCTGATATCCCCAAGAGAATCAATGATCCCGATAACCTGGACATGTTTTCTGAACCCACTCTAACAGTCAGATTTAAGGAGTCAACTACCAAGAAACAAGGTGCTGTGTTGCCAGACCACCTTCTCTCAGATGAACTCAAAAAGCTCAACTCTTACAAAAGGTATCTGAAAGATGTGCAAGAGAACAAAGTTGGTTTTCTTGATGACAAATCTGTTGGCACACCCACAAGGAAAACCAGAAGAGGAAGTGCAGGGAGTTGTTCCTATTCTCACTCCCAAGCCTGAACCACAAAAACAGCTGGTGGATGAAAGCTCTGAAGAAACTGAATCAGACGAAGAGGTCCTACTAAACTGCAAGCGTAACTCCATCAGTATCTAAACCTCCCAGTCCAACGGTAGATAAAGGAAAAGAAAAGACTCTAGTAGTTGAACAAGAAGAAGAAGAATCAGATGAAGAGCCTCTGGACACTAAGTACAGAAGGAAGTTCAAATTCATTAGACTCCAACACGTTGCAAAAGAATTTGCTAAGGATCAAATGGGTGGCCCTGGAGGATCGAGTGGTGGAGTTCAACCTACACCAGGTTCTGATGCGGTTAATCAACCCGATAAGGGATCTGGTGCCACCACTCATAAGCAACAACAACAACACATGGAAGATTCTATTGAGTTTAACATTGAAGAACCAGAAAAAGAAAAGTCCGAGAAGGAAAAGGCTAACGAAGAAGTTGCAGCTCAAGCTAAAGCAGATGAAGATGCTCGAATTCAGGCTGAAGAGCAAGCTAAATCTGATAAAGATGACGAGATGGACTACGATGATCTTCTTCTCAACAGTCCAACCCGCTCTAAGGAAGAAACTGCTAAGCCTCCTAAAGACCCGAGTCACCTCACATCTCCTCTTCATCAGACTCGTCCTCTCACTCTTCACCACCACCATCAAAAGGAACAACAAAATCCACATCCAAATCAAGTAAAGAAGCCAAGGCAGTCTTGGATCTCTCAAGCAAAGACCGAATCGTTAAAGCTATCAAGCAGTCGAGAGAAAGATATTACAAAGAAGAAGTTAGATTTTCTTGCTGACCCGGATACTGATATCTTCATGATGAGAAAGACAAGATGCAAGTTGAAAGGAAGTATGTCCAAAAGCTCATGAAAGATGATCTCCAAGGAAAATGGGCGAGATGATTAAGGGATACACTCACAAGTTCCTTCTTGACGTCGTTCCTAAAGCGACAAAGAAGATGTACACCAGACAACTTTATCCGAATCTATTGCATTTGGCCAAGCAAACTATGAAATCAACTCCAATGCATGTAAACATCAATCCAGTTGATCCCATAATCTTCTCGGATCTTTGAATTGGTGAACGGCTGGTAGCTCAAATGTCAAAAAGCGTTTGCCTCCTACGAAGGTAAATTGTTTGAAGCATTACTGGAATACCAACTCAAGTCGCATGCAGAAGAAGGCTGAAAGGCCTAAACGTCCAAGAGCGGCGAAGATAAAGATAAGGATAAGGATAAAACGAGCGCCCAAAGAAGTCGGTGAATCATCCTCAATGTGCTTCCACCCCACGGACTCGGCTCAACAAAGATCTCATCCTCGCTCTTCTAGAAAAACCTCAGATTACGAGTTACCACCCAGACTCGAGAAAAGGTGATCACTTTGAGTATATGGGTGGTGACGATGAGGAAGTCCATGAGCCCCAACAACAACCTATTTCTCTTGACACAGCCAAGAAACAAGAATCCTCCTATAGGCCAAAGAAAAAGAAGAAGAAGGCCATGGTGACGTCTTATCATGGTGGACGAGGATAACAACGAATTTGGTTCTCGAAGCTTGTTGATTCTACACCCTACCCACCTGAAGGTCAAGATGCGGTAGAAGGTCGTACATTGGAGCATGCTAAGTTCTTGCAAGAAAATTTCCGTCTGAAAAAGATGACAAAATCCGAGTTGAAGTGAATCAAGAATGAAGCATTTCAACTGCTCAAAGACAGCTCGGAAAGTGCTATTGAAGTTGAGTATCACCTTGATAATATAGCACGAGCTATGTCTAACAACATGGATTGGCTCAACCCTGAAGCAAACATCGACTTCACCAAACGGGACAACCATCCATATTACACCGACTGGTCTAAACCACTACCAACAATTGGCCAACCAGATCAGCCTAGGATTCCATTCCGACATTTCTTCAACAAAGACTTGGAATTTCTTCTTCATGGTGGCGATGGTTCAAGGAAATACGCTACATCACTGACACTTCTGTTCCCGGAAACCATATACTCTAACTGCATAGCCATCGAGGAAAGAGCTAACCACATGTTCTCCAACAATGTGGAAGATTATGACCGTGATGCAATGTATGGGATTCACCATTGGCGGAGCCCGAATCTACTATAGAAGCTGCCAGGTTCAGAAGTCTCAACGAAGTGTTCAGTACCAAAGAAATCGTGGCTATTAAACATGTTGATCTTTTGTCTAAATGGGACTACACTTTTCTCAAGAATATCGTGGTCAAAAGACAAGACGAAAGGGATTATGCATTCAATGAAGCGGACTTTGAGAATTTGTCTCTCAGCGACATTGAAGATCGTATCTTGCCAAAATGGGCGCATGAGACAATTCTCGACTGAAATACAACGTGAATACATCAAGTCCTTGCTTATCTTCATCAGAAGCATAGTAATCAAAGAACGTGTAGCAGATCTCGACTTGCGGTTGAATCATATCAGACCGTTTCAACTTCACTCCACCTCACTAGATCTTCCCGACATCAACCAACTTCCACATACACTCTCATCGACCAACCATTCGAGTGGTTTACCTTAGTGAACTACAACGCAAATGCTTGATGGCGTGTAGAGATCTTCACAAGTTTGGGGATCACACATTGAAGAAGGTTAGGGACGGATTGGCTTATAGATTGAAGTACATACATGAAGGAATTGGATCACAAAAGCGATGGAATTCTAAGGAAAGACGGATGTGCGAGAGGATCATTACGTGATTGATGAAAGGTTATATCGAAGGGATCGGTTGAGAACAGAAAGATTTGTAGGCGGTCGTCCGGATTGCTCTCGCCGGCTATCAGCATACGATTCGCATTCACGGAAACATTGATGGACTTCTGGTACCCCTTGAACTACTTCTATTTCATATAATTTGGATGTGTGATTATATATGACAATGGCTTGTGCACACATAATAGTGTACAACCCGTACTTGTAAATAAAGGACCACGTTAGTGCGGCTTGTGCCACAATCCTTATAAAAGGAGCGAAAGCTTCTTACTTTTGAGTAAAACCTATCAAACATTTCACTTTTCAAGGTTTTGCTCAAAAGAACAAGTACTTCCCCTTATGATTTTCAAAACCTCAACCGTTTATATCACTTGTTGAGGGGGAGTATTTGACTTAAAAAAACTTTGTTTACAAACTGTTCTTTGTGTAATATTCCCACAAAACTCAAAATGGTCATATTTATTCTCAACATTTCTTTAAAAATAACATTTATATGCCATTTTTGAGGGGGAGAAAAATCGTGTGATAAGAAATATGTTGTGTTTTGCTATTGAATCC
Organism: Chrysanthemum makinoi; assembly: GCA_910596185.1. Classification (NCBI taxonomy): domain Eukaryota; kingdom Viridiplantae; phylum Streptophyta; class Magnoliopsida; order Asterales; family Asteraceae; genus Chrysanthemum; species Chrysanthemum makinoi. The sequence continues at coordinate 204,109,625 of OU343217.1, read as the reverse complement.
TCGTGTGAAAATACTTCAACCCATGAATTGACGGGAACTGAACAGTCATACATTGAAATGATTTGTCTTCCAAGACTTATCCAAGTAAATTGTACCTATTCGAGAAAACTCTTGATAGACATGAACTTTAACGGGTTTGACAACCTTTCGGGGTTGTCCACATCTTCAAGGTAGTTATTAGAGCTAGTTGTCACCTAAAAGCTGACAATGTATCTCTTTAACTATACAACGTAATCGTGTCTCGCAAGGAATTGTCTATCTTGAGTCTATCAATTCAAAAGTGCAGCTCTTTCCTCACGTGCGATTCTGTCAAAACTCTTAAGCACATGTAGGGGAGTATTTCGCTAAAAGATAAAACTCTCACGATTGGTACAAAATGTTTTTCATTCACAAACACTTTGAGAGATTTTCATGAAAATGGTTTTATGGCAATGGAGTTATAAGGTGATTAAGGTTAGGAATAACCGTCCTATGATCCGTCAGAGCCGGAGGGATCTACCCAAGAACACTACCAATAGTTAGAATTAAAAGTCCTTAGGTTTGATCATAAATAGGAGAAAATGAGAATCGGAGAAAGAAGGAGTTGAAGAATTAAAAAGAAATGCAAAGAAAAGGGTGAAAAGAAATAGCCCTCCAATTTATTCAACTTAGGGCGGAACCACCGGGTTCAATTCATATGCTACTGGTTGTCACTAGATGACACCGGTATTAAAGATTAAAAGTCATCATGGACCCAGTGACGCATGCACTAAACCTTCTTAGCCACTCAAGTTTCTCTCAACAAAAGCTTGTTTCATTCTCACAGGGAACCCTACGTAAACTACCGGCTTTCTCTTAGAGACTGGCGGTATTGAACAAGGAGACCCTCTCCTAGTCTCCGCCAGAAAACCAAAACGCACTATTGAGTCTAGGCGGCGAGATTCATCAAAAGATCTCTTAGGTACACTTGACATTTCATCACTTGTTGTTCAACAATAAGAACATCAATGGTACGTTATCGAGTCCTTCACAGATCTTAGCAATCTGGCGAGAACATTTATGAGAGGTTCACAAGCTGTGATCCTCAATGATTGAATGGAAACTCTGCCGGGGTCAACATCAAACAACCACGGCCAGTCACTTCGGTAACTCCCGTGGATTATGCTTTGTGTGTCTCAAGCGGTCTCTGATGGTGGTGATGCTTCGGTGTACCTCAGTGACTCATCTGAACCATAGATGTACTTCGGTACATCGCGTTATCTCACTTGTGGGACTCCGGTTCAGGAACGGCCTTTGTGAGAATTAGAGTTGTGTTTTCACACTATGTTGTTAACACTCTCAAAGTTCAAACTTGTAAGTGCCGGAGTCCGCTTATTACTAACCTTTCTTATGTTTACTTCTTATGGAAGCTCGGGCGGTGATCGTCAGATTCTTCACATGCTCATACCAACAACATCACTTATGAAAGTTCTCTCATAATCAAAGGCAACACAAAGTCAGAATGATTCTTCGTCAACAAAGAATCTACAAAGTTTAAAGACTTAAAGAACTTCATCAACTGTAATCCAACGTTAAAGAGTGTGTGAGCATGTTGGAGAAAGACGTGGAGACACTAGAGCAGCGAAGCTGACTTGATGCAGTCAACAACAACATACTATCACTACCACTTCAAAGAACAAAGATCAAAGAACAATGATGACGTCAAAGCAGAATACTTCAAAAGAAACAATTTCTCTACACTGGGGAGATTGTTCGAATAAAGGAAATTCTTCTCACAAGAAAGAAGAATGTCGAGGAAGGCGTCAAAGCTACTATTACATCAGCACCCTCACCGTCAGCATTCATTCATCACCAACACTTAGGGGGAGATTGTTGGAATCACTCCTAAACCTAATTCAAGTGTTAGTGACTCATATGTAATAGTTAGCTTAATATGGCCTTTATGTTAGTAATTAGCCTTAGGCTTATGTAGAAGGCCCATAAGCCTAGGCCTAGTCCAATAAGGAAAAGGAATGGACTTGGAGTGTTGCCCTAGCTCCCTCTCCTGTAAATACCATGTAATAACCCTCACTTGAGGGTTGGTTGTTCAATTCATTCTCTCATTCACATCTCTACGCATAACCGGTTTAGTATTTCGTGTGTGTGTGTTTGAATATTGTTCATCCGATCACTCTCTTCCTCTCTATCTCTTTCTATTGTGCTTGTGTTGTAAACTTAGTGACCTAACAATCCCTCCTTAACAAACTCAACCAACCAAAGCTAGAAGAACCGCTAGGATTAGTATTCGACCTTTTGAGTTGGAAAAGCCTTCATCAAACACTAAACCAAACACACCTAGCTCAAGTAAAACACATAAGCCTTCATTTCTAGAACCAAGACTACACTCCTTTACCGCGCCTCTTTCTCATCCAAATCTCTACTCTTTAGAAGACTCACCACCTAGGACTTCTCATTCACCAACATTCTCATTAAATAGGGAACCACCTTCACCATCAAATAGTCCATCTTTAGGAACAAGGAATCACTAAAACCATATAGAGGACTTCCCATCTCCACCACTAACTCATACATCATCACCCTTATTCTTAGTTGAACCACATCTTACGACACTAAAATCACCTCCACAAATCCCACCATCCTTTGTGGAACCTTCTCAAAACATTTCAGCTCCTCCGTTTCCTACTCATGACAATAATTGCTCTAATTTTCAACTTACCCAGGGACTAGTTCAAGAAGTAAGAAATGAGTTGTATTTCATGTTTAATCATCTCCTTGAACGATTTGATCAAATCAACAAATCTACTTGTCCTTAGAATCTAAGATTACAAGCACATTGATGCTTTTTATTAGTTTTCAGCACAACTTAGAAATTATTAGAAAATGTACTACATGCTTTTGACATTCTCTTAGTTTTAGAGATATGTATATCATTTCTCATGTTTTATTGAATAAAATTACATGTTGTATGCCATGTGGTCTTGATAATATGTTTGGTACGTTAATACATAACTCTTGTTGATGTTGACACCACATTTTACATCTACATTGCTGTCATGAGTATGCAGGCAGACGGATCCCTGACTTTTGCCTAGATGGATCCCCTCCATGAAGGAACCGTGGGATCTGTGCAACAAAAACATTTCTCTATTACTACTTTGAGTCTCATTTGCAGGAAATTATGCATCATATACTTGTTTTCTAACCTTTGTTTTGTAGATTTTCAAAATACACATGAAGACTTTGACACCCTCAACAAGGGGAGCTTTTAGTCAAAGCAAAACAATTGCAAAAACACTTGCAATACTTTCACTTAGGATTTCGTTATTACTTGACGCCCTCACAAAGGGGATCACTCGTCAAGGGGGAGCATGTTCGTCAAAAGACGAAACCATTTGCAAACATAATTGAAAAACACTCGCTTAGTCCTCCTAACTACTTGACGCCCTCAACAAAGGGAAGCATCCGTCAAGGGGGAGCTAAGACGAGAATTCTTCTTCTCTCTTATTCTCTATTTTTCATATTATTACTTTTCACACGTTTTTCTCAAAATAATGTGTTAGTTTCTTTTCGACGCTCTTTTTGTTTCGACAAAAAGGGGGAGAAGAGAGTAAAAACTCCAATTCAAACTTTTACAACTTTTAGTTTTTCCTTAAAATAATCTTATATTTTTCATCAACAAAAGAGGAGATTGTTAATACAAATAAGCCGTAAAAACGTTTATTTATATTTTACGATCTTCTAATGTTTTGTCGATAACAAACGTAAAATCATTTTAACGAAACAAATAAAATACGTAAATGGTTTGAGCCAATAGTTTACTAACACACTTACATTTTCATATAAAACACTAAACAAGTAATAGTGTTTACATTTTATAGAAATACATATGTATAACAACTAGTGTTTACATAATATGGAAATGTGCATACTTATATTGTAATGGGTAAAATTCTATGTACTTGACCCATTGACTAGATACATTGAATGTAGTTGGGTAAAACCCAAAGTCCATGACCCATACCCATGGAGCTTGATCCATAACCCATGACCCATTGCATGACATCATGCATGAAGTCATGTTGGGTATTATCCATGGTCCATGACCCATGATCCAATGTCTAGATACATTGCATCTTGTATAACCCATGGTTCATAACCCATGACCCATAACCCGGTTTGCAACCTAAAATCCAGACTTAAGCTGACCCAGACTGGTGGATCCCTTGGATTGCACTAGCCGGATCCCTCTGGGGAGGGATCCGTGGGAATCGAGGAACAATAGAGAAAATTGCCTATAAATAGTGAGCCATTTCTCTCTTGATACTCACCCCTTTTACACATACTCTCTCTTTGTATTGTAAACTCTCTAACCTCATATCCAAAGGATATTTCTATGTAGTTTTGTGTTTGTGTGATTCTCTAGGTTCCTGTTAAAGGCGAGATCACCACCTCTTGAAGTCAAGCAAGCTCAAGTCCATGGGTTGCCAAGCTTCGTCATCATCAAGACTACTGAAGTCATCTTGTTGATAGTTCTTTCCTCCATCCTCAGAAGTGTTGTGTCGAATGCATTAGTTAAAGGTGCCGAAGGTCCGTGTCGAAGGCACTAGTGAAGGGTGCCGAAGGTTCATGTCGAAGGCATTAGTGAAAGGTGCCAAAGAGTCAAGTCAAAGGCATTAGTGAAAGGTGCCGAAGGATCGTGTCAAAGGCATTAGTGTAAGGTGCCAAGGGTGTACATTCAATATGGTGCATCGATGTACAAGATATATTAGTTTGGGTTAAAGGATAGTGGGATCCTTATGATGTTGTTATAAGGAGTGTGTCTCCTTTGTGATAGTTGTTGTGTAGTGTTGGGTAGTAGTTCCTCCTTTGTAATGGAACTCGGTATCTAGCCTTGTACCGGATAAAGTGTAGGCGACGTTGTGATAGGGTTGGTTCTACCTCATGGAAGAACCCGGTGTCTAGCCTTGTACCGAATAAAGAGTAGGCAACGTTGTGAAGGCTTCTCCGCCACATTATGGAGCTTGTTTTGTGTAGTGCTTACGAACTCTCGAGTAGGTGACTCAGGGAGTGGAATAGGGCAAGGAAGGTGTCCTTGTACCCAAACCACTATAAATACTCGTGTTGTGATTATGTATTTCTTACTCTTTATCTTTGCATTACTTATTTATATGTTTATCTATCAACATCAAACACACACATTAAATAGATTGACATAAGTCGATCTAAATAGTTTAAAACGAAGTTTTAATCGGTAAAACTATTCAACCCCCCCTTCTAGTTTTCCACAATACACTTGACAAGAAATCTTGAACACATAAGGACCTCTTCCATCGTTTATTAAATCCTGAAATTGGGCACCAAATGAATTCATGCTAAACGTTTGATTACATGCCCGTATATTTTTCAGAAAATTCCTGTTTTCGAACAGTTGTTTAAAATAATCTGGACAGTCTGGTTCCTCTTCCAAAACAAACTTTCTTCCACCCACAACATTTGTGATATTCAACCTTTCCACTTCTAGTATACCCTTTAAAATGCTCTCTATTCATAATGCGGCTTTACAATGTTCACAGGACCAACTACAACACCTATATCAATGTAAGAAGACGATACATCTGTACTAGATGATTTACCTAAAAATATTCACTAAATTAAAAAAGAAATTTACTAAAATTTTTTTTGATAAATTATATTGACTTTTAGTTCAAATACTGCTTGATCCCACGTTCTCCATTTCCATACTCTGATTAATGATTAATAAATAATCAGTAGAAAAGTATTGTCGCATATCGACATCAAGTATATGCACCTCAGTATCTAGAACACACCTTTTTATACATCGAGTGTTGGATTTAACGCACAATCCTGACATTTGATTCCTCTTGTACGTTGTCCCTAAGCCGACCTCTTTTTTTGGTTAAAACTAAAAGAAGAAGATATACCTACATTTATCGTTTTTGGGAATAAACGCAATAGATACGCATAACAATAAATTTTAAAAGTATAATGACAAATAAGTACAATAGTATTAACATCAAATATTCCTCACCTGAGTCTGAACACTATTCGTAGCAGCATTTCCGATTCCATATCATTGGTCACAATGTGCCTTATTACAGACCGTGTATTCGATGCAGAACACATGTTAGACACTTTAGTTTCTCCTCCTAACTGGCTATGAGGCCCTTTTTTTCCTATTAACTCGCAAGAAGAAGATATCCCTGTACCAAAGGATTAACTATAAGGAAAAATTCCAAAAATGTATCTAAAAAAAATCCAAAGAATCTTATTCACCTTAAGTTTGAATACCATTTGATCCAATACTTTCAGTTTTCGTATTATGATTTAACAAAGGACCTTCATAAACCGATATAGAATCTGTAGAACGATGTTGTTTCAAACTGGCATTAAACAACGAAGGACCTTTGGAAACTGATATAGAATCTGCAGAACCATGACGTTGCAAACTAGAAGTAAACGGCTCAATGTGACAATCCAAAAAGCGACTTCTAATAGATTTTCTAATAGACGGTTCAACTCTTACGTTGTTTGATTCCCGAAGAAACCTTCTTATTAAACCTTGTTTCCTAGAAATGAGACACATGCCCAACATTTGATCACTTTTGCTTAATTCATCACCTGTTGCCACTTCCTCTGAATCCAAAAAATAAGGAGGCAATGGACCTATATCCTATTATTTATAGCAAAAAAAGGTAAGTTCACTCCAATAGTAAAGCAAATACATATGAAGAATGGCCAAAAATCTTACTAACCTTTAGAGGCAACAGTGGATGAACCCCCACACTCAGTTTCCTTACGCTTATCGGAATATCTTCAACGCCCTTGGCGTCACACAATCCCAAATCATTGTACAAAGAATCCCTTCTTAAACCTTGACTCTCCCGTGTGAGACGAAAACCAACATTTTGATCATTTATTGTTAATTGGTCATTAGGTACTTGAGGCTTATTATTTCCATTTTCAAGATTTAAATTTTCATTCATTATTTAGTAAAAAAAAACGCAACCAATAACAGTACAATAAACTATCACTATTGACAAATAATAAGTAATCATTGTAAATTGATTCAACATTGCAAAATATGAGTTTACAAAACAAACTTGACACTAATTAGAAAGTAGCTTAAAACAACCAAGATTCCAAAAGAATAAAAATAAAATCACTTTGAATATGAATATCCTCTCATAAGAATGCAACTCCAGCAACCAATTAAACACTGAATAAGCTAATGGTCTGTTTGTAACAACAAATGGACACAATACGTATTCAATTTCTCTTTCTCTAATCCTAATGAAGTAACAAAGTAAAAGATGCAAAAAATAATAATAAAATAAATAAATAAATAAATCACATACATGTAACTTAAAAGGCATGAAACCACAACTTCCCACCTCCTTTTGTGCCAATTAAATACTGAATAAGCTGATGGCCTATATGTAACAACAAATGGCATTAAGACAACACCTATTTAGTTTTACTTTCTCTAACCCTAACAAAGTAACAAATTAATAGCTGCAAAAATACAAAACACCATAAACCTGTAACTTAAAAGACGTCGAACCGCAGTTTCGCACCTTCTTTTTTACCAAATCCCTTTGGTACGAAATTCCTTTTATCAACAGTTCTGAAATAAATGAACAACACAGTAGTTCTAGAAATCTCCCACCCAACCTTATTATGTTAGTTACACAATAGTTCTAGAAATCTCCCACCCAACCTTATTAATCGAATATATTATTCTCATAATGGAAAACAGGTGTAAAACATGCAATTAGCCAAAAAAAACTATGTGGCAGCTTAGTGAAAAACGCACTAAGAAAAACAATGAGAAGCCCTTATTTTTTAATCCTCTTAGCCAAAGGCTCGGCTAGGCTCGGCATGTGAACAATGTCAACTCGAGCCATAGCTTCACAATACACCCGAGTCATCCTCCTCCCTGCAGCCACCCTCCTAGTCGGCGTCTTAGCAACAATACCGGCTTAAAAGCTCCACTTCAACAAATGTTATATAGTATAATGAAGTATCAAAAACTATCTCCAACAATGCTCAAAATTTAAAGAAATGTTGAAGCATTACTCAACATCCTTTATATATGGACTTTGGAGGATCACTACACATTATGTGAATAGTAAAATATTGCAAGTATATACACAAAATGATGTAGATAGATAATTATTGAGTAAAATAAAATGTTTTGAATTTCAAGTTTAGAATACGTAGTTGGAGATGACCTGATTTTGAAAAAGAAATGCAAGTGAAAATATTTTTTTGCTTTATATTTAAAGATTTTTTTGAAACATATGGTTGAAGGGCAAAAGATCCGTATAGATCCCTAAATGTCCATAGATCCAAAAATGTGATCTCCTCCGTCTATCTTCTTTCAATCCAATGGTTTAAATTAATTGTCATTTTAATTTTATTATTTACCAAAGGGCATTTTAGTAAATATCAATCAAAATTAAAAGGGGTCAGTTACACCCATCTCATTTACTCATTTCTTTCCATTTCTTCATTTCACACACACAAACACTATCATTACTCTCACCAAGAATGGTTTCCCCCAATTACAAACCCTAACCATCCAATTCGAAATTGATCAAAATCAGTGATAAACAATGGACCTTCGAGATGAAATAGCACTATCAAAACGTGACCTGGTGCTCCAATCGTCTTCGTTGCCACTTACCGATCAAAATCAGCCTTGTAATGTTTGATATTGGTATACATTTGATTTTTTTTCATATTATTTTATTTTAAATATATAATCAGTAGATACATGTAGTTCGCTTGCTTTCTTCGATTCTTGTTGTTGATTATTAAGTGTTTTTATTGGTGATTATGAACATAGTGAAAACAAGTAGTTGTGGTTGACCGCAAACAAGACTGCATCTCTTTCGAATGTAATACTAGGTAGAGAATCATTGAGCTGTCTTGAATTGTGGATCTTTTGGAAAAGAAAAAATGAGTTAAAAATTCCGAATTGAGAACGAGATGGCTTGTTTATAAGATAAAAGAGCACTATTTTATGCTATAAAGAGATTAAATGGAGATAATTATGCATGCTTGTTGTGTGCAAAATGTTGAAATATGCTAATTTTGAGTGGTATGATCTCGTTATATCGTTTGATATCACAAGTGAAGATTTAACATATATAGACCTCCGTCGTAGTTTAGCACTCATCGATGAGAATTGAGTTTATGTTGAACCCCACAAACTTGCTAGAGTAAATAATTGGTTGTAACCCTGTTAGAAAGGTATAATTTTTTTTGGGTATGATTGGACTAACATAAACAGTATCTTTTGCTTAACCTGTTAACATCCCTAATTACATATCTTGCACTAACTAGTTCTTAATTTTTGAGGGTAAATGTTCCTAATATGTACACAAAATGCATGTAAATGCAATGTCAGTGCAAATATCATACTATTATAGACTCGAAAATTATAATGGTTAACTACAAATGGTGTAGATATAAAATATACATGCAAAGCACTAAATCAATGAATTATCTAAGTTAGCTAAACTATTTAGAGAACAAGGAGCCAAGGAGGGTTATATGTAACGTTTCAGGGCACTTAAGGTGTATCATCTGGAAATCTGGAATAACAAACGGTTTAGACTAATTTTCTGTTGAAACATACTGTAATGTTTAACACATAATATAAACAGGCATAATGATTGGTAAGTGAACTGCTAAACTATACTGCTTTGAAATTGGTAGTGTCCGGTACAAAAAAACATATGTATGCATGAATTGGAGTTATGGGGGTGTTTGGCCTATAGAGTTTGTATTGAATCAGATGTCTTGTACCTTGTGGATGAAAGATTGAGGTTCTTGAATCCGGTTTCTGTGTTAAGTTTGTCATGGAGGGGCAGTTTAATGTGGATTATAGTGATTTCTTGTAGCCTTGATGAGTAATCCGCATAAGGAAAGTTTCCTGATTCAGATTAGTGTTTCGAAGAATGCTAGTTTAGACATTTTTTAGAAAGGCTGGAAATTGTATTAAACAAGGCTACAAATGAGAGCCAAAATGCTAGTTTAGACTGTATCTGCTAAGTTTACAAATTTTAGTATTCTGATGGTCAGGGGTATGCTCTAATGTTGAATGTCATGAATATAAAGCGTTGATTGGTCTTACTGTGGGTCACATATGCACTCTTGCTTTGAAGGTTTTGAGGTATTTGGGGTTTGAATTTGTATAGGTCCATTATATGTTTTAAGGTGAAAATGTTCTTATGGGTTTTGCTTATATGATAACAGAGATTTGCAGGGCAATAAGCTTACTGGACAAATACCTGATAAATTGGGAGTTGTGTTTCTTTGATTCTGCTGTAAGCTTTATCAATTAACACTTTTGTACATTTTGTGAACAATTGAACATCAACTATAGTAGAATCATATATGATTATAGTAGAATCATATATGATTCTAGTATACTCATATATGATTCTTACTGAAATCATTATATGAGTTTTACTGAATCATATATATTTACTAAAATCATATAAGATTCTTACGAAAATGATATATGATTGTAGTAGACCTTTTGATGATGATTTTGTGAAGCTGTGGTTTAAGCAATTTTCTCCAAAGAAGTTGAAGGATATCTGTGCTAGTCATATATGATTCTTATTAGAATCATATGTGATTCAAGTAGAATCACATATGATTTAACTAAGGTCACAAGTGATTCAGCATATTTTTTTTAACTCTGTTTTTCTTATTTGTAGATTTTTTTCCAGGTTTCAGCAAGAACAACAACATCAAAAATATGCTGTTGTTTCTAAAGTTAGAGGACGCATTCCAGAGTTGAAATGGAGGACTAAGACCAATCATGTAGACTGTGGAGTTTTCGCGATGATTCATATGGATTTCGATTATTGTGAATTCAATCAAGAACCGGGCGGAGCGTGAAAAAGATGTTGAGCGTGAAAAATATGTTAAGAATCATGAGGTTGATGCACTTAAGTGATGGTAGTAGTTTGTAGTTTGTAGTTTATGTAGTACTGATGGGTAGTCTTTTTGGTAAAATATGATTGTGTTAAACTGATGGTAGTTTATGTAGTACTGATGGATAGTTTTGGGATAATCTAATTATAGTTTCTCATTATAAATTTTAAGATGTTTTTTTTACCTGCTATTTTGCTGTATGTTTTAAATTTTTTATATCTAAATCACATATGATTTTTTCACAAATCACATATGATTTGTTAAAAATCATATGTGATTTGTAAAAAATCACATATGATTTTTGCAAAATCATATCTGTAGTAGCATCATATGTGATTTAGTAATGTAACTTTTACATCTTTCATTTATATTCGGTTAAAAATATTAAATCTATTAGAACATAAACTAAAATAATTCAATTAAACAAAAAGTAACTTTTTAGAGTCATATAATCCTCATCACACTTTTCCAATAGTGCAATAAAAATAAATAAATAATCAAATCTAAACAAAGTGTGATATTCAAGAAGCGTTAGTCGCTTGTTCAGTTGCGACAATTGTCGTTGCTTGTTCACCCGCATCAGTTATAGCCTGTTTTGCAGCAACAATTGTCGCAAGTTTTTCAATATACTTTGGATTCAATACATTCCTCTATAGTATTAAACTTTTCCCCTCAAAAGGTAAATAAATATCATCAACAACTCATTCCGAATACACTGATCTTGGATTTTATTCATGTGCGTATAAAGTTGGTCTTGGTGTCATCACATAATCTGTATAGTGATTTAAATTACAAGGATCAAACAATATTTATTTCATAACAGAATCACACATGATTTTATAAGAATCACATATGATTCTAGTAAGAATCATATATGATTTTAGTAAGGATCAAGCAATATTTATTTCATAATAGAAAAGCAGATAAAACAGAATCTACTAATATGCAAAATAAGCAAAAAACATTAGCTGATTCTACTAGAATCATATGTGACAAAAAAAAATAAGAATGCAGATGTTAAAACATTTAACAAAATGGCATGTAAAAATACGTTCACTACTACGACCATCCGTAATTACCAAAAGACTAGCATCAACATCTAAACTCAATAAATGAAGAAATTTACATAAATCATAACTCGTACATAACACCTAATCATCTTCCCTTTGAATTTCTTTAACACATTCTTACGCTAATCACTTTCAGAATCTTCACTTTGAATAACTTCCTTTTTTCTCTGAATAGGCTTAGACTCAGCTTCGGCTTAGACTTTTCTTTAACTTTTTTAAGCAAGACCTGTAGTTAGCTAAAATACAAACATTTAATTAGTAACAGAATCACATATGATTTACATTACAATGATCAAACAATATTTATTTCATAACAGAATCAAATATGATTTTATAAGAATCACATATGATTCTACTACAATCATATGTGATTCTTTTCTTATTTATTACAGAAACAGATAAAACAGAAAAACTAAAATATTCTACTACAATCATATATGATTTTATTAGAATCATATGTGATGCTTACCTTTAATACGAATTACCTCTTATATGAATGACATGTTACAGAATAACATGTGATTCTGCATAATCACATGTGATTATGCAGAATCACATATGATTTTGCTTCAGAATCACATATGATTCCCACAGACGCATTTCATCAAACACATGGTGTGCATCTAAATCATCAACATCTTCATCAATAACCAGGAATCCACCACACGGTTTTCAGCTTCTATAACTTGAACAAATAGTAAATCACATGTTATAAACATTTTTCGATAACAAAAAACGTGATGATGTCCACCACATGTTATATGCATCCATAACTTGAGCAAAGAGTAAATCCACCACACGACGGTGTTAAATCATAATGTAATCGTGGTGTACGGCGGCGGAGCGACGGCGGCGACGGATTTGATGGTGATGAAGACAGATTTGACGTTGATGAAGTGGATCGGTGATGATGGTGGATCGGTGATGATGGTGGATAGGTAATGATGGTGGATCGGTGATGGTGGTGGATCGGTGACGGTGGTAGATCGGTGATGGTGGTGGTCGCTTTTTGTGTGGTGGATTTGTGTGGATCGATGTTTTGTGTGTGTGTGTGTGTGTGTGTTTGCCTGAACTTTTTGTGAAAAGAATGAATGTAGTTTTTATTTTTTGTTTATATATTTGACTTTTTTGCCCTTCTAAGTGTAAATAGATGATTTAATCTCAGCCTTTGGATCAAATTGGGTTAGATGGTTGGGATGCATTGATTGGTTCTATGGTTAATTATGGATCTATAAGGATCTCAACTCATGGTTGAAGATGGTTTAAATAGACGGCTAGATTGCCTTTTTTTTTTTTCTTTTTTTTTTTTTTTAAGATATTTAATATATATAGTTTAATCACAAGACTAAAGAGGATATTAAGGATGATTATTGTTAACGCCATATAAAGGAGTGGGTGATAACTGGTGAGTGTTGGATGATGTGTCTCATATCAGGGTGGCAAATCATCGTGCATTCATGACCATCATAGTGCCTATTTGTTAGTGTTAACTTTTTTCTTAATTTTCTGAGAAAAAGAACTCATTTGACTTGAAACAAATAATGATATTTCGTGGTTTTACTTATTTAACGGCTTAGGAAAATTGCAAACAGTGAGTTTATTAACCAAGTCAATCTAGTAAAAACTAAATAAATAAAAAATAATAATAAAAAGAAAAAACAACTTTTTGCCTATTCAGCTATATGATCAAGTAATTTATCAAATATAAATGACCGTAATGAATAACTTTTTTTTTTTCTTTTTGAACGTCAAATTTTAGAACATGTACCACCTATTTTACAAAATCTATCTCACATGTCTTTAACGAGAGTTAAACCCATAACTTTAAGGTTGATGGATCACTTACATACCGTTGGGACAAGAGGCTTTTGGTGAATAACTTATATGTTATATATGATATTGTGCATTACAGTATGTTTGTGGCATGATTTGCCTTTGTATCCAGGTTATTATTTTGTCTTTTACTATATCTTTGATTCATAATCATATTTTAATTATTTTAGTTCATAGATAGCTGGACAAATACTCCAATAACCCCACATGTCCACTGTTTAAGTCTATGGTTTAGATCAAACATCAATAATTAATAATTTAATCTTAACAATCATTAATCGTGCACTTAGACATTATACTTTATCATCTTATTGTTAATTAACTCTTATCTTCTGTCCTTGAAATATATATTTATAGCATAATAATTCTATAGTGAAGGTATGCCCGTACTCCGTCATAGTCGTATAAATGAGTCTTTACATTCAACTTTGAGATAAAACTAGGTTCTAAATATCGTACGTAAATATATTTATACAGTGATCTCATAACATTAACTATGGAACTTGAGGATAGAATTCTAATGATAGGGAACATGGAAATGATCTACATAAAATGACCGGCCCACGGACGTACTAAGCGGTTAATTAACACACACACGTGGTCTCCATTGTTACACAATCTCCATCTTCACGCATGGTGGGGAAAAAGATGAAGGAAACGATGTTGATGGCCACTTATTAGTGAAAAAAAAAATGGTTTGTATTAAAAGGTATACATATTTGGCAATATTTTAGAAAATTTGTTATTATTTGGTCAATAGTTGTTCAGAATGTACGAATCCTTTATCTCTTGGAAAAACCATGCATACAAATAAAAAGTATGAATCTTATACCTTATATCGATCTATTATCTTGATAACAAATATTGAAATAGTTATTCAAAACAGTTAATATTTCGGCTTAACTATAAACTATATACTGGTATATTAGTGGATGCCATCACATGCCTGTCATCATCCAAAAACATGTTCATTATTTGTGGGCTCTTTACTAACCTTCTATTTTAGGCCCATTTCTTTTGTCTTTTATTGCCCCCACCACATAGGCACATACATACCTTTTATGTATATTTACAATGTTGATACTCATACTTTATTTTTTGCCTTGTTTACTATCTATACTTTCTGATACTTGATAATACGTATAATTCTTTGCAGTTTGGATTTTTCATTGAACATCATATTTCACACGAATCACACTTTTAACCCATGTACTTCTATTGCTCTATTTTGCGGTAGAACAATTCATATTCAGATATCAATCACTCATTGATTATTCTACGTCCACCGCATGTGCAAACTATTTCAAATAAAAATAGGAAACATCAATGTGATTTGTTCCGTGTCTCGCTTTATATCTTCGTGATTTTTTTTGCACAAAATCATCTCTCCATTAGTAAGTTGGCACAAAACCATCCATCCGTTAGTAAAGTGAGTCAACAAGGACTAACGGTGCAAGTTATTTCTCCGTAATCTCCTAACGCAAGTTAAAACATTTGCATCGTTTGTCCTCATTCACTATTTTACTAACTAAGGGATGTATTTTGGACTTTTCTTCGGACTTTTAGTATATTAACCCGTTCAAGTTTCGGCCGACCTTTTCATGTTAGATAATATCACCGCCACCACCCACCACCCGCAACCGCCACCACCACCACCCACCACAACCACCACCACCAACTTCACCCACCACCACCAACACCACTCCCACCACCACCCACTGCCACCACCACCTAGCTCCACCGCCGCCACCCACCACGACCACCATCGCCACCATCCACAACCCATCACCTCCACCCACCACTACCACCATCGCTACCACCTCCCGCCACCACCACCACCTCCACTCACCACCACCCACCACCACCACCACCATCGCAACTCACACCACCACCCACCACAACCACCACCACCCACCATCGCCACCACCACACACTGCCACCACCACCCACCTCCACCATCGCCACCGACCACCACCACCACCTCAACCCACCACGACCCACCACCACCACCACCAACCGCCGCCACAACCTCCACCACCTCCACCCACAACCACCCGTTTAAGTTTCGATGGTGGTAGTTGCGGTGGCGATGGTGTCCGTGGGTGGTGGTGGGTGGTAGGTGGAGGTGGTGGTGGTGGTTGTGTGGGTAGTGGTGGTAAGTATAATATTATAAACTTTTTCTTGAAAAAATGTAACATGTTTTGAAATAATATTTTGATATAATATAAAATGTCACATGTTTTGAAAAAATGTAACATGTTCATTGCATTCTATGCAATAATAGCTAAAGAACAATGTTTTTTTTGTGTGTGAAAAACCACTAAAGAGTAAAAGAGTAATAATTTTTCTTACATGTTTGGGGCCATAAGTGACATGTTTTAAATTAAAGTAAAAATACAAATGAGAATGATGGGACACAAAACAAAACATGCAACATGCCTTTTGTTTTTTTTAAATTGACTAGAACTAGAATCTTTTACTCCTGACATAGGATTGATAACTTTGGTCCAAGATTACAAACTTTTTCTTGAAAAAATGTGGGCATGATGCGTGATTTCATTTATAGAGGGGCATATTCGGCATTCCTTACTTTTAAACAAGGTACAACAACGATGGCCAATATATATTGCGTGATAACGTAGTGATCGATGTGTTCCATGTCTTTACCACGTAAATGATAAACCAATATGTTTTTGGTTTAGCAGTGTTCATGAGACTGTTACTATTTTTTTTTTTTTTTTTTTTTAAGTAAAAACCTGTAGCCTTGCTTCTCGTGTAGGTTACTTCGAACTTAATGTAGCAGCGTCCTTCTAGTACCTACACACAAGAAAGCACGAATTAATTTCGTCTTGAGTTTGACCCCAAGACCAAGCTTCGACGTGAGAATGAGTATTTGTGGTAAACCGAAGGGAAAGACAATAAATGTGGGAGTAAGTGTGCGTGATTAGTTGTAAATCATAAATGAGGTCGGGGTATTTACACTATCCCAACCTCAATATCTGTATTGTCTCGGGACAAGGCAAGCCGGGCTATGCCTAATCTAGTTGGTAGGTGTCAGACCGCGTGGGATACAATCTCATGAAATCCGAGATGACAGCGCAAGCGTGATTCATAGCATTGTCCAAGGGACAAAATGTCGTCCTAGGTAAAAGAAAAGGCCTCTTATATTACGACATTCGGCACGTGTCCTTCGGATAAAGTCCTCCGGACACGTGTCTATAGATCGGTCCGGCATGTGCCGTCTAGACATATATAGTTAAAAGGTTGTGCGTTCATGTCGTGCTGTAACGAAAATGAGATTACTGTAGTTGTGTGAGAATTTATATATATAATGGTTGTGACTTAAGGCCTTCGGTCTAGTGATATTTGAGTTACCCGTCAACCTATAAGTTTTAGATTCAAATTTTGTTGGAGTCATTTGTGAAAGATATTGTGAGATAGGTGTTATAGGGTGTGAAAAAATCGTCGTTAAAAAAAAAAAAAAAAAAAAAAGGTTGTGTTGTGTGTGTAAGGAGTTGTTACCAAATTAAGTAGTTTCATATAAAACTTTTAATTAGCCTCTTCTTAAGAAGATAGAAGCTTTAATGCTTCTCCCAATTAAGAGCCATTAAAGGTTTGGACCTGCATTTCTTCTCCATTAAGATGAAAAAAAACACCCTTTAAGTTTGCTTTTCAAAAAATAAAAAATAAATAAATAAATGCTATAGACATAAAAACTTAAAGGACTTGATATACAAAATAACAAAACTAAAAGGTATAAAACGAAATATTACAAAAGCTAAGAGCTTTAAAAAGAAACCATGATAGAGAGAGAACGGGCCAAGGCGTGCCTCATTTATCACACAAACACACAAATTCATTTATTTGTTGATATTCATATCGAGTTGCATCTCCATATTCATATATCTTAAAGGTATATATCTATTACTCGTCATTATTTGATGATATCTTACAACATTTATGTTTTAGCTCATTGATTGTTTTGTATCATATTTCGGGTTTTCCCGGTGTAAGGTATGATCTGTTTTCATTCTAGCTCTCTTATCCCTTGTTCTGGTAGGATTAAGTTTGTTGTTGTTGTTGTATTGTTTTGTATCATATAAGTAATCTTCGAAAATCATATACGACATAGATGAAGTATCTGCGATTTATCATATGTCAAGCAATCCATATTCATGTAACAAGATTGTTGCGTGATAAAGTTTAAATGATTCGAATCATGATCATATCTAATATATTTGATATGAATATTCAGGTACTGAATCAAACTATTTTGTTGATGATGGCTTCATCTTCGGATCCGATATCAAACAATATCGAACGAGTACGTGATTCGTCGAAAAGAAGGAAAAAGAAGAAAATCAAAAGCAATAATGATATAGCTAAAAATAAAGATGAGATTACGCAATGGAAATCAGAAACTCAACAACAAGTATACAGCTCAAAACTATTACAAGCTCTTCGTCACGTCCGGATCAGCTCAGGGGTTGCGCTGAAGTCAGCGCCACATCGCGGACGTGCAGTCCGCGAAGCAGCTGATCGAGTCCTAGCCGTAACAGCTAAAGGAAGGACTCGATGGAGCCGCGCAATTCTTACAAATAAACTTAAACTTAAGTTTATGAAAAAGAACAAAAGGCAAAAAGGGAGTATTGTTACACCAACAAGTAATAGCCGAATAAAAAAACCGCGAGTTAGTATTCTAAGGCTCAAGACGAAGAATTTACCGGCTGTACAAAGGAAAACACGCGTTTTAGGACGATTAGTTCCTGGTTGTAGGAGACAATCGTTACCCGTGGTATTGGAAGAAGCAAGTGATTATATAGCCGCACTTGAGATGCAAGTTAAAGCTATGGCTGCTTTAGCTCAACTTTTATCCGGTGGCTCCAGCTCAAGTTCTGGAGCCACCGGTGATATAAATTCGAGTCATCGGTAACCACCACCAAGCTTATGATATCGAACACTTTTTCTTTCTGTCCATGTAACTGCACGCCAATGTTAAAATTCATTATCTATCATTATTTTTATTATTTGTGTTTTTTCTGTTTATGTTCATGATGGTGGTAAAAAATTGTAATTCCGTGACATTTTAGACAATAAGACCCTCCACCAATTTCAAGTCTTATAAGTTGTAACTAGTATTCTAGATAATGCATATATACTTCTCAAAATCAATTGAAATAAACATTTTTTTAGTACTATGGTAGTCCTATAGACGGCTAAACAATTTTTTTTTTTTTTTTTTTTTTTTTGCTTTTTTTGAATGGTAAAAAACTTATATTTTAGGAAATGCTTGTAATCATATGAAGTATTTGAGTTCATATGAATTATAGTAATTGAGTCTATGTGGACCACTAAACCTATAAGTGATTAAGCATGATCACTTTATCTCCTTTTCAATCAGTTCTGTTGAATTTATCTGTGTTTTTATCATGGGATTTATTTAGGTGTTATCTAGGTGTTGTCTTGGCGTTGTTTGCCAATAATGGAGTTGCTTTAGGTGCTTGGACATTCGTTTTTTGTAGCTCGTTGCTAGTTTCATTAGTGATATTTGACGACGTATATGGTCCTTCGGTCAGCGACCGAAAGACCTGGAACACCACCGAAAGGCTCTCCGATAGACATTCCGGCAGGCTACCGCCGAAGGGCGAGTTGATCTGACAGTACCTTTGGCACCTTGCCTGGACACAATTCGTCTCATTCTCCTGAATGTCAGAAAGTACATCAGAGACAGTGCCAGGGGCAGTGTCAGTCCTGACGACACCAGTGGTCCCATAAAGTACAACGGTCTCAGGGACCAGATAGTGACATCAGGTAGTATAAATACGCATATAGTAGTTGAAGGCAAATGTATCATTTTTCTCACACACACATTTATACTATACCTTTCGGTAAAACACATACTTACTCTTACGCCGGAGTCGGGTCCTGGGATAACACCCGGGGCGAGACTAACTCGCTGTTCATCTTAGCAGGTATCTAGAAGGCTTATTCCTAAGGCTGAAAGATAACTGCGACAACCCACAAAAAAATACTTCGACATTGGCGCCATCCGTGGGACCCGCATTCAATCTACTAGAGCTATAGAATGACGGGTTCGACGCCACGTGAAGCTTCCGGAAGGGTAGAAGGAAGTTCCACACCATTGACGAGAGAGCAGTTAGAAGGGTATGTAACAGCTCTCAAGTCTATGATAAAAGAGCACAACAGCCGGAGGGACACTGTTGAGCCAATACGATTGGATTTTGAAGATGAAGCGACTCTTGACAAGGACGAGCCGGCGGATAAGAAGAAAGAAATAGTCACGGGGAGTAAAGTGAAAGACGAAGACCTTGCAAAGCCCTTCAAGGAAGTCTCGAAATCTCCATTCAGTAGGCGAATCATCGAGTTCTCCGCTCCGGAACACAAGATGCCCACCCACATCAAGCTATACGACGGGTCAACGGATCCTCAAGATCATCTCAACAGGTTCACAGGGGCCGCAGGGCATGGAGAATGGCCAATGCCCGTGTGGTGCCGAATGTTTCAGCAAACTTTGGACGGAAAGGCCAGGGGATTGTTTGATGGACTCTCACCGGGGAGCATAGACGAATGGGCAGCTTTCAGGGATCAGTTTGAGACTCGTTTCTCCTTGCACAAAGCTTGTGTCAAGGACCCTACCGAGATCACCAAAATAGTAAGGAAGGCTAACGAGTCGCTGCCGGAATTCAAAGAAAGGTGGACCACAGAGACAGGATTCATACAAGGAGCTCTGGAGATCATGAGAATCTCTTCGTTCATGGACGGGTGTAAATGTCCCGAGTTAGCCAAGCGGTTCGCCGATACGATCCCTAAAACCGTAGAAGAGATGATGACTAGGGTCGACGACTTTGTGAGATCAGAAGCGGCCTTCGCCAGCACTGAACTGCCCCGAGGAGAGCATTATGATACGACAAGAAGAGCCTCAACTGGACCATTCCGGAAGGATGAAAGAGCCACCAGGAACCACTATGGAGGGGACAGGAGGAATGAGGGACGTTAC
This sequence comes from Chrysanthemum makinoi, assembly GCA_910596185.1. Classification (NCBI taxonomy): domain Eukaryota; kingdom Viridiplantae; phylum Streptophyta; class Magnoliopsida; order Asterales; family Asteraceae; genus Chrysanthemum; species Chrysanthemum makinoi. The sequence continues at coordinate 204,088,751 of OU343217.1, read as the reverse complement.
ACCTACTCAGGGAAAGATAGGGGTAGCACACACCGTCACGGTGATCGGTCAGCGCCCTATTTACCCCATCGCGGCGATCACTTGAATCGAAGCAATCCCCGCCTAACCTTGGACTCGCTCATCAAACCTCCGAAGGAAATTTTAGCCACAGAACACCAGCTACGCCTGCCTCCTCCGAAACCGATGCGCGACCCACCCCGCAGGGAAAACCAAGACAAGTACTGCGATTATCATGGAGAAAAAGGGCATTACACGAATGACTGTTATCAGCTCAAGAGGCAATTAGAGCTGGCATTGGAGTCGGGAAAACTGAATCATCTGGTCAAGGATCTCAGACAGAAGGGAAGGAGAGAAACCCCAAAGCATGACGCAGGAGCCAAAGACAAGGTCATCAACATGATCCGAACCCGGCCCGAACGAAGGAAGAGGAAGTCGTCGGAACAAGGGGAAAGATGGATGAATGTCCCCATAACATTCCCTCCTCTCCCCGATGGGGACGTATCGGACGACCCTCTCATAGTTGAAGCCACAATGGAAGGATACCTAGTCAGGAGAGTCTTTGTAGATGAAGGAGCTTCGGTGGAGGTAATGTTCGAACACTGCTTCAACAACTTGCCTCCGGAAGTAAGGGCTCGAATGAAACAAACGCAGACAGATCTGCTAGGGTTTGCCGGACAGGTGACTCGTCCACTGGGGAAAATCGAATTAGATGTGTCATTCGGAGATGAGGGGTTGTACATGAAGGTCAGGATGAAGTTCACAGTCATTCGGGCACCGTCACCATATAATGTTATCTTAGGAAGGACCGGATTGAAGATCCTGCGAGCCATACCTTCTACGGTCCATTCCATGATGAAATTCCCAACCCCTCAAGGAATTGCCACGTTGGTCACTCGCTCCGTCATCATTTCAGAATGTAGGAGATTGGAAAGATTGCAGACTACTGCTCCGAAGCAAGATAAGGAGAAAACAGGCACAGGAGAGGTGGGTCTAACGGAGGAAGTGGCGATTAACCCAGCCTTCCCCGAACAAGCAATAACGATAGGAGGTGCGCTATCCGTTGAGGGCAAAAGGCGCCTCAAAGAATTGTTACAAAGGAACCTCGACATATTCGCATGGGAGCCAGCGGATATGACAGGAGTCCCCAGAGGGTTCATTGAGCACACTCTGAATGCCAACCCTTCAATAGATCCGGTATGTCAAAAACGCCGAATGTTGGCGGCGGATCGGAGCCAGGCAGTCACAAAAGAAGTAGAAGAATGGGTCAAGGCTGGCATTGTCAGGTCGGTGAAATACCCTACCTGGATATCCAACCCTGTTCTGGTAAAGAAGTGTGATGGAAGCTGGCGTATGTGTATTGACTTCAAGAACATCAATTCCGCCTGTCCAAAAGACTATTACCCCTTACCGGAGATCGACTGGAAGATCGAGTCGGTTATGGGGTATAAATACAAATGTTTCTTGGATGCTTATAAAGGGTATCACCAGGTGCAGATGGCAAGGGAAGACGAAGAAAAAACAGCGTTCTACACTGAGCAAGGAACCTACTGTTACACCAAGATGCCATTCGGCTTGAAGAATGCCGGAGCCACCTATCAACGGATGATAGACTCCGCTTTTCAATCACAGATAGGGAGGAACCTCGAGGCATATGTGGACGACATGGTCATCAAGATCAGGGAAGAGCAGGGAATGCTAGCGGACATAGCGGAGACATTCGATAACCTTCGGAAAATCAACATGAAGTTAAATCCTAAAAAATGCTCCTTCGGAATGGAGGAAGGAAAATTCCTAGGGTATATGGTAACTTCAGAAGGAATTCGGGCAAACCCAAAGAAGACGAAGGCAATAATGGACATGCAATCGCCGAAGACCCTCAAAGAAATGCAGAGCCTCAGCGGCAAATTGGCGGCACTCAATCGTTTCTTGGCTCGTTCAGCTGAAAGATCCTTACCATTCTTCGAAACACTCAAGAACATCACTAAGGAGAATAAGGAGGAGTATCGGTGGACGGAAGAGGCAGAGTCGGCATTCCAAGAGATGAAAAAGTTGATAACGGATCTTCCCTCACTAACAACACCAACGGCAAAGGAAACACTGTACGTGTATCTAGCGGCCGCGGAGGAAGCGGTCAGCGCGGTTCTCCTCACAGAAAGAAAGGGAAGACAATTACCAGTCCGTTATGTAAGTCGAACACTCAACGAAGCCGAGAGGAACTACGCCCCGATCGAGAAACTAGCACTGTGTCTGTTGCACATGTCAAGAAGGCTCCGGAGATACTTCGAAGCACACCCTATAAAGGTAATCACGGACCAACCAATAAAGCAGATCCTCAACAAGCCGGAAGCGTCCGGGAAGTTGGCTAAGTACTCGGTGGAGCTGGGTGCATACAACATAACCTACGAGCCCCGGAACGCAATCAAAGGTCAAGTGTTAGCAGACTTCCTGTCGGAAGCTCCCATCGGAGAAAGCAACGAAAAGTACTTCAATCAGCCAGCGATGAAGAAGAAGGAGGAGGAGAAATGGCTTTTGTATACAGACGGAGCATCCAATAATAAAGGCTCCGGAGCGGGTCTTGTACTAATCAACCCAGAGGGAATGGAGTTCACTTATGCCATCCGGCTTGAATTCGACAGCACTAATAACGAGGCCGAATACGAAGCCCTGCTGGCGGGACTAAGAATGGCGGAGAGTATGCAGGTCCGTAGCCTAGAGGTCCGGGTGGACTCTAAGTTGGTGGCTAATCAGATAAATTGGGATTATGTGGCTAGTCACGAAAGTATGATCAAATACCTAGCAAAGGCAAAGGAGTACATAGCTAGTTTTGAAAACTTCAGCATCCGGAACATCCCTAGGGGTCAGAATCAAAAGGCAGATGTCCTTAGTAAACTAGCCACGGTCGCTTTTGACCACTTGACGAAGGAAGTGCTAGTGGAGGTGCTAAGGGAAAGGTCGACGGAAAGCAAGGAAGTTAATAATGTCGTTGAAGAAGAAGGAGACAACTGGATGACTCCTATCATCCGGTGTCTTAAGGAAGGAATTTGGCCGGAAGACCCTAATGAAGCCCGCAACCTAAGGATGAAAATCAGCCAATATGTCATGGAAGATGGTATACTCTACAAAAAAGCCTACTTGGTACCCATGATGAGGTGTGTGGGTCCCTTACAAGCAAACTACGTTATAAGGGAGATACACATGGGAGCTTGTGGGATGCATTCCGGTCCGCGCTCGGTCGTGGCGAAGGCCATGCGGCAAGGATACTACTGGCCTATAATGCACCGGGATGCTAGAAACGAAATAATCAAGTGTGACTCCTGCCAGATCCATTCGCCAGTGCCGCAGCTTCCAAAATGAAGAAGACATCCGTCTCAACCTAGACCTGCTACAGGAACGGAGGGAAGAAGCCGCTGTGATGGAGGCCCGATACAAAACGAAATTGGAAAAGTACTACAACCGGAAAGCACGGCTGGTTTCCTTCAAGCCAGGGGAGTTTGTGTATCGAAAAAACGAGGCCAGCAGAGCCGAAGATCAAGGCAAATTGGGACCCAAGTGGGAAGGCCCCTATCGGATCAAAGAGGCAAATCTCAATGGCTCGTACAAGTTGGAAACTTTGGATGAAGAGGAAGTGCCCCGGAAGTGGCACGCCATGAATTTGAAGAAATGTTTTCTTTAAAAAAAATGCATGCATTGTAAGCCTACGGGCATGAACTACTTTATTTTCACTTTCAGTAAGCAATGATATATATTCCCCTACCTATGACGGAGGAGGAAAATTTTCCGCGATCATATCTCATGCTTAAGGGAAGGACCGGCGGAGATTAGCTACCTCCGACCGCGTATCCTAAAACCCCTCAATTAAAATTAATTTACCCCCGTAAGTGCAATGACACTAGGGAAGGCCACATACCATTCGGTAGGCGACTGCATACCCCCGAATAATGCTAAGACATTAAGGGATGAGCCGAGGCATATATGCCCGAACGGCACGCAGATACCCCGTAGGCGTGACGACGCCAGGGATGAGCCACCAGATAGATTTACCAACAGGTATCATTTTTCTCACACACACATTTATACTATACCTTTCGGTAAAACACATACTTACTCTTACGCCGGAGTCGGGTCCTGGGATAACACCCGGGGGGAGACTAACGCGCTGTTCATCTTAGCAGGTATCTAGAAGGCTTATTCCTAAGGCTGAAAGATAACTGCGACAACCCACAAAAAAATACTTCGACAATATTTACACGCCAATAAAAAAAAACTATGATTTGAGAAATGTGTATATAACGAGGGTTATTGTAGTTTTCGCGTTTATTTAAGACTTTTAGCGAAGCTCATGCATATATTACAAGAAAACATCAAGCTTTAATTATAAAGGAACATCTAATTGTTGTAAGTTCGTAAGTATATAAAGCCACTAACGTTGCAAGGCAAGTAAAATAATAAGAGCATCATGTTGGTGACTACAGAATTACCCACTCTTTTACAAACCAATAAATCACTTCCATGTTGATTTGGTACAAGCTTAGTTATATTTTTAAGCATTTCAATCATTTTTCGTAAATATGCCGACTCATATAAATCTAAAAGAGTTAGGGTGTTTGTTTTTCAATAGTGCCTACGTTACTTTAAACAACTCTAGGAGGTAGCATGCGATTGTTGAACATGAACGATTGCTTAATGTGGCACTAATTTACTTTTTTATTTGTTAGACTAGCCACTTGGATAAAACAGTATTTAAAAACATACTTTACAACTCAACTTTCAGGTTTTTATGTTAATTAACATGGGATTTCGAATTTTATATACTATTTTAAAAAGAAGGGCTTTGATTGGAGTTGTAACACAATAATTGAGATTCCAAGACTTTAATTTAAACTAATACTCCTATTAAGAAATAGTCGTTCTCTTTTTATGCTTGAGGTGGTTGGTCTTGGGTGAGGATTGATTAAAGGAACAAAAACACTTGATTATTAGTATTGAATTGTTATCCGAAGCGATTCCTTTACAAGAGTTACAAAATTACACTTGGTTAACGCTCTTTCAAAAGTTATAACAATGAAAATGACATGTTTTGGATATTTGTACATTCTATTTCTGTTGTGTAACTAACGCTTTGTTTGCCGCGAACCTTTAAGCTTTTAAAATAAGCTAATTTATAAAATAAATTTTATTTATCATATAAGTTTATAGAAGTTTTTATAAGACATAAGCCTATATAAACCCAAGTCCATTAAAAGGGGTTTATGGTTAGTTAAATTAATTAAATACATTTTAAAATATAATGAATTATCACGCAAATGGTATAATCATATCTGAATTTAAGTTGATATATTTTTGTGCGATTTTACATTAATAAGCTTCAGCTTCAACTAATTCGCCAAACAACTTTATAAAAATATATGCTCTAACTTTTGACATATAATATAAGCTTCAGCCCCAACTCCACCTCCAGCTCCAGACCCAGCTCCAACCCATTTCGTCAAACATACATGTTGTTCCCTATTCACTATCGTATAAAACAGTTAAGTATTTAAAAACAACTTGATAGTGAATCAATGACTGAAATGACATAAGTAAAAACACACTGATAAATTGTTAACATAATATTCTTTATTAGAAATGAATAAAAAAGAATACATTACCCAAGTACTTGCGGAATAGTACTTGGGATTGAAATGACAAAGGGTTGGTACTCCTCACTAAGCTCAGGCTAAGTCTGAGCACAACTACTATGGAACCACTGAGCTATCTCAGGGACTGAGTTGTATTTGGAGGAGTGAAAGATGGCCTGTGTGTGTGTGTGTGTATTTTACAATTCACAAGCTTAAATCTTTAACTCCATCTCTTATGCTATTTATAAAAGTATGAGTATTAACTTTATCCTAAGTGACAAACTGACATTTTACAGAAGACAAAATACTGATGTATTTTGTCTCTGTTTACAAAGACTATATTAAGTAAAAGACAAGGCTGCTTTCCATAAGTCAGTGATGACACTGAGCCTGATAGTTTGCCATTCAGGGAATGTTGACTTTGGTTGATAAGGACTTCGTCTTATCTGATTCAAACTTATCCCGCCTTATCCCGCTCATTCTTCAGTCTTCATTGCCTTCAGTCTTCTACTTCAGTTTGTGTTCAGTGAAAGTAGTTGGTGAGGAGTTTAGGGATTCAGTGAGTTATTGTCATCACTCACTGAATCCACCATCATCTTCTTGACTCAGTCTTCACCCCTTAAGTTCCGCCTTACTGAGTGGAGAGACTTCTTCTTCGCCTCTTACTGAGTATCATAAATATGGCTCACTGAGAGACTATGCACTCAGTGACATGTTAGTGTTTAACGGTCTAAACACTTGGGGTATTTTATATTCAAATCCTAGATTTAAGGGGTTTGGGTATTCACTTAACCCAACAGTCTCCCCCTATTTTGATATACAAATAGCCTAAGTGTTTGATCAGTGTAAGTGAGCAATTGGCTTCTTCTTACACTGAATGTACTAATGAACATAATAGGGAACACTGAATATTTTAACAAAACATACATCGTTTATTGATCAATTACAAAGTTCCTATCACTAGTACAAAAGATAAATGATAATGATGTCAATCAAGATGGATCCCCAGTGCTTCAAGCTTGACTTTCTTTGTGATGAGTGTTTCTTTGTCAGGATGCTCTCTTATCTTGGCGTTTAAGTCAGCACAGAACCTGACATTTGCAGGAGTCTGAATTTGAGAGGCCACTGGTATGTAGCTCAGCATTGTAGCCACACCTGCCTGATCAATGTCACTCCACCTTTGGAATGCTGGGTTTCCATAGACATCAATGAAGAACAGTCCTCATTCAGGATTTTCAATCACAATACAATTTACAAACTTCACCCCTTCAGGTAGCTCCCTATTGCATTCCAGTCCAGGCATTTTGATCTCAGGCTCGAACTCAACCCTCTTTCGTTTTCCCTGTGATGATTGAGGTTGAGATCCTTGAGGTGCGGCAGGCTGAATCCCCAGTATTGCTGGTGCTTCCCTCGGTCTTTCATAGCTTTTGCTAAGCATTTTCATCAGCTCCTTAACCACCGCATTTTGCTTCTTTTCAATGATAGGACCAAGCTCATCGAGTTGAGTGATCCCAAAGTCAGTGAATTTCAGGGGATCATGAACCTCGAAGTGTCTTTTATCATCCCCCTGTAGACATTCATTGCCAGTGGTTTGGACTTGGGGATGATTCTGACATCAGTGATTTTCTCAGGCAGCCTTCTGCTTGTCATTGACCAGTTGTAGTGGTCAATTCTTTCTTGCCTGATGGCTGCAGCTCTTTTGTTCTTTTCATCTAACTTCTTTCTCATTTCAGCCATTTTAGCTGCCTGGGCATCCTTGAACTTCTGTCCTGCCTGACCTTTTTCAAGCTTCTTAGGATCTATTCCAATTTTCTCAACTTCCTCAGCAACAACTTGTACCAATGCTTCTTTGCTCTTCCTTTCTTCCTCAACTGGTTTCCTCCTCCTTTCTTCCTTAGCAAGATAGGAACTTAGCTGTTGTGGAGTGAGTAGGTACTCAGTGTTGCCGATCATATAGGGGATCTGTTCAGGCTCAGGTGTTTGCATTATTGCCTTTCCTTTGTCCTGGCCTGAAGAAGATGATGCTACCAACGGTGGTGTTGTCGTCATGATTGTTGTTGTTGGTGGGACTGATGATAAGGGTGTGGCTGAAACTGGTGGGAGTGATGAAATAGGTGTTGCAGAGAATGGTTGAGTTGGCTCCCCCTCACTATGAGAGGAAGTCTCTTCAGTGGTCTTCTCCCCCTCAACTGTTACCGCAACATTAGTAAGGGCAAGAGTTGCCTCGGACACTGGGGGAGTTGATGTTGCTTGACTTTTGATGGTGATGAGTGTGTAAATACTCATCATTTTTGGGTCAATCTGAACTGCAAAACGTTTAAAAATGCTCAGAAATGCATCAAAATACTGAAAATATTCCAAAATTGCATTTTATATGTTTCAGATGCAAAATGTTTAAAATCAGATGAAAAATGAGCAAAGTTTGCATAATTGGCAGTTTCAGTCCCCAAGTTTCTAAAATTGTCAAAAATAGTCCCTGAGTCAAAATTTCAAAAGAAAAGTCACCAAAGGTCCTTTTTAAATCATAATTTGTCAAATTTAGTCCTTTGGTGAAAAATATAAAAAGTTTTGAGAAAATTACAAATTGGTCCTTCAAGTTTAAGAATTGGCAGAAATGGCCCCTGGAAAATATGAAAATGGCAACTTTGGTCCTTATAATATCAACATTTGTCAATTTCAATCCTTGGAGCAACTTTGAGATTTGGCAGATCAGGTCCCTGAAGTTTCAGAAATTGCATACTTAGTCCTTTGATTATTATTAACCTTTTATACATTTGGACTTGTCACAACCACTTTTGGACCCCCTGTCAAATGCAAATTGAACCCCTCCCTATTATTAAAAGCCAGTCAAACCTGTTTTGACTATCCATTTCCCTCCCACCTCACGGGTGCACCCAATCCACCATCATCACAAACCTGCATCTCTCTGCTAACACTCAACCATCATCACTATCCCTACTCTGCCCCCCCTCCAAACACAACAAGCCAAGAGTGCATTTAATGCATCCTTTGTACCTAACACTCAACCTAGCTGTTAAAACCAAAATTGGCGCCAAAAGTACTTTGAATGGCCAAGATCAATTGCAGACATCCAATGGTCAATTTTTATGCTGGGATTTGTCCAGAGGAGAGAGACAAGTACTTTGGGTGTATAAAAAGCCAAGAAGAAGCAACAAGGAAGAGACTTAGTTTATTTTTCATAAAATGTATGTCGTTTCTTAGCTTGTTAGGTCTTAAATTGTTTTCAGTTGTGTTTTTAAACTTAATTGTATCAAACAAGGGTATTAAGGTGTATTGTAACTTATTTCCACTATCAATTCCAGTTATTGTTCAATTTTCATAATCTATGTTCACTGTTGGGATTTTTAATTTCAAACTCTAAATGTTAAGCTTCAATTAGCTTCTTTCCAAGTTTAAACAAGTTTATACTAGCTTATAATAGCTTTTTATGAGCTTGTGTTTACGTTTTAAACAATATTGAACATTGGTCAACATAAGTCAACCTTGGAGCAAAAGTAATGCAGAACAGGAAATGGGTGATTCAGACATGAATGTGGGTTGATTTGGAAGCAATGGGTTGAATAAAATAGGTTAGAGATCCTTGGGTTCACTGGTTTGCAAGCCATTGTGGCTTTGGACAAGTTGTAAGTCATTTCAAAGTTTCTTAGCATAATCAGTGTTTGTAGTTTTAATCTGTTAAAACCTGTCTTAATAGTAGTGTTTAGGTTAATTAGAGTTAATTTGATCATAATTACAAGTTGGTTCAGAGTTTGGATTAGTTTTGAGCTCAAATCAGTATTATAAGGGTGTGTTTGGTTTACTGTAATAACTGATCTTAAGGTATGTTCATGAGTTGAAATCTGTTGGATAGTGTTTGGTTAGCTCATTTGTGTTAGTATCTGTCTCACTTTGTGCCTGCTAGTTCAAAAAGTCAAAAATCATTAAAATCTGTCTCTATGCTTCATCTGTTGTGATTTAGGAATTGCAAATCATTGTTTTGTGTTTAGAAGTCTATAACATTGATTGCATTAGGTTCATTACATCATATAACATCAACATCAGTCATAAAATTGGATTCAAAATCCATTTTGGTCAAACTTCACCAAGATTATCAAAAGTCAAAATTGGTAAAATCTGTTTTGGGCTCATCTGCATGGATTTTTTATGAGCTCATCTTTGAGCCAATATCAATGAACCTTGGCATTTTAGAAACTTCACCTGGTCTTTTTACTTATAAGCATTTTTGTGGAATTTTGCAATTTTGTTAAAGGTCTCAAACAAGCTCCTCTTTTAGGTCATAAGTGCCCTGCTCACTGGTCTCAGTACACCGAGTTTTCAGATCTTGTGCAAGGTTGCACAGGGCTCATAAGAGCTAGTCATGGTCTGATTTTTGGTGCACTTGGTCTCACCCAGGTCTAGTCTAGGTTCCAATTGATAGTTTTCACATTTAGCTTATTTTGAAGATTGTGCTTGTGTCCAAAGTTGGTACCCTTTAACTGCTTTTTAGTACATAAGCTCAACATCAAATCTGTGCTTGATTGCAATTCTGTGGTATTAGCTTGTTGATTCTCATTGCATTTTGGTTATTTTAGCTTATTATAGCTTCATTATCAGTTTGGTGCCCTTTGGTAGCCATTTGCTTATTCTAGTGCTTATTTCAATAAGCACTTGGTCATCAGTTTCAAAATCCTCCACATAAGCTCCTGTTTTTCCAATTTTCCTAGCTTCCTAATGTTATTTTAGACTTTTCCTGAAATTTTCAGATTTTTCCAAGTTGGTTAGCTATTTTTCTTGATTTTAATTAGTTTTTAAGCATTTTTAAATAGCATTTAATACAAAAAATTCAGAAAAGGTTCAAAAAATAATTTTTCATTTTTCTTAGGTTTAGATAAATATAAAAAGTAAAAAAAGTAATTTTCCAGATTTTTCATAGTTTATTTTGTAATTTTCAGTAATTTAATTAGTTTTTAATAGTTTAAAATTCATAAAAAAATAGAAAAATAATCAGAAAATACAAAAATAGTTTTGAAAATTCTCTTTTGATATTTTAGACTTTTCCAATTCATAATTTTATTTTTCTAGCTTTATTTCCTATTTTCTTGTATTTTAGGTAATTATTAAATAGTTAAAAATAGTTTTTAATTAATAATAATTAGATAATTAGTTATAAAAATAATTTTCTTTTTCTAAAACTTTTCTTTTATCATTAGGATTGTAAAAGTATCATTTTCATATTTTTAGGATTTATATTGTGTAAGTTTCACGTTTTTATTTGTACGTCGCGTAGTTTTTAATTCAGTTTTATAAAAACATAAAAACAAAAACATCATTTTAAATATAGTGATAGCGTTTATTTAATAGTTTTTATCTTTTTAATTTCCTTTAATTTGCATTTTAACCCTTGTAGTTTATGTCCTTCTTCTGTAGTTATAATAATTCACAAATCTCCTTTTTCCGTTCAAATCTCGCGATCACTATACGTTTGATAATCCATTGCATAGCTCGCTGGGACATAACGACCCGGGGAAACACTATACTCCTCAGATCTTCATTGCATTCGTGCTTAAGCAGTTTTAAGCTGATTACGGTCGGCCATTCACAAGTGGCCGGCTTGAGTGATTTAGCTTGACTGTTTGGCACGCATCAAATTTTTGGCGCCGCTGCCGGGGAGCTGTGCTGATTATCTTACGTCTAGCAGATTAGTGATTTGGATATTCACTCTTTGTTCATACCATCCATCTGTATATGTTTATATTTTCTTATCCAAAAATACAAAAATACTCTTCTCATTCCTCTTATCCGTATGATTCTATTTCTCTTACCCTCTTTTGCCGTTTAATTCTATTCTTCGTATCCTCTCAACCATTTGATTCTCTTCTTAATCCTCTATATGTTTAATTCTTATGTCGACAACCGTCAACATCATCGTCACAAATGTGTGTGAGCGGTGTGGAGGGCCTAGTTCAAGCGAATTTTGCAATTCGTGCGAATTATCCATCAAAAATTCTTTTCAAAGTTATTTCGACCACCCGCCACAACCTGAAATACATTCTAATCTTGACAAACCAGTTCAAACGTCGGAGCTACCCCAAGCACCCACCGAGGATTACGAGGACACTTTCTTTGAAAATAGAGCCCGTAATCTAATCGAACAAATTCAAGCCGATGAAAAAAGGTCGAGAATTAGAATTGATTACGATGAACCCGTTCAAACATCGGTGACTAGCAAGAATGACTTGCCTAATCTTCACGTTTCTCAAGAACCAAAACCGGAGACCATAACGGAAGTGGTGGAAATTGCTAGCTCTCAGAGCACACCACTTGTCCCACCTCCTGATTTTTCAGAATGTTCTTCGAGACTTGATAGTCATTCGGATCATCATGTTGGTTTTGTTGATACTTTGAATGAACTGATTCCTCTTCATAACTCTCAAATGCAATCGTTTATTCCTTGTGTCGGTTGTGGTAAGCCTCTTTTTGGTTCACCCTGTCGTTGGTGTACTTGTGTACAATGTGGTAATGATATTCATAATGGGAGTTGTTTGTTTTGTGGTTCGAGGAATTCATTTGATTATGATCCTAATCCGAACTCATTTAACGACCCCTCAAACTTTTCCAATTACCCACCACAGCCCGACTTATCTTCATATAACCAACATTACTGCTGTGAATTTTGTGAAGGTCCTCACCAAGGATTTGAGTGTCAATCCGGAAACACGTTTGTCTATGAACAGTTTTCCAGTGATGCTTAGAACTTTGGTTATGACCAAAATCCATATGATTCACCAGTCCAGACTCAACAGTTTTACTGTTGTGAGTACTGTGGTGGTTCACACTACAGTTCTGATTGTCAATCGGGAAACACGCTTGTCTATGGGCAGGTTCCTGATAACAATTATGACTCCAGCACATACGACTCACAGCCACATCAGTTTTACTGTTGTGAGAATTGTGGAGGTCCTCACGATAATTTTCAATGTCAACCGTGGAATCAAAATTACTATACTTCCGGTTTTGACAATTTCCAACCTCCACAGCACCATACGGTTCAAACTCCACCTGAACCGTTGCCTAAAGAAAATTCCCAAGATTTGGAAACCACAATGAAAAAACTTGATGATATAATTCAAAACCTTAAGAATCAAGTGAGTGGTGAGAAAACCATTGGAGAATTGCTAGCCGAAGAGCGAGAGGCCCGCCAATCAAGGGAAGAATTATTAGCCCTAGAGCATGCAGCTCTAAGGCGTTCCCAATTTCTTAAGGCAGCTCTATATGATGATGACGAGGAGGGTTTTTATCCTTTTAGAAATAATATTTCTCAACCTCCTCAGTCAGTTGATATCCCAGCAGTTGAGATTGCATCTCAAACAACTGCTATCACACCCGAAGCTCCCACTCACTCTCTTATTATGGGGGATGAGCATCTTGACACTGTTCCTGAAAAGGAATCGGACGAATTCATAAAGTCTAGTGTTGAGAACCTTGTCCCAATCCCGAGAGAGTCACAGGGAACTTATGATCATATGTGTGATTCTCTTTCCCCTCTTGAGTGTTCCAATGATCATTTGGAAACTTGCTCCGATTTTAGCGACGATTGTGCTTCCTTTGGAAACATCGAGTACGTTGAGGCATCACTTCCACAATCTGATGCTGATCCCCTTCTTGAGGAGTTCTCCGATGAACTCACTCACATCAATCCACTCTTTGATTTCGAAGCCGATCTGGGAGAGACTGAAAGTCTCACTGATAATGATCGTTCACTCACTTCTTATCCCAACAATCCAATAGAGAATGTTGATCACTTTGTTCCCGAAACATTCAAAGCTACTTTCACCAATCCTCTATTTGAATTCGACTCTGAATTCACTTTAATTTCTGAGAATCCACTCTTTGATACTCAGATTGAGGATAGTGATGAGTCCACAATGGAACAAGAGTTCACAAATTCACATCATGTGAATGATTCTCTTCATGAGGAGTTTGCCGGTGAACTCACTCATATCATGACTCCGCCGGAGTATGATTGCTTGGATGGCAAAAATCATGATCGGGGGGAAAAATTCTCAATCATGAGAGTTTGTATTTCTATGACAAATTTTCCAACCCTCCCTCCCGAGATGCTTTCCAAACCTAAGAGCTCAACCGATAAAATCCAAACGAGTGCAACTGCACTTGATCCTGAGGAAGAAGATCTTATCATGATCGTCATCATGATTTTCCTTCTTTTCTTCACATACCTGGTGACTTCTTCTCTTCTTCACTCCTTCGGGAATGAAGACACTATCTTTGACCCCGGCATTTCCATGTACCATTATATTGAGCCGGGAATATATCTCATCGGTGTGGAACTTTCGCGTACTTCAATGTTTATACAAACATCTTGAATGAAAGTCCGATGGAGACTGTTTCTTCCACTTTGCTTCCCCATGAACCAATTAATGCGGGGTCGAGTCAAGCTAGCGACTCGGTAATCAAAAACAGTAGCACACGATATGGGTTTTCACCCATATTTCTGACTTCTTTCTATTTTCTACCGCCCTAGTGTGGGGGGGTTGCCCCACATGTTGTGTATATAAGTTTCCAAAAAAAAAAAAAAAAATCTTCTTTCTAAATAATGGCCGCAGTATTTCCCTTTTACGTTCTTTGTTTCGGCATAACCGCCGGTACTTTGAATATTGAGGGCAATATTCATTTCTAGTGTGGGGGGGATTGTCACGAATTTTATCATGTCATTATCCACCCAATTCCCCCGTTTTTGGCCAAATTTTTTTTTGGAGTAAGTGTTCTACACTTACTCATTTGGTTATCAGTCCGCCTTGTCTAATAAACAAAAGGATTGGCTAATCCAGGAGCAAACGGCTCTTGGTAAAGATATCTCAAATCCGTTGACGGCTTGCAATTTGCCCAAAATTGTATGGTATTCAGCTCACCATATCTTTAATTAGTGAAGAGTTGGCTAGCCCGCAAGATTATGGCTTGTGGTAAAGGCAGTGGAAAAACCATAATTGGTAATCAGCTCACCAAAGATAATATTGATAATTTATCTAAGAGTTGGCTAGTCCAGAGCAAACGGCTTCCGGTAAAGACAAATCAAATCCGTTGGAAGCTGGTGGTTTGCTCAAAATCACATGGTTATCGGTGTACCATGGTTCTTACTTGAACTGAAACATTTGGCTACTCCAGAAGTAATGGCTTTTGGTAAAGAGTTCTTTAAAATCCATTATGTTTTTCTCAAAAGATTGCTAGGGACTAGCAATAGTTTAGTGTGGGGGATTGATGAGTGTGTAAATACTCATCATTTTGGGTCAATCTGAACTGCAAAACGTTTAAAAATGCTCAGAAATGCATCAAAATACTGAAAATATTCCAAAATTGCATTTTATATGTTTCAGATGCAAAATGTTTAAAATCAGATGAAAAATGAGCTTAGTTTGCATAATTGGCGTTCAGTCCCCAAGTTTCTAAAATTGTCAAAAATAGTCCCTGAGTCAAAATTTCAAAAGAAAAGTCACCAAAGGTCCTTTTTAAATCATAACTTGTCAAATTTAGTCCTTTGGTGAAAAATATAAAAGTTTTGAGAAAATTACAAATTGGTCCTTCAAGTTTAAGAAT
Organism: Chrysanthemum makinoi; assembly: GCA_910596185.1. NCBI lineage: Eukaryota > Viridiplantae > Streptophyta > Magnoliopsida > Asterales > Asteraceae > Chrysanthemum > Chrysanthemum makinoi. Next base: position 204,073,521 of record OU343217.1, on the reverse strand, counting down.
TGGCAGAAATGGCCCCTGGAAAATATGAAAATGGCAACTTTGGTCCTTATAATATCAACATTTGTCAATTTCAATCCTTGGAGCAACTTTGAGATTTGGCAGATCAGGTCCCTGAAGTTTCAGAAATTGCATACTTAGTCCTTTGATTATTATTAACCTTTTATACATTTGGACTTGTCACAACCACTTTTGGACCCCCTGTCAAATGCAAATTGAACCCCTCCCTATTATTAAAAGCCGTCCTGTTTTGACTATCCATTTCCCTCCCACCTCACGGGTGCACCCAATCCACCATCATCACAAACCTGCATCTCTCTGCTAACACTCAACCATCATCACTATCTCTACTCTGCCCCCCCTCCAAACATAACAAGCCAAGAGTGCATTTAATGCATCCTTTGTACCTAACACTCAACCTAGCTGTTAAAACCAAAATTGGCGCCAAAAGTACTTTGAATGGCCAAGATCAATTGCAGACATCCAATGGTCAATTTTTATGCTGGGATTTGTCCAGAGGAGAGAGACAAGTACTTTGGGTGTATAAAAAGCCAAGAAGAAGCAACAAGGAAGAGACTTAGTTTATTTTTCATAAAAATGTATGTCGTTTCTTAGCTTGTTAGGTCTTAAATTGTTTTCAGTTGTGTTTTTAAACTTAATTGTATCAAACAAGGGTATTAAGGTGTATTGTAACTTATTTCCACTATCAATTCCAGTTATTGTTCAATTTTCATAATCTATGTTCACTGTTGGGATTTTTAATTTCAAACTCTAAATGTTAAGCTTCAATTAGCTTCTTTCCAAGTTTAAACAAGTTTATACTAGCTTATAATAGCTTTTTATGAGCTTGTGTTTAAGTTTTAAACAATATTGAACATTGGTCAACATAAGTCAACCTTGGAGCAAAAGTAATGCAGAACAGGAAATGGGTGATTCAGACATGAATGTGGGTTGATTTGGAAGCAATGGGTTGAATAAAATAGGTTAGAGATCCTTGGGTTCACTGGTTTGCAAGCCATGTGGCTTTGGACAAGTTGTAAGTCATTTCAAAGTTCTTAGCATAATCAGTGTTTGTAGTTTTAATCTGTTAAAACCTGTCTTAATAGTAGTGTTTAGGTTAATTAGAGTTAATTTGATCATAATTACAAGTTGGTTCAGAGTTTGGATTAGTTTTGAGCTCAAATCAGTATTATAAGGGTGTGTTTGGTTTACTGTAATAATTGATCTTAAGGTATGTTCATGAGTTGAAATCTGTTGGATAGTGTTTGGTTAGCTCATTTGTGTTAGTATCTGTCTCACTTTGTGCCTGTTAGTTCAAAAAGTCAAAAATCATTAAAATCTGTCTCTATGCTTCATCTGTTGTGATTTAGGAATTGCAAATCATTGTTTTGTGTTTAGAAGTCTATAACATTGATTGCATTAGGTTCATTACATCATATAACATCAACATCAGTCATAAAATTGGATTCAAAATCCATTTTGGTCAAAGTTCACCAAGATTATCAAAAGTCAAAATTGGTAAAATCTGTTTTGGGCTCATCTGCATGGATTTTTTATGAGCTCATCTTTGAGCCAATATCAGTGAACCTTGGCATTTTAGAAACTTCACCTGGTCTTTTTACTTATAAGCATTTTTGTGGAATTTTGCAATTTTGTTAAAGGTCTCAAACAAGCTCCTCTTTTAGGTCATAAGTGCCCTGCTCACTGGTCTCAGTACACTGAGTTTTCTCAGATCTTGTGCAAGGTTGCACAGGGCTCATAAGAGCTAGTCATGGTCTGATTTTTGGTGCACTTGGTCTCACCCAGGTCTAGTCTAGGTTCCAATTGATAGTTTTCACATTTAGCTTATTTTGAAGATTGTGCTTGTGTCCAAAGTTGGTACCCTTTAACTGCTTTTTAGTACATAAGCTCAACATCAAATCTGTGCTTGATTGCAATTCTGTGGTATTAGCTTGTTGATTCTCATTGCATTTTGGTTATTTTAGCTTATTATAGCTTCATTATCAGTTTGGTGCCCTTTGGTAGCCATTTGCTTATTCTAGTGCTTATTTCAATAAGCACTTGGTCATCAGTTTCAACATCCTCCACATAAGCTCCTGTTTTTCCAATTTTCCTAGCTTCCTAATGTTATTTTAGACTTTTCCTGAAATTTTCAGATTTTTCCAAGTTGGTTAGCTATTTTTCTTGATTTTAATTAGTTTTTAAGCATTTTTAAATAGCATTTAATACAAAAAATTCAGAAAAGGTTCAAAAAAATAATTTTTAATTTTTATTAGGTTTAGATAAATATAAAAAGTAAAAAAAGTAATTTTCCAGATTTTTCATAGTTTATTTTGTAATTTTTAGTAATTTAATTAGTTTTTAATAGTTTAAAATTCATAAAAAATAGAAAAATAATCAGAAAATACAAAAATAGTTTTGAAAATTCTCTTTTGATATTTTAGACTTTTCCAATTCATAATTTTATTTTTCTAGCTTTATTTCCTATTTTCTTGTATTTTAGGTAATTATTAAATAGTTAAAAATAGTTTTTAATTAATAATAATTAGATAATTAGTTATAAAAATAATTTTCTTTTTCTAAAACTTTTCTTTTATCATTAGGATTGTAAAAATATCATTTTCATATTTTTAGGATTTATATTGTGTAAGTTTCACGTTTTTATTTGTACGTCGCGTAGTTTTTAATTCAGTTTTATAAAAACATAAAAACAAAAACATCATTTTAAATATAGTGATAGCGTTTATTTAATAGTTTTTATCTTTTTAATTTCCTTTAATTTGCATTTTAACCCTTGTAGTTTATGTCCTTCTTCTGTAGTTATAATAATTCACAAATCTCCTTTTTCCGTTCAAATCTCGCGATCACTATACGTTTGATAATCCATTGCATAGCTCGCTGGGACATAACAACCCGGGGAAACACTATACTCCTCTGATCTTCATTGCATTCGTGCTTAAGCAGTTTTAAGCTGATTACGGTCTGTCATTCACAAGTGGCCGGCTTGAGTGATTTAGCTTGACTGTTTGGCACGCATCAAATGGCTTGGTAGATCTCCGTGACCATAGCCTTAATGTCAGTTGTATCCTTCTGAAGATCAGTGACTTTGTCTGCTAGATTAGCCTGAGAGAGTTCCAAAGCAGTCATTCTAGTCCCAAGATTCCAAGCCATTGAAGATGATGCCTTAGCCAAAGTATTCACCTGCGCATCCAAAGAACCCAGTGTAGCCTGAAGAGACTGAACTAAAGATTGAAGACCCTGAACATTGGCAGTTTTGAACATGGTGATAAGTTCAGTGAGACCTGAGGAATTTTTCAAGTACGCCTCAGTGGCCTCCAGCACTTTGGAGTTGAGTGCCGGGTCTTCTTTGACCGAGTCCCTGAATTCATCAATCTTTGTCCCACAACCCTGAAGGTGCTTTAGAAATTTAACTAGATTTTCATCCAGTCTATGAAGATGTTGGTACATGAGATCCCTGTGTTCATCAGTGTTTGCATCAAAAGCATGTAACTCAACCTTCAGATCTGCATAGCTGGCAGCAGCTTCAGTGTGTTGATCCCATAATGTTTCAGTAACCCCAGAGTATAGCTTCCTTGAAGCTTTAGTGATCCACATAACAAGTTGCCTCTATGTCAGTGGAAGAGTATTATCAAACTTTCTGAATTCTTCAAGACAGGAAGATGCAGAATAATCAGAGTCATTATCTTCAGGCTGGAAAGGTGACTCTTTAAGCTCTTGTGGATCAGGCTGATGTTCTTTTTCAGTTTGAACATCAGCGTCCACTTCTTCTCCTGCTGATAGAATTTAATCTTCACTTTCAGCGTGTTCTTCATCAGAGAAAAGTATTTCATTAACCTCCGCAACTGTAAGTAAACCAATGGTGGTGATGGGTTCCATATCAGCGGGTGGTTTTAATCCCTCTCAGTCTTTGTCCCCCGTTGCTCCTTCAAGCACTGATGGGTTTTTCCCAGTGCTATCCCTAGAAGCAGTGGCAGTGAGATCCGTATCAGCGGGTTGTTTAGTTCCCTCTGAGTCTTTGGGATTATTCAGTTGGCCCTCAGACAAAAGCTGTGATTTGCGAATGTCATCCTTGGGTAGTGTGGAAGGCGCTCCCCTACCAGCGGGTTGTATGTTTCCCTCTGGATCTTGGGGAGTAGTAGTTAGGACCAAGGGCACTAACTGTGATGTATCAGTGTCCTTCGTTGTCACCGGGGTGGATGTTGTTTGGTCACCAGTGGGTGGCAGATTAGTCTGGGGCTTCTTTTGCCTTTTAGGCTGTGCTCCAGAAGCCTCAGGGCCCTGAGACTTGGGTTTGGTCTTAGTCCTAATCTGAGACTTCCCCTTTCTCTTTTTAGGAGCAGGGTTTGGAGACACTGAGTCCCTTTGGTTGTTTACAGCAACCATATGGGCCGTCAATTCAATATCAGTGACTTGGGATGGGTCCTTTTGAAAATTTGATTGACTCAGGACACCAAGTAAAGTAGTGTATTTAAATTCCTGAGGATATTTGCAACCCAGTAACACTTGTAAAGCACATGAGACAAACCTAGGATACGAAATGTATTTCGTCCTAGTTTTGTTCAGTATCTTGGTTACGAGATCACTGTAAATGATCTCCCAATGTCGACCCCGTTCATCAAGCAATAAGCCATCATCAACTGAATAGAGTTAACTTGTTCAGTGGATGAGTGGTTCCTGTGAAGATCGTTTATGAGCTCATCTAGGGATAACAATAACAAAGACAAACATGAATGCACAGCGGAATAATAAGAACATCAATGTTATTGCTAAAGGTTCATCGTCATCATCTCAACTAAACACTCTAATACTAATCGACTACTAAGTAATATTCGACTAAATACTATTCTAGTCGACTAAATACTAACTAACTATCCTAGGCGTTTATACTTTACGCCTAGGCTAAACACACACACCCCTTTACTAGACGTCTACATATTGGAAGACTTGTATATTAAACCTACAACTATGTCCTCTTTATATACTAGAGGATTAGGGTTTACAAAATACTACAAAGGACTAATAAATAAAACTTCTTTTGCTAGCAAGTCCTTCCATCTTTTTGTAGGTTTCCTTCTTGTCGTATTAAGTCCCTCTTGTTTCATTCTTTTTGTCTTATCAACTCAAACGTATAATTCCCAACAATCTTCCCCTAGTTGATAATGACAAAACCATTCTTGAACGAACTTCCCTAGACAAAGTATAGAAATTGAGATCAGGGATCTCACCATGAATGAAACAAGTATGTCTTCCTTTGTCTTCCCCTTAATCCATGCCATGCCACTCAAACATCTCTTCCCATTTTTGTTATTATCCAAATAGGGAACGTATGCAAATAATGATCTTGACCACCACGAACCAATTTCATACTTCCAATCTAAGCCGTCCAATGTTTCGAATTGCCCTCCATGAAGAACACCAAAATGGTTACTAAAAATGAATCCAAAATAGTAGAAAAATCCAACTAGCAGTAGTAATAATGATCAACAGTAGTAAAAATCAAACACTTCCTCTTGAGTGGTGCATGAACATCAAATGATTCTTTAAATCTGTATGCTCATTATAATGATCACTTGTGAAGAAAACCAAGTATAATGAATTTGATGAAGAAGTAGAATAACTCAAACTTGTATCTTATGTCTTGTTTATCCACTTGACGTTGAACTTATACTGCTAAACAAAAATATAAGTAGATCGCAACCTCTTGACAAAATCCTCATCTTCAATGAGACACAGTGCACTACAATGTAACTCCTTTAAGTGATAGTTAACTAGGTCTTCATCCATCCACCCCTTGACCTATGAAAACTAGATTTTGCAAGTCTTCGTCAACATCCTGTAAGCATGAACAAGTTATCTGCAAAGTGTAACACCCACTTTGAGATATGATAAGAACACAAACCTGTGAAACTCAACTACAACATCAAATAAATGATATTCAACCTTCTTCGTAATCAACTAATCTAATAAACCAAATACGAGCCATTTAAAAACATTTAAGAACAAATTCCAATATCTTGTGCGTGTGAACCAACTCTTGTATGTGTCGCCAAAAATCCGTAACAATTATCACGCTCAACTTCCCCTCAAATTCAAAACCATATGAGAATAATAAAAAAAACATGGACCATTAATAAATTCCATATATACTCCAATGAATCCAATATCTCATAATCTCCTTAGCGTTCGATAATCTCCTTGCGTCTCAAGTACGTCCATGATCAAATAAATGTATAAAATACTTTTACCTCCACTATGACATGTAGCCAATTTCTCATGCACGTGATTTTAATTCAAAGGATATGAATTGAGTAGCAACCTCATTCTAGAATTAGGTATATAAGCAACAAACGTCCAATTCTAGACTTAGGATGAATTTTCGAACATCAGTAGTAAAACTCCAATTATACCAGTACCATATAAATATTATAATCACAAAGACCAACTTCCAATCATGCTCCATCATCCAATCTTGATATACTAATTCACCACCGTCCCACTTATATAAAGTATAGCAATCATTAGCAGTGGTAACTTGAAGGCAGTGGTAACTGAAAGAGCTAACAGTACCTTGGAGCAGTACCTTGAAAAAGGAGCAGTACTTTCGTGTATAAACAGCAGTACTTTGAGCAAGGAGCAGTACCTTTGTCAGCAGCCATATTCGACAGCCTGTAACTTTTGCATAAAAGCTCAGATCGACGATCCCTCCGGTGGAAAGTTAGATGGCTATATAGAGAACGTCCACCTAAAATTTTGTCACGATCCAACAGTTAACTAAAAAGTTATGATCGTTTCAAAACAGTGTTGTAGTAACCTTACGGAACTTTTCAGTTTCTGCAGCAGACTTCGACAGCTTATAACTTTTGATTGAGAGCTCTAATTGACAGTCCCTCCAGTGAAAAGTTAGACGGATATACGAAGATGCACCAGAAAAAATTGTAGCTCGATCCAACAATTCAAGAAAAAGTTATGCCCTCTTGAAAACAGTGCTGCAGAAGTATTACGAAAATTGTGAGATTCGATTTTTTTCTTCCTTTTTCTTCGAAAAACCTTGTAGATCCCTATATCAAGAGCTCCCCGCTCTGATACCAATTGTGAAGATCGTTTATGAGCTCATCTAGGGATAACAATAACAAAGACAAACATGAATGCACATCGGAATAATAAGAACATCAATGTTATTGCTAAAGGTTCATCGTCATCATCTCTAACTAAACACTCTAATACTAATCGACTACTAAGTAATATTTGACTAAATACTATTCTAGTCGACTAAATACTAACTAACTATCCTAGGCATTTATACTTTACGCCTAGGCTAAACACACACACACCTTTACTAGACGTCTACATATAGGAAGACTTGTATATTAAACCTACACCTATGTCCTCTTTATATACTAGAGGATCAGGGTTTACAAAATACTACAAAGGACTAATAAATAAAACTTCTTTTGCAAGCAAGTCCTTCCATCTTTTTGTAGGTTTCCTTCTTGTCGTTTTAAGTCCCTCTTGTTTCATTCTTTTTGTCTTATCAACTCAAACGTATAATTCCCAACAGTTCCCGCCGAGAACCTGTATCACAAATGTGAATAGGATTCTCCAAGCCATGGGAAATGAGTTCTTGTTGGGAATTATGCTAAGTATGAATTATGCTGATGAAACTGCTGAAGGATTATGCTGAAGTGTGCTGGATTCTACTGAAGTATTAATTCTACTGAAGTTATATAGTACGTAGTTTGTTTCTGCGGAGATAGTGATTCCGTATATTCTATAGTTAGTTAGGATATTGTAACATATTGGATTTCACAAACACACTAAACCATAAGATCAAATAGGCGTATTATGAGTTCTAGAGAGAGAAAGTTAGAGGTTTAGGGAACTTTAGTAAGAGAAAGAAAAATCTTATTATGAGCTCCAACTCTCTACCTTGGGTGGTAGAGAGTATTTATAGTACTTACATAAAACGCCACCTGACGGGCTGTGAATCAGGCATACAGTGGGTAAAGACCCGTCCGTCCTCCACGGTGTTACAAAACTAAATACTACTCAACACTAAATAACTACGACTACGAGCTTTCTAACGATTACATATAATTGAGGTGACCGACACTTTAACTACTGGATTTTCCAAATCCTAACAATCTCCCCCTAAGGGAGGTCACCTCAAACATACATTAAATTTCATAGAATACAAACAGATATTACATTGAGATTGTTCTTGGATTCTTGTTCTGTAGCTCATAGTCTTTGATTCTTCATTTTTGCATGTTTTGGATAATCTGAGTGGAGGTCTTTAACTGATCCACGTGATACTGAGTTTTGAGCCAGCTTTGAGATCATCAGCAACATTAAATCTCTGACTCATCCATTGTGGTGTTGGTATTATGTGATGTTGTGACTTTTGGACCAACATGCTCACTTTCTGGATCATGATTTGTTCTTATCAGAGTAGCGGAAGCTTTCGTTGATTCATGATATTGGCAGCAGCGTAGCAGAAGCATGGAGTGAAAATATCAGAGTCATTGATGCACTAATCATGATTTCTTTCGAGATGAATGTGTTGTGTGAGCATGCGGCAATGGATTGACCGCTCCATTCTGATCAGCTACAAACGTCGGAGTGTACCTACATAAGACAGTTAGCAATAAAGCGCACGAAAGTGTCTTTGATCACTTTCGATGAATTGAGGTACACGGCCCACGGTTCCCCGTTGATAAGTACAAGTACTACCTGTGATCAGGTATAATTCCGAAGAATTTCCTTGACAGGGTTTCGCAGCTGCTCTAGCTGTTCTCAAACCGAAACGCCTCAAAGAAGACAACACGGAGTGAGTGAACCAGCGAAATGAGATTCACTGATTGATGAAAAGAGATTTGAAAAACAATCGTGTATTGCTCTATAGAAATTGTTTTTGCAATACAACGAAGTTTTTAATGAAAATCAATTATCAATCAAAACACCTTTTATTTTGAGAAATAAGTACACAGTCGACGTGATAAAGAAAACAGTTTTTAAGCTCAATGACCGGTTTTTCAAAGGTATCCGTCAATCCATAACCTGAACCAGGATTGATTCAAAAGATTGAATCGTCCCATTGTTTCTGTTCAGTTGTCACATGGTTGATCTATTAGATAGATCTCACATGCCACCTACCAGGAGCTTGTTTGATGTTGGCTCCAGAAGGATTTCCATCTTCATCGTGAATATGAATGCATATCACTTAGATGTTCTGGCAATACCACAAGGATAATGCGTAGGACTCATAAGATATAATCTCTCTTTCCACATTATGTGAAACAGAGAGTCTTCATTGAAAGTGTCCTAAAGAGATTTATAAGATGATCTCGTGGCTCTAGACTTAATTGTGCATATTTGGTTCCTATGCCGGAGACTAGGGAGAGGGTCTCCTTCTTCAATATCAACAGTCTCTAAGAGAAAGTCGATAGATTATGTCGGTTCCCCGTGAGAATGAAACAAGTCCTTTTAAAAGGAACTTGAGTGGTTTGGAAAGTTGAAGTGCAGTGCGTCACTGGGTCCATGATGTCTTGTCTTCAATACCGATGTTACCTTGGTAACCATCAGTAGTATATGAATTGAACCCGGTTTCTGCCCTAAAGTTGAATAAATGAAGGGCTATTTCTTTTCACCCTTTTTCACATTCAATTCTTTTTCATTCTTCAACCCCTTCAGTGCTTACCGAGACTTCATTACTAGAACCTTTTTGGGTTTATTCCAGTACTAGCTCAGTCTCGGTCCGCACTCTTCCCATATCTCACTTTTCTCCTTTTTTCATCAAACCTAAGGACTTCTACACTATCTAGTGGATTGTCCCTGGGTAGATCCCTCCGGTTCTGGCGGATCATGGGACCTCAACCTAACCATATCATCCTTATATCACCATTCATAAAGAAAAGTTGGTCGGTATTTTTGGTATCGTTCATCTGCCATTGGAACCAATTGAAAACCATTTGAAAAATCAATCAAGATACTTGTGATATAGAATCAAAGCATTTTGTATCTTAATTGTTTTGATATTTTAGAAATGCTCCCCCTCAACATATGCATAAAAATTTAGAATTTGTTTTGCACATGGAGGCAAGAGATCATTGAAATCGTTAGATTGAGAATGAAAGGTCCAATCTTTTGATTAACATTTTCTAAAATGATCATCATCACTTCCTAATCAATTTGAGTAGATAAAACATTTTTAAGGAAGGAAGAGGTTTTCACAAGTTTGCTCCCCCTCAATATGTACCTCGAATTTTGAAAGAGTTTTGCACATATTAGAGGGAACCTGCACTTAGAGACAATTCAGTCACGTTTCAATAATTTGAGGTTTAGAATAGATGCTCCCCCTCAACATGTGCATGGAAAATTTGAAATCGTTTGTCACTTGCGGGGAGGCAAACATGCTAATCACTTATGAAACCATTTATCGAATTATCAGTTTAAATCCAATTTAAATCACAAATTCTCCCCCGATCACACTTATCAAATCATTTGAGATTTGTGATCTCCGTAGATTTAAATTGATTTTGAAAGCTTTTAAGGAGAATTGTGACTTGATTATGAAAGCGTTTTAATCTGATAAGGATTGGATTTTAAGACTTTAAACTCCATTGATTAAACATGCATAATTATCTTTTGAAAACATAATAATAACCAAGGTCTGGAACCAATTGTGTAACATTTTGTAAACCATTTAGAGTAGACCTTACTCATTTAAGTGCAAATTGTTTGAAAAGAACACTTTTTGATTTAATTGAAAAATCATTCTCCTCCTCAATCAATGACGAGAGTCGTTGATTGATGAATTGAAATTTTGACACTTGAAAAGTTCTTTTGATTTTCAAAAATAGAGTCCGGAGTGTTTTCAAAACAATTGAGTTTTCATAAGATTGCAAATATTTTTCAGAAGAATCTTTTAGAAGGAAAAATATTTGAAATTAAACATTTGTCTTGTTATTGACAAACATTTGTTTTTAGATTCAGAGCATTAGGTTTGAAACATGAGATAAGGCATGACTCTGTTCTTTCTTTGAAACTCGGGTTATTGCCTGAAATGACAATAAACCATTGTTTCTCCTACTCTCAATTTTTTTTTTTTTTTTTTACAAGAATTCGAACAACATCTAAAGTCCCGTGTCATTCTTTGAATGACAACATAAAGACCGTAGATATTATCGAATCGAGAAAATCATGACAAAAAGATAATATTTTTGAGGATTTTCCGAATTTTTCACATTTTTATGGATTTTGAAAGTTTTATATTTTTCTATTTGATTTTTGAAGGTTTTGTAATTTTGTATTTTGCTTTTTGGAAAAATATATACAAGGTGTAGATGAAGGAAAGACCTTTACTCCTCGTCTTCCTCCTGAGGACGTTTGAGTGTTTCTGGTTGAAGGCTTTTCAAGCCAAGTCGTGGAAGAATAAACTCAAAACGTTCTCTAGGAAGAGCTTTGGTGAATATGTCTGCTAACTGGTATTCTGACTTCACAAAATAGAGTTCCACTACACCGTTTTCCACTTGCTCCCTCATGAAATGATGTCGGATGTCGATGTGTTTTGCTCTTGAGTGTTGAACCTTGTTGCATGAGAGAGCAATAGCACTTTTATTATCACAGTACAGAGGGATTTTGTTAAATTCAAAGCCATAGTCAGATAATTGGGATCTCATCCATAGGATTTGAGCACAACAAGATGACATGGCTATGTATTCAACCTCTGTAGAGGAAATAGAAGTACTCATTTGCTTCTTTGAAGACCAGCTAACAAGCTTATCACCCAAAAACTGAGCACCTCGGGCGTACTTTGACGAGTATCTTGACATCCTGCATGATCAGCATCTGCATAGGCTGTTAGTGACATACCGGTGTCTTTCGGGTACCAAAGTCCCATATTGATGGTACCTTGGAGATACCAAAAGACCTGTTTAACCGCTTCAAGGTGCTTTTTAGTAGGCTTAGCCGGTATCGCACACATGCACACAACTAACAAGATGTCTGGTCTACTAGCTGTGAGGTACATCAGGGATCCAATCATACTACGATATTTCGTTTGGTCTACCATGATTCCTGAGTGGTCCTCATCTAGTTTAGTACGTTCAATCATGGGAGTGTCAACGGTGTCACATGATACAAAACCAAATTTCTTTAAAATCTCATTTCCATATTTAGATTGATTTATGAAAATGCCTCCGGGACTTTGTGAAATTTGTAATCCCAAGAAAATGACATTTGTCCCATCATAGACATTTGAAATTTGGAACCCATTTCATTAGAAAAACGATCACATTCATTGGGGTCGGTCGAGGCAAAGATAATATCATCAACATAAATTTGAACGTGAATTAAATGTTTGCCTCACTTCCGGGTGAACAATGTAGGATCAACTGCTCCTTTGCTGAAGTCGGTAGACAGAAGAAACTTTGATAGCGTATCATACCATGCCCTTGGGGCTTGCTTTAACCTGTAAAGCGCCTTCTTCAAACGATACACGTGAGTAGGATGCTCTGGATTCACAAATCCTTCAGGTTGGCTGACGTAGACGACTTCTTTAAGATCTCCGTTCAGAAATGCCGTCTTTACATCCATTTGATAGACTACCATGTTCTTACTTGTAGCATTAGCCAAGAAGATTCTGATTGCCTCTATTCGAGCAACCGGAGCAAAAGATTCTTCAAAGTCAATACCCTCTTCTTGACGGTATCCTTTGGCAACCAATCGAGCCTTGTTCTTTAAGACATCACCATGCTCATCAAGTTTCACTTTGAAAATCCATTTCAGAGCAATGATCATAGCACAATCTGGAGCAGGTACTAACTCCCATACATCAAGTCGATCAAACTCATAAATTTCTTCTTGCATGGCATTAAACCAGCAGTCTTCATTCATGGCGGTTTTAATGTCTTTTGGTTCGACCTTAGAGAGTACGGAGTTGAAGAAATACCATAAGGCATCGGTTGCAAGTTGTTTCCGTGTGGATAATGGGCGAGAGGGGTTTCCAATGATGTTGTCCAATGGGTGATCATGTGTCCATTTTCTAAGGTGTTCATGTGGTTGTTGTTGTGGAACTGAAGTAGCAGAGTCGATGTCTCCTGATGAAGATGGTTCTGATGATGATTCAGGAGCAAAGATATTTTCAAATGGAGCATCTTCGGGAGTTGCAAAGGGATTAACTTCATCATTGATTCCAGAAACACTTCCATGATGTACATTTGATGATTGATGATTTTTTGATGAGACAGAGTGACCAGCAGCAGGAGCTTATTGACTTAATGAAATTAAGACTGAAGGGTTCACTTCATTCACAGGGATAGGAGCAACCTCTGTTGATGGGACTGACATTTCATCAGCATTCGGTTCATAGTGTTCATAAAACATTGGATCAAACAATTTCTTTAAATCATCTTCTGATGGAGGTACATATGGAGTTGCTGGAGATGAGTTTGGTACAAGAGATGAACCAATGGGACTGTTTTTAAGTGCGGGTCCAGAATGGGTTGTCCAGAGCCATTTGACCGTCACTCATCGAACGTAACATGAATTGTTTCCATAATGTTTCGGGTTCTCTTATTGTAGATTCGGTAAGCCTTCTTGTTTGGTGCATAACCAACAAAAACTCCAATATCTGCCTTTGTTCTTAGTTTACGTAAGTCTTGACCATCATTAGTTGGATAACACAAAGCACCAAACACACGAAGGTAGGAAAGATCAGGTTTACGTTTATGAACAAGTTCATATGGAGTTTTTCCATGAGAGGTGTGTATAAGGGAACGATTTTGGGTGTAGCAAGCAGTGGCAATGGCTTCAGCCCATAGAAACATTGGAACCTTCGAATAAATAAGCATTGTTCTTGCGGCTTCCACAAGAGTTTGATTTCGTCTTTCAACTACGCCGTTCTGTTGAGGAGTTCGTGGAACATTTCTTTGATGAGTGATTCCAATACTTTCATAAAACTGAATTAAGTCTTTGTTGACAAACTCGTGCCATTGTCGTTCGAACAATTCGACCGTATTGTTGAGTCGAACCTGAAGTTGTTTGATTAGTTTGATGATGACATCTGGAGTTTCATCCTTTGTCCTAAAAAACTTTACCCAAGTAAATCGAGAGTAGTCATCAACAACTACTAGAATGTATTTCTTCCCATTTATTGTTTGCACTCTCATTGGTCCGCGCAGATCCATATGAAGGGTATGAAGAACTTCCATTACTGAATTTGTGGGTTTTGGTTTATGGGCATATTTCGTGCTTTTACCCAATTGGCAAGCTGAACAAAGATGTCTTTTTCATATTTTAATCTGGGCAAGCCTCTGACAAGATCCTTTCTGGACAGGTTATTAATGGTGCCGAAGTTCAAGTGATTGAGACGACGATGCCATAACCATGACTTTGTTTTAAAAGCCTTTGACAGCAAGCAGATTGGAGAAGACTTCATCATGTCTTCGATAGAAATGGTGTATAGGTTAGAACCTCGAGTACCTCTTAATAATTCCACACCATCAAGTTGTCTAACGAAGCAAGTATGTTTTCTAAAGGCCACCTCTAGATCGGAATCACATAATTGACCAACAGAGAACAAATTATGACCAAGACCTTCCACATAATATACCCGGAGATTACACTTTTGCCAACTACATAATCACCATAACCCATAATTGCTACAAAATGGTCGTTCCGAATCTAACTCCCGATGAATTTGCTCACGAAGTTCATGAGCCGTGACCGGTCTCCAGTCATATGCTTGGAACAGCCTGAGTCCAAGTACTACATAACGATTTGAACGATCTGCAGTTGAACACAGCACAAGAATGGATAATGGATAATTGGGATCCCCATGCAAGAATGGGTTCCACTTGGTTAGTAATTGGAACACCCACATCGAAATAGAAACATCCCTATCGAAGTAGAAGCAATGGAATCATTAGGAATAGATGCAAGTGTCTTTGGTGTCTCAGATTTGACCTATTCAAAGTATGTTCACTTCTTAAGGGAATAGTTCTACTAGTAGGCATCCATTTTCTAGTGGGCATAGTTTTAGCAGTTTGAGGGCAAAACTGATTATTCTTAGCTTGCGAGGTCCTATCTTGCTTGGTATTGCCTGGAGGCTTTGACCTGCTTGCTTTAATGTCACTGATTACTCCTGTAGAGGGAATTATGGGAACATTAGTTGGTTGATCTACTTTTTGCATTCCTGAACTAGACGTGCAAGGATCTGTATTACTAGAAGGCACATTGATGTTCACTTTCTTAAAACTGGCCCTAGAATGGTTTGAATGCTTGGCACTAGGCATAGAACAAGGCATCACAGCTTTGCTTTTTGCACCTATGGATTTAGGACATGTTGCAATTACACATTCTAGCAGCTCTTGAGATCGTTTGGCCTGGAGGCAAGCAAACCTAATTTCTCTATCAAGAGGTTTGTTAATGAAATCCTCTTCGACAATCTCACGGAGACATTCTAAACTATCCTTAAGGTAAGCACAATAGTTATGAAACGCAGGTTCATTATTCCTAAGATGAGGAGGAATGTATTTAACTTGATAGCAGTGTATTTAAATGAGAGGATGACTTTGAGATAACATTCTTATTAAAAATAAGTGGCGTTTCCCATTTCCCGACTTCTCGATTCTCAATTTCCTTTTGTAAAGACGTTATTTTTCGTTGTTTTGGTCACGGGTGACTTTCATTGAATCATATAACTCTTTAAAGTGTCGTTTAACTTTTCATTTTCTTCTAGAAAACTCTCGTTTTCCTTTTGTAAGGCATTAACTAAGTTTTGAAGATGAAAAGTTTGAGAGTACTGAGAATCTAAAGGAGGAGGCATTTTGGATCCAGTCACATTGTTCTTTTCACCCTTCAATTGAGAGATTTGGGCTTTCAACTTTTTGATCATGTTACAATGAGCTCGAATCTTTTCATCACGTTTGCTAATTTCAAAAGCGCATCAAATTCAGAACATCCAAGGATGTCTTGATATTTGAGGTTTTAACATTTTCTTTTAGATGTTGATATTTTAGTTGTAAATCAAAATGTTCAACTTCTAGTTTAGAAAGATGCTTTACCAAATTATCGTGATCATCCTGATCAATTTTCTCATTAAGTTTCAAATTAATCTTTTCAAGCTCAATGACACGATCATGGGAGACTTTCAGAGCAACAGATAATTCATGAAATTGAGAAGCATTAATGGAGCAATTAGTAGCAGTAAAACACATCTTGAGCAATACATTCAGAAATAAGATTCTCATTCAAGGTATGCAAGTTCTTCCTCTCAATCTCATTATATTTTAATGCTCGCTCATAGTCACTAACCTCAACCATCATTGCATCAAATTCCTTTTCCATTCCTTTAATATCTGAATCTATCCCCTTTTTAAGGCTCTCAAAATGATCTTTTAGTAGTTTAAAGAAAGGCATGACCTCAGTTAGATAGCATTCTTTTGTTTGCTCAAAACCCCTTTCCCCTTCAGTTATCCCAGTGGGTGTGATCCTTTTCTTACAAGTTTTATCAAAATCGACAAATAGTTGAAGAATAACATTTTGACTGATTAAGGTCTTGCTTTTAGTGGCAATAGTCCTAGGAACTAAATGCATTGGTGTATTGGGAGGATACACAGTCGCTGAAGGCATTTTCCTAAAGGGAGGGTTCGTTTCAACAAAATTTTCAGCTTTTTGCTTATCTAAGTCCTTTTTCCAGAAAACTTGTTCAGGTGTTAAAAACGTTAGAGGCCTAAATTTGTTTAAGGAAATCCAATTCTCCTTCTTGTAATCATGGGGTGTGATATTTATTTTCTTCTCTTAACATTTAGGATCATCTAGTTTCTTGTTCATCTTTTCCCTAGTGACTTCATCAGATTTCTTATCTTCCTCAGTGCACTCAGCGCAACTAGGTTTCTGTCTAGGTTTAAGGATTTCATTGCCATCATAAAGTACCTTATGAGCATTTCTAGCCTTTTTAATGACCTCTGGATTTGGTTCCTCAACAAGGGAATGCTATGCTTATCGCTTAGGACTCTATGCTTAGTGATCATGTGGGCAGTCTGAATGGTGTTCCCTTGTACGTACAACTTGTTTTCAAGCTTGTTTTTCAAAGTTTTCAGATTAGAAAAATCTTTTAAAAGTTTTGATTCCTTAGCATTAAATTATTGCTTAAGCATTTTCACATTTTTTTGAAGTTCTTGTTTTTGCTTAGCAGTTTTAGATAGCTTTTCTTGTAAGGAATTTAACTCTTGTTTTAATACTTCTTCTCTAAAATTACTTTTTCTAATGATTGTACGCATTTGGTCATCCATTTCCTGCTCACGGGTGGTCAACTCAAATTTAGCACGTTGTTCATAAATAGCAACACGTTCTTTGTAGGCATTCAGTTCAGAGATAACAGAATCTTCAGGGGAACATGCAGTGAATTCATCAAAGACATAGTCATTATTGACTGTAGAAGATGCATTACTTGGTACAATCTTGTTAGGAATTAGAAAATTCCATAGTGAAGAGTCGGTCACCCCAATTATTATCTACCATAAGTTAGCTCGTAGACATATCGTTAGTTACGTTATTTACTGTTTTATTAGTTTGTTATTAGTTTAGTTTAGCATAGTGCAACACCGTGGAGGAAGGACGGGTCTTTACCCACTGTATGCCTGATCTACAGCCCGTCACGAGGGCGTTTCATTTGTAACTATAAATACCCCTTCCATCCTTGGAAGAGGTGTGGCTTCTTTAAATCTAACCTTACATTTGTTTAAGCAACTCTTTTTCAAGAACCTCCTCTCAACTCTCTTCATCTCTCTAAAATGGCTTTCTTCTTTAATCACAATGCTAGACCACCCAAATCATCTAACAACATAATATTCACGATCCTACAATTGGTATCAGAGCCAGGTTATGTTGTTTGTGTTGATTCATGTGGGTCGTATCATGTTTGTGCACCATTGGTTGTTGCGAGTTGTGTGGTTTGTATATCATGTCATTAACTGATTTTATCAATTTTTATCATCTGAATTCTTTTCGTGCGTCTTTTTGATAAAAGTCTTTATTTGTATTGATAAATTAGTGGGCTTTTGTATCTCATGGGTTTCAATCTGTCTTGTGCCTTATTCACTTGTTCCATCCACTGTTTTGTGTCAATGTATTGTCCAAATAGTTTGTTTGGTACTAATCTTTTGAGACAGCTTTGCACTCCGTGAAACTGGTCTACTCATGGTAAAATTTTTGGTCTCAATATTGTCATTGAAAATTTTTTTGTCAAAAAGCTGGTCGGACAACTCGCCGGAGCAAAATGGTCATTAAGAGTCAAAATGGTTGAGTTTCTAAGCAGATTTTCTGGGTTTAAATGTTGATATTTCAAGGATGCGAGTTGGACATGAATTATGCGAGTTAACCATGCGTTTTGACGCTGGTTCTATGAATCTATGATGCGTGTTGCAATAATGTCCTGATACAATGGCCCCTATGCGAGTTGCCTACTTGCATTACTTAATGCGAGTTGTTGATATCTGTCTAGATTCAATGTTCGGTAAGTGAGTTGGTCAGGTCAAATGCGTGTTGGTATGGTCAAAAGAGAGTTGGGTTTCTGGTCAGTTACAATGCGAGTTACTTAACTCGCATATGGTTTATTTGCACTTGTTGTTGAGCGAGTTGCTGCTGATGCGTGTTGATAACAAATGCATGCTAAAGATGCGAGTTGATTAAAACTGTCACAATCCTCAAATTCCGGTCATTCCTCATACTCCATATTCATCATTTCATAACGGTTCATTCATGATTTTTGCATTTCACATTAAACGCGTAAATTTTATATTATATA
>OU343217.1:204012278-204054595 GCA_910596185.1 Chrysanthemum makinoi | reverse complement strand
AACGTTATCGCGTGAGTTATTATTTTGAGTATTTAATCCGTTACTTTCAAAAATGATCCCGATATATTTTTATACTTACATTTAGTTTATAAAAAAAAACTATATTTTGAGTTTACCTAGTGTTTTAAATTTATTTTGTATATAAATCGCTAAATTTATATTATTACGACGTTTTTCTTAAAAACTACACGATAATTATATTATCACTCAAATTTTACAAGGAATGTATTTTTACAATTTTTATCATCTCATTATACTTTACTTGGACCTATTAAAAATTTCTTTTACCTAAAAGCTACCATTTACCTTACAAGTTATTAATATTAACATTTTACCTACACTTTTCTTACAATTATACAATTACTTACACATTTAAAAAAAAAATATATATATATATATTTTGAGAAACATATTCCCACAAAAACCGGCCCATGGGGAGGGGTATGCATTAAATATAGTTGGTAACTTTTTCTTGGTTGGATAGATTTATACTTCATCATCCATTCACTCATTCATTCATATCAATCATTCAAGATATTCAAGCTTCTTTCTCTCTTGTTTCCCTCTCCTAGAACCGGCCATAGAAGGGTGTTAAGAGGAGATCATCAAGTTTTTCCATTTTCAAGTTTAGCACAATCTAGATAACACTCTTGATAAGGTTTTGAAATAAAAACCTAGGGTGTTTAGGTTAATCCTTGGTTCTAATCACCTCATCATATCACTTGTAAGCATCTCATATTTATTTTTCATCTTACATATTCATTTCATACTCATCTCATCATTTTTGAGCAAAAACATGCAAGACTTGTGTTGTTAATACCATTTTTCATGATTTTTAGAGTTATATATATATAAAGTCATCCTATAATTATCCCCTTGGTATATGTTAGTCTTGATGATGTTTAGGAACCCATGACACCCTAAGAAGGTGTATGGTAGGATTAGATTAGCTTTGGAGTTGATTTGAAGGGATTGGAATAGGTTTAGTACGGGAAAAACTATTTTCGGCAAGTATATAAAGTGGTCTGTCCTTATTTTGTTTTTCTGGAAAATCCGACAGTTGACATGAGTTTTTGGCCTAGATAATTAGAAAATATACTTTAAAACGAATCCGTGGCCGCTTGAACGGATTAAAACGGAGTTATAACGAAGAAGTTATGGATTTTACAAGTTTGACGACGAAATATATATTTTTCAGAAAATTCAGCAACCTATTTTTACTTTGTTCGAGTCAAAAACGAGCCTTAAGCTTCACAAATTATTTCGACTTATCAAAAATATATTAGTATACTTTGATACAAAGCTACGGACGTATTATACGTAGAAAACGGATTTGAAACGACAAAGATATGCACGTTTTCATAAAATTACCGTAACTATTATTTTCTGAAAAACTATATTATTTTTACGAGACAAGTGTTACGGTAACTAGAACGACCATGTTGAAGGTCTTTTTAACGATGATGTAGAACTTTTTGTAACGAGATGTTTTCTAGTAAAATTAAGATCATCAAGCATATTTTTCAAAACGACCAACCGTTTGTATAGCGGAGTTGTAACAAATTATTTTATGGATGTTTAAACTTGGCCAAAACTCACTTTTTGAACCACAATTCGACAAAATCACCATCTTCAACCCTTATTATCTTTATGTTCGAGACCTTTATGTCGAAAACTCCTGAACTGAAACTTCTAGATTTTGATACAAACTTTCCAAAACCGTCGAATTCGTTTCCTAACGATCGACGTACGCCATTTTACGACTAGTTTTCGAGCCATTTTATCACTTTCATGAAAAATTTCGACGACATTGTTTTACGACGAAAACTAAAATTTCACTATAAATCATTACGAAACTATTGTAGGATGACATTTTGACGTAAATACTTGTAAAGTAATTTAAGAATGGTCAAGACGTCAAAAGAGTATTTTTCGACGATAAGTATTATTTTCAAAACTCGTAAATGGTATAAATAACATACGAAATGCATGCATAACATAACATCATAACTCATTACATATCATAACATTCATTCTAGGTCGCGGATAGTTTCCGAGTCTCACTTTCGTGCACTTCATTTTGTTAGCATATCCATCATACCAGGTGAGTTCATACCCCACTTTTACTCGTTTAAATTCTTACAAACTATTTGGGGGAGATACATGCTTAAATACTTGTTTCACTCTTGCGAATACTCAAACCATTTATACAATTGTGTTACAATATACTTCTTATACACTTTGGACATTATGTGTGGTTTATTGCGATATGTGCCTTAATGTGCTAAACTAGTTTTCAATTATGTATCAACATACAAACTTTAGCAATGGTTAACTCTGCGGGAGCCGGCAGAGAGGTATTGATAGTACTATCGGGCTGACACCCCCACCTTAGAGTCCTTGATGACGTGACTGGGTGAATATAATCTGTTATTCAATGAGACACAACAAACAATGTAGACTTGTCAGGAGGTTCAGTTGGCTGTGATTCTTTGCATTAAGTACTTGTATATATCGTATGCCCATATGTCTTACTTACAAACAAGATTGACAATTCTATATTTTGGCAATGGGTTGTAAACACACAGGTTGCAAGTTTTGTATGGGCGGAACTTGGAACTGAGTGGATTTACAATGCCTTTGCTGCATAAACAATTTTTGAAAGGCTTTACATTTCATTATAAACTTATGAACTCACCAACCTTTGTGTTGACACGTTTTAGCATGTTTATCTCAGGTCTTAAAGTGTTAGCATTTCATGGAGCTTTTGGGTCGCATGGCATACTTTGGAGTCTTGGGCTTTTAACAATTACCATTCGACATGTTTTGTAAACTCTTTATGTATTATCAAACCTTGTGATTTCTTGTTGTGTAAACTTTAACTTATTTATCGAATGGTAAACTTTTCAAAACGTCTCATTATAGAGGTCGTTTTCTGTATCCATACTTTGTGCTATGACGTTATACCCCAATGACACTATCCTTCCGCTGCGATATTTTGGGGTGTGACAGATTGGTATCAGAGCCTTGGTTATAGAGAACTAGGTTGCATTTTAGTTCCTAGACTATAACCACTCTCACGTCGATCCTTTCGTTTCCTATTGCCTTACTCACTTTTCGATGGCATATGTTTTCTTAAGTATTTCTTCTAGAACCACCTCATTAGATAACGTAGTTTCCTTGTACCAATAGGGGAGTCCCAAAATCTAGTTGAGTCATCAAAGATATGGAGCTCAGTAACGAGCACTTATCTAACTTGATCTCGTGACAGTTCTTGTTTGATGAGATGCGAGATCGAGCTAAATAAGTGTTACTATAAAGCTGGATAGATTTGATGATTTTGCCCGAGGATGGGAGTTCTCTTAAGGTTACTTTGGGAACTGCCTGTACCAACCCTCGTAGTGACTTTAGCACCTAACGGAATTTCCTACACACCAAGTGCGACTCTTCCTAGATACCTACCCTAATTCCCTCCTTCAATGTTTAGAATCGGATGATAGACTGGCTACCTATTTAAGTAACACCAATCGTCGGGACATGTATGCTTGGTGGTATGTACACGTGTGAAATGAGGCAATTATAATTATGGTGGCCAACATAATTATAAATGCGTCACAACTCACGTGGACATATGCAACCACGCATACGCAGATCGGTGTGGACACCTTAGGAACCAATTTGTGGCGCGATATTATGTTTGAGGACGTTAAGTATAGACATTGGGAATTCAACGGTTCTTTCCCTTGCAGAGATAATGGCCCCAAAGAGAGTAACACGCAGATCGGCCGAGGTGGTGCGGTACCAAGGGGTGGAATGACAGGTGGACGTGGAGGTAGAGGAGGCGGTAGCGACATGGGTAACAATGACAACAACACTGGCGGAAACCCTGACTTTGCCGCCATCATCGCTCAACAACTTCAAATCTTGCTTCCCACTATTATCACACAAGTTGGAAATCATATGAATAACTCGGGAAACCATGGGAACGGGAACGGTACGGGCGACACCAACAATGTAGCTGGTAGTAACAACAACAACACCAACAACAACAACAACAGAATTGGATGCACATATAAGGAATTTTCGGCATGCAAACCTGTGGAGTTTGATGGTATAGGGGGTGCTTTGGCGTATACTCGATGGGTAGAGAAGACAGAGGCAAAGTGATCGACATCGCAATTGCGCCACACATCGAGGGTGAAGTACCGCTTGCTTGTTATCGGAAAGGCATTGACATGGTGGAACACACAGCCCTAGGCTAGGGGCAGAGAAGCAGCTATAGGTATGACATGGGACGAATTTAAGGAGTTATTGAAAGAGGAGTACTGCCCGGACAATGAAATGCAGAAATTGGAAGATGAATTTTATCACCACTCCATGATAGGGGCTGGTCACGCAGCCTACACTAACCGATTTCATGAGTTAGCCAGACTAGTTCCTCATCTAGTTACCCCCGAGTCCAAGAGAATCTCGAGGTACATATATGGTCTTGTCCCCGAAATCCGTGGAATCGTGAAAACAACTGAGCCGTCTACAATACAAAGTGCGATCGAGGGCAGGAACCCTGACAGACGAGATGGTTAGAAATGGTACTTTGAAGAGCAGCGATAAGAGGAAGGAAGCAAGTGGGTCGAATAAGCAGATAGACGGCAGTGACAAAACAAAAGGGCAAGAGTTTTGTGGCAACTAGTATCTTGAACAAAGAGAGTATGCGGTACACATCCCAAATGTGCTAAGTGTGCTTATCATCACCAAGACCAAGCCCCGCTTGTGTACAAATTGCAATCGATACGGCCATTTTAAGGAGCAGTGCAAAAGGAGAAATCAAAAGACTTGCTTTGAATGCAACAGCCCGAATCACTTCCGGAATAATTGTCCTCGTTGAATAAGCCACGATGCAAGCTCCTCTAGCTGTGGCAATTGAAGGAAATAACCCAAACCCTGTACTCAATATCAGCCCACCTCGAGGTCGAGCATTCTATATAGGGACCGAGGAAGCCCGCAATGCGTAACTGGTACGTTTTTCCTAGACCATTAAGTGATCCACCGTATCATTAAGATTCAGTGAGTCTCATTAGATAAGAAACCTAGACGCGTAAGTTTTGACTTAAACACTTTGACCATACACTTGATTTCGCGAAACCTAAGAGTAGAACTTTAAGTATCATCGATTGAATCGCGTGGACGCGATTCCTCTAACAGGGGAAGAATGTCACAATCCTCAAATTCCGGTCATTCCTCATACTCCATATTCATCATTTCATAACGGTTCATTCATGATTTTTGCATTTCACATTAAACGCGTAAATTTTATATTATATAAACGTTATCGCGTGAGTTATTATTTTGAGTATTTAATCCGTTACTTTCAAAAATGATCCCGATATATTTTTATACTTACATTTAGTTTATAAAAAAACTATATTTTGAGTTTACCTAGTGTTTTAAATTTATTTTGTATATAAATCGCTAAATTTATATTATTACGACGTTTTTCTTAAAAACTACACGATAATTATATTATCACTCAAATTTTACAAGGAATGTATTTTTACAATTTTTATCATCTCATTATACTTTACTTGGACCTATTAAAAATTTCTTTTACCTAAAAGCTACCATTTACCTTACAAGTTATTAATATTAACATCTTACCTACACTTTTCTTACAATTATACAATTACTTACACATTTTTAAAAAAAAATATATATATTTTGAGAAACATATTCCCACAAAAACCGGCCCATGGGGAGGGGTATGCATTAAATATAGTTGATAACTTTTTCTTGGTTGGATAGATTTATACTTCATCATCCATTCACTCATTCATTCATATCAATCATTCAAGATATTCAAGCTTCTTTCTCTCTTGTTTCCCTCTCCTAGAACCGGCCATAGAAGGGTGTTAAGAGGAGATCATCAAGTTTTTCCATTTTCAAGTTTAGCACAATCTAGATAACACTCTTGATAAGGTTTTGAAATAAAAACCTAGGGTGTTTAGGTTAATCCTTGGTTCTAATCACCTCATCATATCACTTGTAAGCATCTCATATTTATTTTTCATCTTACATATTCATTTCATACTCATCTCATCATTTTTGAGCAAAAACATGCAAGACTTGTGTTGTTAATACCATTTTTCATGATTTTTAGAGTTATATATATATAAAGTCATCCTATAATTATCCCCTTGGTATATGTTAGTCTTGATGATGTTTAGGAACCCATGACACCCTAAGAAGGTGTATGGTAGGATTAGATTAGCTTTGGAGTTGATTTGAAGGATTGGAATAGGTTTAGTACGGGAAAAACTATTTTCGACAAGTATATAAAGTGGTCTGTCCTTATTTTGTTTTTCTGGAAAATCCGACAGTTGACATGAGTTTTTGGCCTAGATAATTAGAAAATATACTTTAAAACGAATCCGTGGCCGCTTGAACGGATTAAAACGGAGTTATAACGAAGAAGTTATGGATTTTACAAGTTTGACGACGAAATATATATTTTTCAGAAAATTCAGCAACCTATTTTTACTTTGTTCGAGTCAAAAACGAGCCTTAAGCTTCACAAATTATTTCGACTTATCAAAAATATATTAGTATACTTTGATACGAAGCTACGGACGTATTATAACGTGAAAACGGATTTGAAACGACTAAGATATGCACGTTTTCATAAAATTACCGTAACTATTATTTTCTGAAAAACTATATTATTTTTACGAGACAAGTGTTACGGTAACTAAAACGACCATGTTGAAGGCTGTTTTTAACGATGATGTAGAACTTTTTGTAACGAGATGTCTTCTAATAAAATCAAGATCATCAAGCTTATTTTTCAAAACGACCAACCGTTTGTATAGCAGAGTTGTAATAAATTATTTTATGGATGTTTAAACTTGGCCAAAACTCACTTTTTGAACCACAATTCGACAAAATCACCATCTTCAACCCTTATTATCTTTATGTTCGAGACCTTTATGTCGAAAACTCCTGAACTGAAACTTCTAGATTTTGATACAAACTTTCCAAAACCGTCGAATTCGTTTCCTAACGATCGACGTACACCGTTTTACGACTAGTTTTTCGGAGCCATTTTTATCACTTTCATGAAAAATTTCGACGACATTGTTTTACGACGAAAACTGAAAATTTCACTATAAATCATTACGAAACCATTGTAGGATGACATTTTGACGTAAATACTTGTAAAGTAATTTAAGAATGGTCAAGACGTCAAAAGAGTATTTTTCGACGATAAGTATTATTTTCAAAACTCGTAAATGGTATAAATAACATACGAAATGCATGCATAACATAACATCATAACTCATTACATATCATAACATTCATTCTAGGTCGCGGATAGTTTCCGAGTCTCACTTTCGTGCACTTCATTTTGTTAGCATATCCATCATATCAGGTGAGTTCATACCCCACTTTTACTCGTTTAAATTCTTACAAACTATTTGGGGGAGATACATGCTTAAATACTTGTTTCACTCTTGCGAATACTCAAACCATTTATACAATTGTGTTACAATATACTTCTTATACACTTTGGACATTATGTGTGGTTTATTGCGATATGTGCCTTAATGTGCTAAACTAGTTTTCAATTATGTATCAACATACAAACTTTAGCAACTGGTTAACTCCTGCGGGAGCCGGCAGAGAGGTATTGATAGTACTATCGGGCTGACACCCCCACCTTTGGGTCCTTGATGACGTGACCTGGGGTGAATATAATATGTTATTCAATGAGACACAACAAACAATGTAGACTTGTCAGGAGGTTCGGTTAGGCTATTGTGATTCTTTGCATTAAGTACTTGTATATATCGTATGCCCATATGTCTTACTTACAAACAAGATTGACAATTCTATATTTTGGCAATGGGTTGTAAACACACAGGTTGCAAGTTTTGTATGGGCGGAACTTGGAACTGAGTGGATTTACAATGCCTTTGCTGCATAAACAATTTTTGAAAGGCTTTACATTTCATTATAAACTTATGAACTCACCAACCTTTGTGTTGACACGTTTTAGCATGTTTATCTCTGTCTTAAAGTGTTAGCATTTCATGGAGCTTTTGGGTCGCATGGCATACTTTGGAGTCTTGGGCTTTTAACAATTACCATTCGACATGTTTTGTAAACTCTTTATGTATTATCAAACCTTGTGATTTCTTGTTGTGTAAACTTTAACTTATTTATCGAATGGTAAACTTTTCAAAACGTCTCATTATAGAGGTCGTTTTCTGTATCCATACTTTGTGCTATGACGTTATACCCCAATGACACTATCCTTCCGCTGCGATATTTTGGGGGTGTGACAAAAACATAATGGATGCAAGAACAGAATCAAAATCAGTCTAATATCTGGTGTGCCAAAACCGTTCAACATCTTTCAACATTACTCAAACATCAAAAATTCAAAACATCATCATTCAACATCGACAAGACTCAATCATTTCACAACTGACTCAACACAATCCGCTATCATTATTCATCTACTTATTATCCTAGACTCTTAACTCAAAAATATTAGAATATCAAGATCTCAGTTTGGGTGCACCACTGTTCCAACTATTTACCAACTTTTTGTGTCACCTCAATACCATCACAGATCAAAATATTTTGATTATGTCCGAAACACTGAAGAAAGACGCAAACCATCAAGGGTTTCATCATTTCTCCTTATTCGGATACAAGAAAATCTATTACAAGTATAATCTCTTTCAAAATAAATAAATAATGGATCTCTGAATTGCTTCTTTCTCATGGTTTTCAATGTGTCATCAAGCTACAAAGGCCTCACATATGAGAAGAATTAACTATCATCATCGAACCATACTTTCCTGATAAGCTTGCGCCTAATTTAATATTCGAAAGATTTTCAAACTGATTTATAACAAGAGTGTTATAATCTTTTGATATTTCGTTCTACTTAAATCACAAGATTCGATAAACACATAACAAAAACCTAAGATGCACGAATTTAAAAACCTACCGTGAATATCTTTTAAGGCCCTTGATGTAATGTCTTAATAACTCAAGCCATCCTTGTGACGAGTTTGTAATTAAATCGAATGATAAAAGATCATTCGTGGGTGCTTAGGAATTTTATGTGATCTGGGTTGATGTTTAATATGTACAAGGTTGTGATTTGGTGTGTGAATCGGATGCTGAAGGAGATAGGGAGGCGTACAGTATGTTGAAGGAGGTGGATATAATGAGAGAGTAATTTTAGGGTTTGATAAGTGACTGTGTTTTGAAAGGGGTGGATTGTTTAGATGTATTAGGGTTGCTAAATCTTAGGGTATGTATGTTATATACACCATATTTTTAGGGTTAATGTGTGATATTGCTGGATCGGATACTATGCCACATGGGCCGAGTGACTTCAGTCTATCAAATGGGCCGTATGTTTGATATTCTTATGGGCCAACAGTAATTTACGTGGTATAGGCTGCTAAAAGGTCTTTTTCTTGAGCAACTTTTGTAGACACTAGTTATTATGTTGAACGAAAATAAATGAGTATCACATGATGGTAACGTGATTTAGTGTATTGAGGCTTGGCGAGATTTGATTTGATCTGGGTTACCATGACCATGTATGGGCTTGGTATATTTTTTTAAGGCCGTATTTCAAAGTAAATGGATGTTGTATTTGGATATAACTGATATGGTGGGCGTTTCAAGAATATTGGACTACTAATCGGACCGAGCTTGAATTGGATTTTTAATGAATTGGGTTTGGATAATGGTCAGATGGGCTTCTCTATATTGGATCATAGATGATGAAGTTTTGATGATAAGATTTGTGTAAATAATATTTGATTGTGTGATGTGCTGATAAGATTTATGGCGTTTATGAGGATTGATACTTTGGTGCATACACTTTCACGATGAATGTTTCTTCACAGCTTGAAATGTAATTGGAAGATGGTGACTACGGGGTTGTTTGGACGGTATCTCTTATTTGAATTTGAAGTGAGGTTTTTCCAGACGTGTTTACTCATTTTCGTCTTCTTTCTTTCTACCATTCCGCGAAGATGACTTGTTTGAGCCTTAATAGAGTGTGATAAAGACTTGGCTATTTAATTACGGTTGTGATTCTTTCTCATTTAACCCACAATGTAAGTATCACTCCGATGTCTCACTCAGTTGAGAATGTCAAGAGGTTTTGTACATTGGGTACACCGTTTCTTCTTCACAAGGATTAGTACAAGTTTAAGTAACAAATCTGGGGAATTTTACTTCATGATCAAGTTTGACATATCGGGTTTACTTCTCCATGTTGTCACTGCAATTGCCGACAAAATGCGTGAATGATGTGTTTACCAAAGTGTTGATTGGATGGTTGATGATGTTGGATAATGAACCGCTGATGAACCGCTGCATGTTCCCCTAAAACAGATATTCACTGAAACCAAAGTCGTCATAACACATTCAAGCTTACATTGTTTACGATTTTGTCTTGATTTTGTAAAATCCCGCGAAAGAACCTATTTCTCGGTTTAAATCATAGACTTGTAAAATCCCGTGACAATGAAAACATCCTGGTTAAAGTAAAGTACATTTCCAGATCTATCTTACGGTTTAATCTTGGTTTTGTAAAATCCCGCGAAAGAAACTATTTCTTGGTTTAAACCATAGAGTTGTAAAATCCCATAATGATGGAACCATCCTGGAGAAAGGAAAGTGTATTTCGGGATCTCATTTGATGTTGGTGCTACGGTTTTTGCTTCGAAGAAGGGATAGAAGGGTGTACTTCATGAATTGGATGTGTGTTTGGATATTCGTCATGGCGGTTTGGTTACTTTAATGTTTTACGGGGTTATGCTCATTAAACCATGGTCGGGATGAAACCATTATCAAAGTTCATTTAAATGTCAAAGAAGGCTAGATTTGAGTAGTTCAGAAGATGTGACAACGGCGTTAATTAAGTTATATTTATTTGAGGTTGAAGTGAAATATCACGGGCGAGTGTACTTAGTATCTGAAGGTATCGGGGATGGATGGATGAAGATTCTTCAAGATCCTTGTTCGAGGTTATTATCAAAACGAAGACTTGGAAATCTAGTTATTGTTGGGTGTCTTTTACCTTTTCTTTTACCACTTGGGGGAATTGGGCTCATACCACTACAAAATAACTATCACTTTAAGGAGTTACGTTGTAGTGCTCAGTGTCACATTGAATTGTGGATTCTCAAGAGGTGATGTACGTCTATTACTTGATGGTTGGTTGGATGAAGAGTATAGAGTACTTAGAGATTCAATGGAGGATGAAGTCTTGGCACCGCTCTTTGTTACATATGTGCAAGTTTAAGTCACGAGTTCGGGTTAGTTTACTTCGTGGTCAAATTCATTATATCGGGTTTCTCCATCATTGTCACAACAAAGAGCCTATTGAATGATAATGGGGTGATTACAAGTTTGCCAAGAGTAGATGAAAAGAGAGATATTTATGATGTATGAACACAACAGTTTATGCCTCATTCTCTAAAGAAAGAAAATTAATGCGTTTCAGCGCTTTATCTTCCAAGAGAGAAATCTTCTTATGACGTTTGAATACTTCAGTTCAAGCCTCGTTCCTCTAAAGAAAATAAATGTATGCGCTTTCGCTTTTATCTTCGAAGAAGAGAAATCTTCTTATTATGACCATTCTCATCAACATGCTTCATGCTTTTTCCATGTGCTTTTGATTATCAAGTGAACCGGGCTACTGTTGATTGTTTTATTATTCCACTTGCTCAACTATAATGAAGATGGAGACATCATGTGCTAATATTACGAAGGAGAAGTGTGAATAGACTACATTTGGTTAAGATATTCACTTATTCAATCAAGAATGGCAACTCCGTATGCAATTCTTGAGGGGAGAAGAAGTGTGAATTTTTTGCATTGTTGATTGATATTTGAGAATATAAAATGGTCATACAGCTCTAAACTCATGTAAGAACTGAGCTTCTTCTTATCGGGTTATCTTCACATGGTGTTTCTTCTTAAGAGCCGTTGGTTGACATCTTCTCACGGACTGATGGGTTTATCGACAAAGTGCTTCCGGTTAATGCTTCGCTTGCACATCAACATGATGATTCCGAACAACCTTCTGTTCTTGTTTGATGTGATTGTTTGCTTGGTGTTACCATTTCGTGTGTTCGTTGTGGGCTGATTGCTAATTTCCTTGATGAACATCTTTCTGTTCTTGTTTGATTGGGAGGGATTTTAGTTAAGGGATTTGCAAGATGTAAGTTAATTGGGATGCTTTTTGGTGTGTGTTGAAGATGTTAACTATCTATTCCCCAACTGGACAATCTAGAAGAAGGTCGAGTCTACAGTCGGTTCTACATTTTCTACATTGTATGTTAGAAGACTAAAAGACGAGTTGCATGTGATTATCAAAAGACTTCTTCTTATTCTGGGCATTTATCTAACAGATTTGTCGGTTTAGGGAGAGCACTAATTGGGGAAGATTGAAATGCCAAATTTAATCCCTAATTAGACTTGCTCACTATTCTTCAAAGACAAGTTGATTCTCACAGATACATCGAGCTAATGATGTTCTTCTCAAAATATTTCTAGTATAACGGACTTACAAAGAGTTGCCTTGATTCGAAGTGTCAAAAACCAGAAAGGCGTAAGGAGACAAGCACCTAAACGCGAGTAAACTTGATGAACTTAATACTTCTAAGTAATTGAAGATATCCTGGGAAGAAAAATGTTATTATCAAGAAAGAAACTCAAGGTTTGACTCATGACGAGTAAACTTGATGAACTTAATTCTTCTAAGTGATTGAAGATATCCCGGGAAAACTAATGTCATGACCGCAGAGAAACTCAAGGTTTTACTCATCAAGGCGTTTAGTGTTAGTATTTCAACTACGTGGGGGAAGTGATGTTAGAGAAAGTTTCTGAAGATAAAATAGGTACACTAGTGTGTGGTGATTTCGATGGTATCACAATTATCAGGGGAGAGAGATTGTGTACATTGGGGATGCTCAGATGTTTCACTTGAGTGCTTAATCAGTGATTCAGAGATATAATCACTTATTCCGGAGTTAAAATCCACAGAGATAGTCCTCCGCAGAGATAATCGTGACTTGGCACGCTTCTTCAATGTTATCGGTTATTCCTTCCTTGTGTATTGATATACTTCGATACTTGAGCTTCATACACGATCATCGGGAAGAAAAATGTGAACATTGGGAGGTTTTCATTCCCTCATGATGTGTATTCGGAGAGCTCTTGGTATGGTGTACTTCGGGTTCTTGAGCTTCATATACGATCATCCGGGAAGAAAAATGTGAACATGGGAAGGTGTTTTCATTCCCTCATGATGTGTATTCGGGAGAGTTCGTGAGCATTATACAAAGAGGCTGACTACATCAATTCAACTACTTGGGGAATTGTTCTCTTGACACCTTTTGGAATGGATCGCCTTGACTTGGAAAAGGAAATTTGAGAAGATTATTTAAGTGTTGGATGAAACGCTGTCTGTTCTTCTATTGGATGATATAACCCCGAACGGAGAACCTCGATTATCATTCTTAAATGGAGCAGCGGATTTATGATAATGGTGTGCTTCTCGGTGCACCTGGCTAAGGCAAGCTTGAAAGAAAGCTTGAATCTGCTCATCTAAAGGATCTTCGGTTTGGGGAAGCTTCAGTCTCTTTCGAGATGGTTCAATTTCTCTCAATTCAAGAGCCTCGAAAGCTTTGGTGGTGAATGTTTAAGAGATATGACTTCTATCTTCTACTGGTCGCTGTTCGATATCCTTATCTCGGTATTCGTATCATCATCTTCTTTAACTATATCATCTATTCTATCCTTGTATATATTTATCAAAAAATCAAATACAAAAATATAAAACCAACAAAAACAAAATAGAAAAATATAAAATCAACAAAACCCATAAAAATCAGAAAATTTAAAAATACCAAAAATATGTTTTTCTCAAGACATGTCTTACGGTATCGATAACATCTACGGTCTTAGAAATGTCATTCAATAATGGCACGGGACCATAGATGAAGTTCGAGCATGAGGTGTAAATATTCTTTTCCAAAACATGTCACAAACTATGGCTTGCGCGATTATTTCGTGACCCGTGCTTAAACTATGGCTTGCTATTATTTCAGATAGCAACCCGTTCTTTTAAAGGAAGGAAAGTGCTACGCTAAACCTATTTTCAAAATATTTTGTGCACTTATCCTAAAAACAAAACAAGGAAAGTATGTCGAAGGATTGTTGTTCCTACACAAATGTTTTTCCGTCTAAAATTCTTCAGAAAAATATTTGTTGTTTTCAAAATGGTGGTAAATGAGTTGCTTTTAAAACAATCAGATTCAGAGTTTTTATAAAAATTGAAAACTCAATCAATGACTTCAGCGCTTTTAAACTTTTCAGAAAAAAGAGTCATTGATTGAGGGGACAATGTTTTCAAATCTATATCATCTAACGGGCTTTCTTAATTATCCTAATATGCTTAATTAAAAATGATGTTAACCTATGTTGAAGGACTAGGTGCCTAGGATATGATTGTCAGGATTAGATGATTAGAGTTTGATGAACACATTATTCCCATACCTTATATGAACTGATTGATATGTTGAATTGACTCTTATTAGTCGATTGTTGTTTGGGTGATGTCGACCACCATATATTTGTATGTGTGTTCACTAACGTATGCAGGTATATTGGTATAAAAGAATGTTCCCGATCCGGATCCCACAATTGAAGATGATTGGATGCCGAAAGGAAAGGGTAACTATATCTTGGGTTGACAAATGAAGAAACGGAGCTTAATTGGACTTCCATGGAGAGTTGGCATAAATGCAACGTAAGAGGTCTCACTGCATCAGCAGATGGTTTTCTTCTAAGTGATTGAAGAAACGGAGCTTAATTTGACCTCATTTGGCATTCAAAATGCAACGTAAGAAGAAGTCTCACTGCATCGGCAGATGGTTTTTCTTCCAAACCCTCAACAACAACAACAGAAGCTTCTCAACCACCTTATGTATCTTTGTGCAGGATACCATTTTTAAACAATTTTGAATAAATTTGATTAAATTGTTTTGAAAAATGGAAAATATTGTTTTGAAAATATATTGGACTAAATTTTGAAAATCACCGAACTTCATTTTATCAAAACTTAAGTCACTCAATTATTGACTTTGGTCATCGATTGAGGGGAGAGTGATTTAAAAATAAATTATTTTCAAACAATATATCTTCAAAAGAGTCCGCTTGTATGCACGTTAAAATGTGGTGATCTAAAGATTTAATGTTATGTCATGGTATGATTTTTCTTTTGAATCAAGGTCTTTCAAAATGAAATTTTTTCTGTTCTTGTTTGATTGTGAAATTGTTTTGTTTTACTTAAAAGATCTCTTAAAACTATCATACCTGACACTAACAATCTTTAATGTCTTTAAATGGTCCTTATCTCATCATTTCTCAAAATTAAATCTTGCCACGTCTTTCCCAAAACTTTCTTATCAAGGGAGATCGTGATTTAAATCTCAAATCTGTTTTAATGGAATTGGTTTTAGTCCTTTATAGGCACTCCCGCCTCCATGTGCCAAACGATTTCAAATACACAATGCACATGTTGAGGAGGAGGATTTATCAAAAAACAAGATGAGTATTTAAACAAGCCACATTTTCTCCCATGTTTTCTAAACCTTATTAAATCACTTGGGATCCAAAATCTCAAAGGGTTTGATATTTTTGATCGGGGAGAATTTGTGATTTAATAATGAACTTTGATAAAAGGTGATCGTTTTGATTCAACTGTGCAGGTTGCTCTCTCGTATGTGCTAAACGCTTTCGAATCTCGAAGCATATATTGAGGGGGAGCATTTTAAAAGAAAATAAACTATCGAGGTACAAAAGCTTTTATGTTTTAACATAATGTACCTTGATTGAGTTTTCAAATGGTTTTCTCAATGGCTTTTGTGATCGTGGATGTGCTTCAAGAGAACTCTTGCCTCTATGTGATAAAATGTTTTAAAATATCCTATGCACATATTGAGGGGGAGAATTTTACCAAGAAAATCAAATGGCTTTTTCGTATGAAAATTGTGATCAAAGAAAATATTTCAAAGTCCTCTTGCCTCCATGTGCCAAACAATTTCTAAATCATATGCACATGTTGAGGGGGAGGTTTTCTAAATGATCAAAACTATTAAGGTACAAAATGCTTTGATCTCGGATCACAAGTACCTTGATTGTTTTTCCAAATGATTTTTCAATTGGTTTCATGAAGGAAATAACAATACCCAAAGACCGACCAATTTACTTTATGCATGGAGTTATAAGGATGGTTAGGTTAGGTTTTCGTTCCCACGATCCTTGAGCCAGGAGGGATCTACCCAGGGACAATCCACTAGATAGTGTAAAGTCCTTAGGTATATTGAAAAAGGAGAAAAATGAGAATATGGGAAGAGTGCTTGACTGAGACAAAGCTAGTTGGAATAAACCCAACAAGGTTCTAGTAATGAAGTCTCGGTAAGCACTGAAGGGGTTGAAGAACGAAAAGGAATTAATGTGAAAAGGGTGAAAAGAAATAGCCCTCCAATAATTCAACCTTAGGGCAGTAACCAAGTTCAATACATATATTCGGGTTGTTACCAAGGTAACACCGGTATTGAAGACAAGACGTCATGGACCCAAAGGACGACCGCACTAAACTTCCCAAGCTACTCAAGTTCCTCTTAAAAGGGCTTGTTTCATTCTCACGGGAACCGACATTATCTATCGACTTTCTCTTAGAGATTGTTGATATTGAAGAAGGAGACCCTCTCCCTAGTCTCCGCATAGGAACCAAATGTGCACAATCGAGTCTAGAGCCAAGAGATCATCCACAACATCTCATTAGGACACTAAATTCATGAAGACTTGCTGTTTCACACAATGTGGAAAGTGAGTATATATTGAGAGTCCTACGCATTATCCTTGTGGTATTGCCGAACATCCGAAAGTGATATGTAAAAATATTCACAATGAAGATGGAAAGCCTTCTAGAGCCAACATCAAACAAGCTCTTGGTAGGTGACATGTGAGATATTCTCGTAAGATCAAGCTTGTGACAACTGGTTAGAAACAATGGGGCGATTCAATCTTGAATCAACCTTGGTCCAGGAATGGATTTGACGAATACTTTTGGAAAAACCGTTCGGTGTGCAAATCTTCTTTTCTCTAGCACATCGAATGTGTATTCATGTTTTCAAACACACAAAGTATCTCTGATTGAAAAAATGCATTTGGAAAAACCGTTCGATGTGCAAACCTTCTTTTCTCTAGCACGTCGAATGTGTACTCTTTTTACATACAAAAGTATTTTTGATTGAAAATTGATCTTTCTCATAAAACCTTCGTTGTATTGCAAAACTCTTTCTTCTAAGCAATACGCGATTGTTTTCAAATCAATTTTTCATCAATCAATGAATCTTAATTCGCTGGTTCACTCATTCCGTGTTGTCTTCTTTGAGACGTTCTGGTTTGAGAACGGCTAAAGCGATTCTTGAAACCTGTCAAGGAGATTCTTAGGAATCCTACCTGATCACAGGAAGTACTTGTAGTGATCAACGGGGAACCGTGGGCCGTGTACCTCAATTCAACAAAAGTGATCAAAGACACTTTCGTGTTTTATTGCTAACTGTTGTTGCGGTACATTTGGACGGTTCTGTCATCGAATTGAGGAGTCAATCCAAAGCCGCATGCTCATAGCATCCACACTTATTTGAAGAAATCATGCTGGTTCATATCTACATAACTGGCTCGATATTTCATACTATGCTTACGCTTCATTTGCGCAAATATCATGAACCAAAGTAAGGCTTCGCTACTCTAATGGAAAGATGTCATGATTCAAAAGTGTAAGCATGTCGGTCCGAAAGTCACAACTTCACATGATGGCAACACAATAAAGGGTGATCCGAGATTTCTTGTGGTTGATGATCTCAAAAGCTTGAAGATCATCAAAGATGTGGATCGGTTCAAAGACCTCCACAAAAGTACAAAGCACTCGACTTTGAAGTTGCCTGCAAAAGCACAAAGATGCGGATTGAAGAATTGAAGTCTACGAGCTAAAGAACAAAGTCAAGAATAGATTTTTAGGATTCAAAATGTAAAACATGGGGTGACCTCCCTTAGGGGGAGATTGTTAGGAATTAGAAAATTCCATAGTGAAGAGTCGGTCACCCCAATTATTATCTAGCATAAGTTAGCTCGTAGACATATATCGTTAGATTCGTTATTTTGTTTTATTAGTTTGTTATTAGTCTAGTTTAGCATAGTGCAACACCGTGGAGGAAGGGCGGTCTTTACCCACTGTATGCACGATCCACGACCCGTCGAGGGGCGTTTCATTTGTAACAATAAATACCCCTTCCATCCTTGGAAGGGGTGTGGCTTCTTTGAATCTAACCTTACATTTGTTTAAGCAACTCTCTTTCAAGAACCTCCTCTAAACTCTCTTCATCTCTCTAAAATGGCTTTCTTGTTTAATCACAATCCTAGACCACCCGAATCATCTAACAACATAATATTCACGATCCTACAAATCTCACTTTCACTTTGCTTCACATATTGATCATATGGGACAACATTGCTATTACCCACATCATCAATATCTGATTCATAAGTCTCAAGAGATTGTACTTCATTATGCATCTTTCGCTCATCAACATCATCATATAGTTTTAATATCTCTGAGATGATTTTATCTTTGGATGGTCCAGCTTGTGGTGAAGGTGAGACCTTAGGAGAGACCATTGGAGAAATGCTAGCCATGAAAATTGTTTGTGCAATAGGTCCATCATCAACATCAGAGTCATATGCATCACGGTCCGTGACTTGAAAGGCATTCGATGATTGTGACCTATCTCTAGGTAGGTGCTCATCCACATCTGCATCGTATGTCTTAGCATTCCCTTCAGCAAGAAACAGCAACTCCTCTTCATCCAAGGTTACACCATTATCCCGAGCTTGCACAAGCAACATCTTATCCGTGAAGTACTTGATTTCGCATTACGGCGGTTTTGGTGATGTGCAGTTTCTTGCAATGTGTCCCTCACCACCACAGTTGTAACATTTGATAGGATTAGTTTGTCCTTGATTTCCAATCCTTCCTCGATTCTGATTTCCACCATAGCCTCCACCTACTCCACCCCTTCTCTAATCATCGCCTTTCTTGAACTGGCTGCACCATAACCTTCCCATCTCTGAAAGTGGCTTGATTGTGGATTGGATGCGATTCAGAGATTGTTGTTGGTGTGTGGAAGAGTTCATGTTTTGACTAATCGAGGAGAGCAGTTGATTAATGAAGTTTCTCACATGTGCATCAGCATCAGCTTGTTTGAACATAAGATCGGGTATGAGTTTGTGATTACCATTACCCATGGGTATAACTTGAGATGCTTTGGTGGTAATTCCAATGTTTGTGTAGAAGGCAGTTGAATCATTAGATGAACTTGTTTCTCCACGATTGGTTTTGAACTGTTCAGAATCCTTTTTTCAAACATAGCATGTCTCTCATTCGGAGAAGGAAGGCATCTGATTGCTCATAGTTAGTATTCTTGATCCTTTAGTGAAGCTTCACAGATGTGACAAACTTGTGCCATTAGGGATTCATGTTGTTTACAAACTTTGAGTTCAACTGAATGTTAGGCATGGTCATTGATGTTCCTCATGTCATTCACAAGCTTATGGAATCTCACATAGTACTCATAGACACTCTCATGCGGTTTCATATTGAAATGCTCAAATTCATCATATAATTGAGATTCTCGGTCTTCCACTTGAACAAATTGAGAACGAGAAGCATCTTGACATTATCCCATCTGACCTTTGCTTCAGATGTTGTGGTTGATAAGCTTGTATATGTCTTTTGGAAGACCTTGCAATATGATGTTAGAAGCCACGATATCGCATCAAATCTCTTCTTCTCCTTATCATTGAGCTCATCATACGTCTTTGGTCTGTCTATTCCATTAATCATTGTTCCATCTTTAATTTGTATCAATTAGGTCTCTAGTAGTCTCAACCCGATACGGTCCTTCATCAATGGATTTGAGAATGTTGACTCCATTTTCCTTTCCAAGACAATACAATGTAAATTCGTTGAGCCCAAGAGTCGTGGTAGTGGGATTCGTCA
Organism: Chrysanthemum makinoi; assembly: GCA_910596185.1. NCBI lineage: Eukaryota > Viridiplantae > Streptophyta > Magnoliopsida > Asterales > Asteraceae > Chrysanthemum > Chrysanthemum makinoi. The sequence continues at coordinate 204,034,428 of OU343217.1, read as the reverse complement.
AGCATGGGTGGGCCGAGTATCGAACCCGGTACAGCTGAACATCCCGACTGCTTGGTGGAGATGATTGTAGGAGCGTTGGTAGACATGTTGGCAGATTAAGCGGGATTTTATAACTCTATGATTAAACCGGAAATAGATTCTTTCCGGAGTTTTACAAAATCAAGAGAAAACCGTATTACAGGGCAGAGTCAACCAAGTTAAGCTAAGAAAAAACTGAACCAAGTAAGCTAAGCACCAAGTCGCTAAGACACGGTCAAGTCGCTAAATAACAACTCGCTAAGCACCAAAGTAAGCTAGCAAAATTTTGGCGACAAGTAAGCACCAAGTAAGCTAAAGAGCAACTCGCTAAGCACCAAATCACTTACACCAAGTCGCTAACAAACTTAAGTACAAGTCGCTAACTTTCACCAAGTCAGCTAATGTGGTGGAGACTCCACTAAAGTGTACTTTTTTGTGGCTTGTCTCAATAGACAAAATTAAGCTAGCTCAACTCGCTAAGACCTTCAACTACAACTCGCTACCAAATTGCAAAGTAAGTCGCTAGCAAGAAAACTTATCCGTGGCTCAAGTCGCTACCTAGAAAATCACATAAACACCATTTTTCAATCCAAAAACAACCCAACCGCGATGATTCAAGCTTACCAAATCAAAACCCAAGCACATACAATGATTCTAAACACAAAACAACACCCAAGATTCAAAATTTAACACTAGAAATGATCCAAATGATGCAAAAAACCACTAAACTTATCAAACTCTAAAACCACCTAAAAGTCACTAGAAATCCGAAGATATGTAAGAGATGATCAAACCATGGCTCTTGATACCATTTGTAACATATTGGATTTCACAAACACACTAAACCATAAGATCAAATAGGCGTATTATGAGTTCTATAGAGAGAAAGTTAGAGGTTTAGGGAACTTTAGTGAGAGAAAGAAAAATCTTATTATGAGCTCCAACTCTCTACCTTGGGAGGTAGAGAGTATTTATATTCATTACATAAAACACCACACGCGGTACGTGGATCGGCATCACGGTGGGTAAAGACCGTCTCGTCCTCCATGGTGTTACAAAACTAAATACTACTCAACACTAAATAACTACGACTACGAGCTTTCTAACGATTACATATAATTGAGGTGACCCACACTTTAACTACTGGATTTTCCAAATCCTAACAGATATGCATGAGCTTTATTAGGAAGTGATTATCTATATCTTATTTAGTTTTATGTTTATACGTTTCTTAGGAAACAAGTTAGGGTTCTTTGTCTATAAAAGGAACACAATAGTATGAGTTATGGATGAGTTGAAAAAACAAAGTTTTAGTATCAATATAAAGATCCATAGAGGATCAACGAGTTCTTAGTTATCTGTGTTTGTACTTGTGTTTGATTTCCGCTAAAGAATACAAGTAGTAGAGATTTTCTATTAGGTTGTTTGTGATTACATAAGCAATACTAACGATCTAAGAGTGCTCAAGATCTATCAAGGTCTAACGTTTCTACAAGTGGTATCAGAGCCTCGTTAGAGTCTCTACGATACTAAGAACAGTCTTTTCTAAACACCCATACAACCAACACATCATTCACCATGCCTGGATCAGCAGATGATATCGAAGTCACCAACAACCAAAACACCACCCATCTACAACAACTAAGTCTGTCGAACAACAATGCTAAATTTCCATACCTCAAGAAGGAGATGCGATTTATGGGCAATGAAGATGCGAGCTGGATCTCCAACATTGATTGGAATCTATGGGAGATTGTAAGGGAGGGAACAGTTTGAAGAGAACTACCACGATCTGATGGTAATCTTATTTATGTTCCTCCCAAATCTGTTGAAGAGTTACTGGCGGTTCAGAGAGAAACCAAAGTTAAAGCGATTCTTCTTCAAGCTATTCATGAGGATCACTTGAGTGATTTTCACTTCATGCAAGATGCTAAGGATATATGGTTGGCAATCAAGGCCAAGTTTGGAGGGAATGATGAGTCGAGGAGAATGAGAAAATCTATGCTGAGACAATAGTTTGAAGAATTTCAAATCTCTGAAGAGGAAGGAATTCACAAGGGCTATGACATGTTTCACAAGATTTTAAGTCAGTTGAATCAGCTTAAGGCAAAGCCAGATAATGATGATTGCAATTCCAAGTTTTTGCGATCTTTACCTCAATCCTGGTTACAAGTAAGCATTGCCTTGAAAACTAAAGGTGGGCTTGATATGATTACCTTTGATGAGCTGTACAACAAGCTTAAAGCTCTTGAGCATGATGTCAGAAGTCCCTTCCGTTCATCATCCACTGCTAGTCACACAACATTTGTTGGGGCCTCCACCCCAAAGATGATCCATGCTTCAAGTCTAACTTACTCATCATCATCTTACACTACCACTCAATCAAGTTCTCAATCTAAAACTGGTGGTATAATGGAAGATGTGCTTGGATCCTTCTTTGCTGATTATAACCCTCAGTGGAACCGGCATATGAGGATTTGCGGTGGATCCACTGGATACGGAGGAGATGAAGTTGAAGTGGAAAGTGGCCATGCTCTCTATGGACATCAAGAGATTTGAGCGTAAGGCTAGGAAGAAGTTTGGTTTCCAGGGAAGAGATCCAGCAAGGTTTGACAAAAAGAAGGTCAAGTGCTTTACATGTCATCAGATGGGTCACTTCTCCAGAGAATGCAAGGATAGAAAATCTGGTGATGAGGTGAGATACTCTTCATATCAGCAGAATCAAAGGGAAGCTGGAACTTCAAAGACTGGTGGATCCTCAGCTGCTCTGGTCACTATGGATGCCAATATCATTGGAAGTTACATGAGTAGGAGAGAATGATGAAAGTTCACAGTCTGATAATATTGGGTTCTTGGCAAGTTGTACTTCAGAAGATAGGCATGATCAAATTGCCTTGATGGGCATCTCTCAGGTACAAAATTGTTTGTTTGGTTGTAGTGAGCGTTATAATGAACTTAAGGAAGCATATGATATTTTGAAACCTAAATATAATGAATCCTATGTTGAAGTTGAAGCTTATAATGGCTTTGAAAACATTAGAAAGACAAAAGGTTTGGTTTCAGAAGAATCAAATAGCTTATGATGAAAATATTAGGGTGTTAGAGAGTGATCTTGAATGTACTAAAAATGACATAAAAAAAGAAAGAAAAGCGGGTGTAATTTGAGAAAATCTTGTGTTGAAAGAAATTAGATCTGAAATTGCTAGGCATAACGAATGGTTACTGAATGGAAATAAGTTAGCAAGTCACATCTATGCTAGTCAAACTCCTAATACTTCAATAGGCTAAGGCTTTAAGAAATATGTAGGATTAGAAGCTAGAGATGAAACACGTAAATCAACACCAGCAGGATTAGCTAACTTTGTAAAAGAAGGTGATTTACATGCTGTACGTGGACCTATAAGAGGTGAACACATGCCAATTGACCTGTCCATTACAGTTGACTTCGATGGATCACACCATTTATATGGCAAAAAGTCAAGGGACTTGCCAGACCCTGATACTTCATCTACTGACTTTGTCTCTTGTGTTGACAGTGACAAGTATTCTGACCAAGGGTCTACTTCTACAAAGTGTGATTCAAATGACAAGTCAGACCTTCCCAAGACCTCACTGCCTGCACCCTTTTTTAAGCCTACCTTCAAGCCCATTAGATTCTTTGCTAAGGAATCATCTTCCAAGACAGCTCCCTATGAAGACTTGTTTTTTAATTCTTTGCCTAATAATGCTGTTAAAAACAATTCTGTTTATGGTTTTGGTTTCAATGCTTTTGCTTGTAATAAAACATCTATTGGTTTGAATAAATCTTCTAAACAGAAGACGTGTTTTGTTTGTGGAAGTAAATTTCATTTAATTAAGGATTGTGATTTTCATGAGCAAAGAATGGGTGCATGTGCTAGGAAATCTAGACCAATGTGGACTAATGTTAATTGTATACCACCTTATGTTCCACAAGCTACTCATAACACACCTTTTCCTTGGAGAAGATCTGTAGCTAAACCATATGTGCAACCAACTAGTTCATACTTTAAAAATGGTTATTGGCCTAGATATGATGACTCTTTGAATAATGGGAAGGGTTATAGGGATACTGCTGTGAAGCCCTCAGCAGGTTGTTCTTGGACTCAAAAGGGACCTAAACTTCAATGGAAACCCAAGAATAATAGTGGATCATATACATCTGTATGGCCTAACTCTAATGATCCAGAAGGCAGGTTCAAGTCAGTTATGACTTGAGCCTCTATAGTGTACTAATATTTTGTATATATTTTTTGTTGTTGTTGTAGGATCATCCTCTTAAGCACAAGGAAGTAGGCATTGTTGACAGTGGTTGTTCAAGGAGCATGTCAGGAAACAGAGATATGATGCATAATTTCATACCCATAGATGGAGGAGGCAATGTGACTTTTGGTGGAAGTGATGGTAGAATCATTGGGAAAGGCACCATCAAAACACATCAACTGGACTTTGAGAATGTGTACTATGTAAAGGAACTGCAACACTTCAATTTGTTCTCAGTCTCACAAATCTGTGACACCAAGAACAAAGTATTCTTCTCTGAGGATGAATGTCTTGTGCTATCTAAAGACTTCAAACTACCAGAAGATACATCAATTCTGCTGAGAGTTCCTCGTACTCACAATCTTTACACATTCAACTTAAATGATGTTCAACCAGAAGGTGACCTAACTTGTTTGGTGGCTAAAGCATCCATGGATGAGTCTATAAAATGGCATAGAAGGATGGCTCATGTGAACTTCAAGACCATAAACAAGCTTTCTAAATTGGGTCTTGTAGAAGGACTTCCTTCAAAGGTTTTCACCAATGAACATAATTGTGTTGCCTGCAACAAAGGCAAGCAACACAGAGCCTCTTACAAAGCTATTACTGCTGTGAGTGGTATCTCAGAACCTCTTGATTGCTGCATATGGATCTTTTGGTCCAACTCAAGTCGCGATGTTGATCACAAGTACTTTTGTGCTGGTAATAGCTGATGGATTGGCGAGGTTTTATTAGGTGTTCTTTTGAGAACAAAAGATGAAACATCTCAGTTTTAAGAGAGTTTATTACCCTTGTTGAAAATCCGTTGAACAAAAGGTTAAAGGAATCGGTGTGATAATGGGGCCGAGTTCAAGAATCTTTATCTTGATAGAACTCCGTAAGTCTAAGGGATAAAAGGGACTATAGCACTCCAAGAACCCCACAACAAAATGGGGTAGTGAGCGAAAGAATAAGACCCTAATAGAGGCAGCAAGATCCATGCTTGCAGACTCTAAGTTACCCATATGTTTTGGTGAAGCGGTTGGCACAACTTGTTATGTTACGAGCAGGTATCTATCACTAGACCTCATTTCAAGACACCTTATGAACTTCTCTATGGGAAAGTTCCTACTATTCATTACCTCAAACCTTTTGGATGTCAAGTGACAATTTTGAATACTAGTGATCCACTGGGTAAGTTTGATGAGAAGGCTGATGAGGGATATATTGTGGGTTATTCGGCACATAGTAAGGCGTATAGGGTATACAATTTGAATGCTAAGAAGATTGAGGAGACTTTGAATTTGAGATTTCTTGAAGACAAGCCTAATGTTCAAGGACAAGGTCATGTTTGGTCTTTTGACCTTGATTACTTAACTGATTATTTGGGTTATTCTAGACATGTGGCTAACCAAAATGCAGGTTCACAAGAGTCTCCCAGCGGACAGTCTTTGCTACCATGAATCTTGATTCGATAGTGAGTTTGAGGATGATGAGCATCCTATTTTTGTACCTTCTTTCTCCCCTAACAATTTTGCAAGTGACACTTCCAAAGTTACTACTGATGAGAGTGAAGATGAGTCCAACTATGCAGAGGACCTTGCTAGGCTTCAGAAATAGGAGTATCAGCTAAACTAGAAGTTTGAGAGGATTCTGGGGAGGTTGCAAAGAAAGCGGTCGAGTGGAAACCATAATTTCCCGGTGATTCTGTTTCTCCTATCATCACCAAATCTGCTGAAGGTCATGTTGTTTCTACTCCCATTTCTACTAGAGTGTCCACAGACTTTGGGGAACCTTATACACTTGGAAATCATCAACTCAAAGCTGGATTCTTCACCTCACCTTCCTATGACACTGATTTTGAACCTACTGTGACTAATATTGAGTCATCCATTGATGTCAACACCACTGCTACTAAAAGGATCAACATTGCTCATCCACAGTCCAATATTATTGGTGATCCTCATGCACCTGTTAGAACTAGGGGCAAAGTGAGAAGTTCTAAGTATGGTCAAGTATCTTTTATCTCTTATGTCTCAAATCAGCAGAGAGACAATCACACAGACTTTGATCATTGTCTGTTTGCTTGTTTTCTATCTCAAGTGGAACCAACCAGTGTTACTCAAGCTCTTGAAGATTCAAGTTGGCTTGAAGCAATGCAAGAAGAGATGCAACAATTCAAAAATCAGTAAGTTTGGATATTGGTGCCACTACCTGATAGGAAGTATGCAATTAGGACAATATGGATATTGAAGAATAAAAGAGATGCAAGAGGTGTTGTCATTAAAAACAAAGCCAGATTAGTAGCTCAAGGGTATCGACAAGAGGAGGGGATTGATTATGATGAAGTGTTTGCACCTGTTGCAAGAGTAGAGGCCATACGGATATTCTTGGCTTATGCATCTTACATGGGTTTCATGGTATATCAAATGGATGTTAAAGGTGCATTTCTGTATGGTGAAATAAAAGAGGAGGTTTATGTCACTCAACCTAAAGGATTTGAGGACCCAGATCATCCAAATCATGTTTACAAGGTAGTTAAAGCTCTCTATGGACTACATCAGGCACCAAGAGCTTGGTATGCTAGGCTTTCATCTTTTCTGCTGAAGCATGGCTATAGAAGAGGTGCCATTGATAAAACACTTTTCCTGAAGAAGAATTCTCTGAGACATCATTCTTGTGCAAGTTTATGTGGATGATATTATATTTGGCTCCACTAAAGAAGCTGGTGCGAGGGATTTTGAGGCTGATGAAGGCAGAGTTTGAGATGAGTGCTATGGGGAGCTTACTTTCTTTTGGGTCTCCAAGTTGTGAGAAACCTGATGGTATTTTTATCGGTCGGGACAAATATGTGAGGGACATTTTGAAAAAGTTTGGTATGGAGAGTGTCGGACTTGCCACAACACCTTATGAAGCTCCAAAGCTAAGAACAACAATGAACCAGATCTACACTGAATGTTCATTTATCTGAGATCTATGATTGGTTCATTGATGTATTTGACAACTTCTAGGCGATATTACTTTTCTTTGTGAGTGCTTGTTCTAGACATCAAGTCACTCCACTTGCTTCCCATCGAATGCACGGTGAAAAGATCTTTAAGTATTTGAAAGGCCAACATCATTTAGGCCTTTGGTGCCCAAAAGAGTCTCCTTTTAAGCTGGAGGCATATAGTGATAGTGATTATCTTTGGTGCAAATCTGGATAGGAGATCTACAACGGAGGTTGCCAATTCCTTGGAAAAAGATTGATTTCTTGGCATTGCAAGAAACAAACTATTGTTGCTACCTCATCTACTAAGCGAGTAGTATGTTCTTTGCTGCAAATTGCTTGTGGACGGGTTCTTTGGATACAAAATCAATTGTTGGATTATGGGTTTAACTTCATGAACACAACAATTTTTATTGATAATCAGAGTACCATATGCATTGTTAAAAATCCAGTTTTTCACAGTAGAACTAAGCATATTGAAATCAGGCACCACTTTATAAGAAATGCATATGAAAAACATTTGATAAAAGTGGTTAAAATTCACACTGATGATAATGTGGCAGATTTTTTAACAAAGGCTTTTGATGGACCAAGGTTTCAACACCTGGTGGTCCATATTGGAATGCTTAACCCTTAACTGCAAAGTTTAAGGGGAGGCATAGGCCTCAGGGGAGGATTCATGTTGTAAACTTTGTATATTAGTTTATATATTTGCTATCTCTAACCCACTAATGTTCTTTTAGTTTGTATTAGTCTGGTTTGTGTGTTTCTCTGTGTCTATTTTGCAGATTGCATATTTCAGTTCAAGTTCATCAAGTTTGGTTCATTGGAAGAATGGTCAAGTAAGCTAGAAGCATGTTTTCTCTGGAAGCAAAATCTGAGAAGTAAGCAAATTATTTCCACTGAAGATAAAAGTCTGAAGAGATGTCTTGAAGATAAATTGCTTATTCATTCAAGAAACAGTTTATAGCTTACAGCTTACAATGCTTACAATCAACTTCAAATGGAAATACAAGATTCATATCTATACATGATCTACTAAACCTATTCTAACTCCTATCATCGACTAGCTCATATCATCTATTCCAAACGCTGGAAATGCATGACCAGTACGACGAAGAAGTTAAGGATCAAAATGGGAAGGATGGATTGATGAAAACGATGATGATGAAGATGAATCTGATAGATGGATGTGTGATATGACAATGTCCTTGTGCTTCATCTACTGGTTTCACCAAAAAGCAATCAATCCATCTTCCTTTTACCCTTCCCCTTTACGATATGTGATGAAGCACCAAACCATGGCGCAGGAAGAGCCAACACCACTTGTTGAGGTTGAGGTGTTGAACGTTGAGGGTTTGATGTACTCTCCTTGTTGTAGTCATCAGAGTCACTAGGAGATTCACTTGGATCCACTACACTACCATCTTCAGAAGAAGAGAGAAAGGGGGACCTCAACGGTAGAGGATTAGATTGATAAGAAGCTCGTAAAAACTAGTGAAAATCATCAATCGATGATGATGATGATGATGTGGATGATGGAGAAGAGTTTGGATCAATAACCTCTGGTGTGGTATTCATGGTTGATTATGGTTGATTGTGGAGGATGTGGTTAAATTTGGGTTTGTGATGAAAATTAGGGGTAAATGATGTGTGTTAAGTGTGCATTGGGATTGTTATATAGACGGATTCGAGGTTTAATGTAGTTTAATGCGAGTTGGGTGGCACAGTAACGCTCCAAGATATTTACTGAGGATATCTTTTATCTTGGGTTGTTTCTGCTGATTGATTTACTTCAGCAGATTGACCGTTTTTCTGCTGAAGTGTTATTTTTGGTTAAAGTTGAAATACACATAGGATATGGTCAACAAAAGTTCTGATATTTTTGACTATAATTTGGGCAACTTCTACCAATCCATCATTCGCATATCTTTACTTCAAATTAAACAATTCCCTCTTCACTTACGTTTTAAACACTTCCAGTTGTGTGATTCTTAACCCTAACTTACAATATTACACATGGCACTTCAATTGAAGAGAGATCATAACAAAGTTGCTTTTTTGGGAAAAGCAAAGGGTGATGATTTGTATGTGCCTATGGTGGAGTTCTTGAAAAGATCCAAGATTCATTATGCTTTAACGCATTCTCCTAATATGATATATGAATCATTGGTTACACAGTTAGGGCATCTGCTACAAAATGGAGTGACACAGAGATCATGGTTATGGTTGACGGAACATAGTATGTTGTGACAGAGGAGTTGATAAGGAGAAAGCTTCGTTTGGATGACAAGAATGGGGTTTATCATTCTAATTCGGTGGAGATACTTACTAGACTGAGAGCTATTGGATACCAGGGTACGAGGACTGATATATGGTTCAAGAATCAGCTTTGCCCGATGTGGAGGTTTCTGGTACACACATTGCTTCAGTGTATAAGCAATAAATCAGGAGGATGGGATCAATTTTCAACTCAGCTGGGATGTGGTATTGTATGTCTTTCTTAGGGTTTAACTTATAACTTTTTGATATGTGTCTAAATACACATATATTTTATATTATTTAAACCCACAAATATGTCCAAAAACACACAAATGACTATATAAATGTTACAAATATCATGAAAATGTGTTTTATATGAATCAGGTACAAAAAGATTGAAAACAAGTGAAAAATGATCAAAGTTCACAAAATTGTCATTTTCAGTCCCTGGAGTTTCACAAATTGGCAAAACTAGTCCCTGAAGGTTTAAAATGGAAGAAAAGTCAACTTTAGTCCTTGGATAATCAAACATGTTCAAAATAGTCCCTGGTAAATTAAAATAAATCAAAATAATGAAAAATGTTATTTAAAGTCCCTAGGGATTCATGAGTTGTCAAACTTGGTCCTTGAAGTTTAAAATTGCAAAATGACAACTTTGGTCCCTCAACTTTGAAAAATGTCAAAAATAGTCCTCGGATATTTTAAAAATGGAAAATTATCAAATGTTATCCTTGTACTATTCAAACTTGGCAAGTTTGGTCCTTGTGTTAACTTTGGGAAAGTTGCTAATTCAGTCCCTCAAGTTTGGAGAAATTGCAAAAATGGTCCTTGTGTATTAAAACCAAACCGGACCCTCTTTTGTTATTAATCCAAAACCCAAATCCAACTCACAAACCCGGTGGCCTTGATCATTAGCCCAACCCAAAATACTTGACCCTTGACCCTTCAACCTTGAGCCAGTTCATAATCCACTTGAACCAGTCAAAAACCCATTTTGAACTCACCCCGTATTATTAATACTCGGTCAAACCAAGTCAAACGCGCCAAAAACCACGTTCACTATTTATCTTCCTCACCCAAGACTGCAAACCAAAACCAGGTGGTTTTACCACCACCTCACCTATCTACTCTCCAACTCATCCCCCCTCCTCCTATACCAGCCCACAAGCATTTAATGCTTCCCCACCATCAAACACTCCATCTTCACCTCAAAACCTGTTTTTGTTGCCAACTCACCCCTAGCTCCATATCTACTTCCCAAATTGTCCCCTTGCACCTCCACAACATACCAAAGTGCATTAATTGCAGCAGAACTGCCTCAATCCACTAGTATCACTTTTGGCGCCAAAAGTAATTTCAAAGGCTGTGATCATCTCTGCTCATCCAATGGCCAAGATTGCAAGTGGGAAATGATCAGAAGCATGTGGGGAGTCTCTAAAGTCTATAAAGAAAGAAGCAGAAGCAATGTGAAGATCAATCTAGTATAATTTTAGTTAATGTATGTCGATTATCTTAATTTTCAATTTCCAGTGTATCAATTAGCTTTCAAACTTTGTATTGCATGTTCTTAGTTTATGATAAAGCTTTTGTAAACCTCAATTTCAGTGTTAAGTTTCATTTCAAGTTTATGCAAATTTCCTTGTTCAAATTCTCAAAATGATCGAATGTTGTTGTTAGTTGTTGTTAAGGACTCATAAGCTCATATAAGCTCCTTATATAGCTTATGTAAGCTATTAGAAACCTTAAAATCCAGTTTAGTATCAAAAAGCAAAATTACCAAAAATACTAAAAAAATAGTTGGAAAATAAAAAAATCAATGGAAATAAAGATCACAGTTGGGCGGGTGAATCTTCTGGATTGCCTTGGGTTAGAAGCTTTGTGGAAAGCTATTAGGAGTGGTCTTAATCATTGGTTCATGGTCTTTGGCTGAAAAGCAGTTGTAAGCTCTTTATAAGCATTTTTACATTTCACTGCATATGTAGCTTATAGCTTAAAACTTTGTGTTATTATGTTTCTAAGTTGTAGTTAGGTAGATTCTTATATTAAAACAGTTTGTTTGTTCTGTAGAATTGGTAGTTGCTTTGAAATTTCATTTTCACAATTTTAATAGCATAATATTTGTTCTTAAGTTTTATGCTTGTATCACTGTTGTTTAATGCTCATTTGGACTTGTTATTTGATAATAAAAGGTCTTGGATCAGTTGCATAGTCTTAACTTGTGAAATCCTTTGGAAATCACAAGTTCACAAGTTTTAAGAGTTGTTTGGATTTACCTTGTTACCTGTGTTAGAGAGTGTTGGTGTTGTTTCTCGTTATTGTTATCTGTCATACTAGCATCTAATAACTCATAGAAACCATAAAAACCAGTCCTTGTTTGTTAAAAAGTCAAAATCACTTTTAATATCACTTAAGTTGTTAACTGTTAGGATTAAGAGTTTAAAAATCATCACAGTTGCTTAGAACTTGTTAATCTAGCTTAATTTCATCTTAACTTAGGTTAATATATCATAATCAGTTAGTAGGATCAATCCAAAGTTCATATTAGTCAACTTTTTAGTGTAATTTAAAAAGTCAAATTTTCAGTTTAGTCGTTTTTGAATAAAATAGATAATTTTCTATAGGACTTAATATTAAGTTTCAAGATTTGAGCTTTTGGGATATTAATATTCAACTGCTCATCTTAATCATAGTAATTTTTATAATTTCTAATTAGCTTATTAAACAGCTTATTTCTTAGCTTCTTTTAACCACTTGTTTGAAAAAAGTGCCATTACGTGCAGTTGAGCCAAGCTTTTTCACAAGCTCACAAAGAGCTCATTAGTTAGCTTTAGCTTGTGTATCTTAGCTTATTGGAAAGCTAACCTAGCTGTCTCTCTAGTCCAGTGCTTATTTTCTACTTTATAGCTTATTTGGTAGGGCTGCAACTTGACTTATTGTTTGTCCCATTTACTTGTAAACTTAGTACTCAGTGTTTATAAGCCATTTTCACAAGCTCACACAGAGCTTAATAGTGGGTCAAACCTTGTATATTTTGGTTTTCTAAGAAGCTCACCTAACAAGCTTGTTGCCTCAGTGCTTATTTTTGGCTTTGGAGCTTTTACCCTAGTTTAATCTAGCCTACAAAATGATTGCTGAACTGTTTGGTTGCTTGGTTTAGTATAAGTGCTTATTTGCTTATTTTAAGCTTATCATTATGGTTCTTTGTGTCTTTTAGCTTCATATAAGTACTTTTAGCTTATTTACATCTTATTTTAACTTTGGTTCCAGTTTGTAAGTTTATTTGAGCTTAAAAAATCAAAATAAGCCATAAGCTCAATTGTTTAGCTCATAAGCTCATCAAACTGCTTATTTTTAAGTTGTAAAATTTTTGTCTTTATTAAAGTTGCTTATTTTTAGTAGTTAAATAGGTCTATAAAAGAAAAATCACAAAAACATCATTTTAAAAATAGTGATAACGTTTATTTAATAGAAATTAGCTTTTTAATTTTCTTTTTCAACTTATTATTAAGCACTTTCTGTTTTTATAATTTTCTTAGTTTTACATTATCATAGGATAATTTTATAAAAAGTTCGAATTTCTTTCTTTGTTTTAGTATTTATTAGAATTTAAAATAGTTAAAAAGTATTAAATAATTAATAATAAATAAATAAAAAGCATAAAAAATATATTTTCAATTTTAAAATTAGTTTTATAGTATTTTAGATTTTTCTAAGTTAAAATTTCAATTTTCTAGGTTAATTTTATATTTTCTTGTATTTAAGTGTATTTTAAATAATTAATAAATAGTAATTAATTAATAATAAATAGATAAAAAGTGTAATAAATATATTTTCAATTTTAAAATAAGTTTTATAATATTTTAGATTTTTCTAAGTCATAATTTCACTTTTCTAGCTTTATTTCATATTTTCTTTTATTTTAGGTTATTATTAAATAGTTAAAATAGTTTTTAATTAATAATAATTAAATAAATAGTTATAAAAATAATTTTAATTTTACAATAATTTTCTTTTATTATTAGGTTTATAAAAATATCATTTTCATATCCATAGGTGTTTTACTCTTTTAAATTCACGTTTTATTTTATGCGTTTACGTAAATTTAGTAAGCGTGCGTGTTTACATTTGTTTAATCGATTGTTGTGCTTTACAATTACGTATCCAAATACCATTCCAATCAATCAGTAGTGTAATTTTCAATCAAAATCCTTACAGATCATTATCCTTAGTGATCATTTGACATCTGAACGTTTTTAAGCACCATTAATCCTCCGTGGGACTTAACGACCCGGTAATCCACTATATTCCAAGGGAAATTGCATTGGTTTTAGACTGTTTGAATTTTATTATGGTTGACCATTCACAAGTGGTTGTCTTGTGTAATAAACTTGTGATTTGGGAGCGAATCAAATTTTGGCCCATTGCGGGGAGGCTTTAGCGTGTTTTAAACATTTCAGAACCCATACTTGCACATATACCACCTTTTGTAAACAGTTTTTTGTAAAGTTATCAAAATCCAAAAGTTCATTAACACTTTTCCTAAAGTGTTAACAACACCAAACAAAATATAAAACAACAAAACAATCGTAACGTTTTCTATTTTGTATTTTCTTTAAGGTGATTCTTAAAGAGATACGATTTGGTTAAGCGAGACGATACCAAAAATATTGTCCAAAAGTATTTAAACCCTTAGCACAAATCCATACCTCGTCTTTTTGGTACTTAATACATAAAATCAACCACCGCAAATCAAAGGCGTACACCTACCAACTGGGGTGTGAACATTAATAAGTTCCCAATCTTAAAGATCAAAACTTACCTTTGTGTCCTTGTGATTTGGTGTACCTTTTTCAAAGAAGCCATTTCATTTGTGATTATTGGTTTAAGTTCACTTGTCGTTTTGCCTAGCATTTGTTTTGAAAGTGATTTTTACACTTAGTGCATGCGCACTCGTTCTTCTAGCTCTACAAGTCCACTTTGAGCTTGCAGTATTGCAGCGTAGGCGTAGAGGGCGTTACGCTCCTTGGCCGTGGCGAGGCGTCGATACCACCACCCCCTGCGTAATGGCGGAAGAAAAACCGATGAATGAGCTTCTCCAAGCACCCATCGAGGGTTACGGAGATGCTATTGTTGTCCCCGCCATCGGTCGATACCTTCGAGCTCAAAACGGGTTGCTTAATCTTGTAACCCAAAGCCAATTTTATGGTTTTGAGCGGGACGACCCTCATGCTCATATTCGATGGTTTAACAAGATTGCATCTACCATCAAATACAAGAATGTCCCACATGAAGCAATTAAGCTTCTACTGTTCCCATTCTCTCAAGGACAAGCCGGAATTGCTTGAGAAACATCCCCTCGTTCCATTGAGACATGGGAGGATTTAGTCACTAAGTTTATTAGCAGATTCTATCCTCCATCTCGAACTACAAGTCTTAAGAATGAGATAATGAAATTTGCTCAAAGATTTGATGAATCATTCGGTGAGGCATGGGATCGTTACAAAGAGTTGCTCCGAAAGTTTCCACATCATGGTTTTACCGAGTTAATGCAAATGGATACTTTCTACAATGGTCGAGACAAAGTGACCAAGACTCTTTAAATGCCTCAGCGGAGAGGTAATTTCCTGAGCAAGACCACAAAAGAAGCCTTGCAAATCATAGAAAACAAGTCCCAGTCCGCCCTTTCGAACAAAGACATATCGGTCTCGGTCTAATCGGGACCTTCTACTTCATCTCACGTGAGTACATCTAGCACCGATGCTAAGATTGACAAACTCACGGATGCTATTCAGGCTTTGGTTCTTGCTAACCAAAAGAAAGTCACTTTCACGCAGACACCATCACATGGTGAAGTGAAGAAAGTCGAGTGCGTGTTACTTGTGGTGGCCCTCATGCATACTACAAGCTGTCTCTGCCACCGATGGTAGTCCGTTTGAAGCCAATGCTATAGCCGGTACTTCACATCGGGGAGGTAATCAATACCGTCCTCAAAATGAACCAAACTACCGTGCTAATACTTATCGAGGACCACCGGTTTTAACGAGAATCTAACATACAAAACCGAATCGAGAACCAACCTAGAATGAACCAAGGTTATCAAAACCTAGGTAATTTCTATCCCGGACCAAATCAAGGTTTCCAACATCAAGGAAACTTTAATCAAAACAATTTCAATCGAGGGAATCAATTTCAGTGAAATGTGAATCCTAATCAAGGAAATTTTCAAAATCAAGGCCCTAATCCGAACATTAGAGGCTAGAATTTTCCTAATCAAACTCAAGCCATTGTTCCAACGGACCATCATCGATGAGTTATTGAAACAATTCATGAAATCCCAAGATGAAATGAGCAGGTTGTTGGTCGGTCGGTCGTGATCTAAAGAAGTCTTTAAATGATCAACCCTCGGGCTCAGGAAAACTTCCGAGCACACGATCGCTAACCGATGCAAAGCGATCACAACCGAAGTGGTGTTTCATATGATGGACCAGCTATTCCTACTACCTCTTCTTCTCCTTCTCCTAAGGTAGTGGAACATGAACATGAGGCGACAAAGGACAAGGAACTTCCTACTAATAACGGAGGTACCAACGATGTCCATCCTCAAGTTGTCCAGAAACCCAAATCCAATCCGGGAGTTGTTTTTAAACCTCCGGTAGCTCCGTTGAAAATCCCAAATCCAAATCTTTTATTCCTTACCCATCGCGTTTGAATGAGCAAAAGCTCCGCGAAAAAGCCGGTCATCAAATGGACAAATTCTTTCAAATTTTCCAAGAACTACATTTTGACATAAGCTTTGCGGATGCTATCATCTTGATGCCCAAGTTTGCATCAACTCTCAAACACATGTTAAGCAACAAGGAAAAGCTGTTTGAAATGGCAAAAACTCCTCTGAATGAAGCTGCTCGTGATTATCACGAAAAGCTTCCCGACTTGGAGATCTGGAAAATTTCTCTTACCTTGTGTATTTCCGGGAATGGTTGAATGCTTTGCCTTAGCCGATCTTGGTGCAAGCATCAATCGATGCCTTATTCATATGGAAGAAACTTTCTCTTCGGACCTTACTCCTACATGCATGACTCTCGAGCTTCGGATCATACAATATCCGTCCACTTGGCATTGCCGAGGATGTATTCGTGAAAGTAGGAAAGTTCCATTTTCCGGTGACTTTGTTTGTTGACCGATGCCGATCATCGGGTTCCTCTCATTGTTGGGCGAGGATTCACGAGCGGGCCGTGCTCTCATTGATGTATTTAAGCAAGAAATCACATTACGTTTGGGTAATGAAGCATCTGCTAACCTTGATCAAACCGAGGTACTCCGCAAACTATGATTACGAGTCGGTTAACGAATAGATATCATTGATGTTATACGAAGAGTACTCTCAAGAAGTTCTTGGTTATGATCATAATTCTTCGGGTGATAATCTCACTCATTCATCTCAACCCATCATTGCCAATTCTACTCCTTCTCTTACTCCGTTTGAGGAAAGTGACTTCATCTTGGAAGAGATTGAAGCATACTTGTCTAGTGATTCGGTTTCATGGGAAATTGATCACGCTACAATTGACATCGAGGGAGATATTCTTCTCATCGAGAAGATGCTCAATGATGATCCTTCATCACTCTCTCCCGTCGAGCTTCATAACAAGGAAGTCAAGTCAGTTGAGAAAACTAAAGAATTTCACGAAGTCGAACTTAAGGACTTACCACCTCATCTCGGTATGCATTTCTTGAAGGTGATGATAAATTACCCGTCATTATTGCTCGAGATTTGAGTAAAGATGAAAATATTGCTCTCATAAAGGTCTTAAAGTCACACAAGCAAGCAATTGCTTGGAAACTCTCCGACATTAAGGGTATCAACCATGAGTTTTGTACTCACAAAATCTTAATGGAGGATGACTTCAAACCGCAGTCCAACATCGGATAAGGGTGAATCCTAAGATCCATGAGGTTATTAAACAAGAGGTTCTCAAACTTCTTGATCAGGGATTAATTTACCCGATCTCGATAGTCCTTGGGTTAGCCAATCCATTGTGTTCGAAAAAGGGTGGCATAGCTGTTTGTCACAAATGAAAATGAATTAATTCAACTCATTGAAGTAGGGATGGTGTGTTTGCATTGACTATCGTAAGTTGAATGGCCACCGAAAAGACCATTTTCCTCTACCCTTCATGGACCAAATGCTTGAGAGATTAGCAGGGAGCGAATACTATTGTTTCCTTGATGGTTTCTCGGGGTATTTTCAGATCCCCATTGATCCACAGGGATCAAGATAAGACCACATTCACACTGCCATACGGAACTTTTGCCTCTGAGGCGTGTGCATTTTGGCCTATGTAATGCTCTGCGCGTTCCAGCGATGTATGATGGCCATTTTCCACGACATGATCGGGGAAACAATGGAGGTGTTTATGGATGACTTTTCGGTCATTGGGGACTCATTTCAAACATGTCTCTCCCATTTAGAAAAAATGCTAAAACGGTGTAAAGACACCAATCTTTGTCTAAATTGGGAGAAGAGCCACTTTATGGTCAAAGAAGGCATAGTCCTTGGCCATAAGATTTCCAAAAATGGGATTGAGGTTGATAGAGCAAAAGTCGATGTTATTGCTAAATTGCCTCCTACCTACTACGTCAAAGGTATTAGGAGTTTTTAGGTCATGCGGTTTTATCGCAGATTCATACAAGATTTTTCTAAAATCGCCCGGCCTATGACTCATCTTCTTGAAAAAGATGCTCCTTTTATCTTCTCACATGAGTGCATCGAAGCTTTAAAACATTAAAGAAAAAGCTTCTTGAAGCACCCATTCGTTGCTCCCTGGGACTTGCCTTTTGAGCTCATGTGCGATGCAAGTGATTTTGCTATCGGTGTAGTCTTAGGGCAACGTAGATCCAAGCATTTTCAGCCTATCCACTACGCAAGTAAAACAATGGTAAGCTCAAACTCATTACACCACCACGAGAAAAGAGCTACTAGCCGTGGTGTATGCATTTGAAAAGTTTTGGCCGTACTTAATCTTGACCAAATGCGTGGTGTATACGGATCATTCGGCTCTCAAATATCTCTTTGCAAAACAAGATGCAAAGCCGAGATTGCTTCGTTGGGTTCTTCTCCTGAAAGAATTTGATATCATTATCGTGATAAAAGGAGCTGAGAACACAGGCTGGCGATCATCTGTCACGTCTAGAAAACCCTCACCAAGATGTTTTCGAGAAGAAGGAAATAAATGAAACATTTCCTCTCGAGACACTCAATGCGGTTTCTTTTCGTGGAGACTCTTCTACCCCATGGTTTGTTGACTTTGCAAATTACCATGCGGGTAACTTCATAGTGAAAGGAATGTCGACCCAACAGAAGAACAAATTCTTCAAGGAGGTTAAACATTACTTCGGGGCGACCCTACTTATTCAAAATACGTGCGGATCAAGTCATCCGACGGTGTGTTTATGGACAGGAAGCTATGGACATTCTCAAAGCTTGCCATGCTGGACCTACTGGGGGCCATCATAGTCCAAATTACACCGCCAAAAAGGTGTTTGATTCCGGGTTTTTGTTGGAATCACTCCTAAACAGTATTTCAAGTATTTATATTTCATATGTAATAGGTAGCTTTATTATGGCCTTTATGTTTGTTTAAGGTCAAGCTTATGTAGAAGGCCCATAAGCTTAGGCCCAAGCCCAATAAGGAATAGGGAAGGAGAGGGAGTGTTGCCCTAGCTCCTTGCCTATATAAAATATGTAATAACCCTCACTTGAGGGTTGGTTGTTCAAGTTATTCTCTTCACATACACTCTTTCTTAAACCGTATTATTGTTAACGTGTGTGTGTGTGTGTAGCTTGTTCATCCGCCTTCATCTCTTTCTATATAACTTGTGTTTATAAAACTAGTGACCTACAGTGGTGGTATCAATAAATAGTTGGGTGTACTCGTTTGTTTTTGAAGTTTTGATTTTGGGTCTTACGCGTAAGGTTAACGCTTTCTTTAGCTCTTTTTAAAACTTGTTTTGCACTTTTTAATCAAGATTCTTGTACTTTCAACGTTTTAAGGTGTTTAAATACTTGTTTTTGGCAAAAAGTTTCAAACTTTATGCGTGGATCATTGTTTCTGAACTAGTTTCTATTAGTGTGTGTATTTCTCGCAGCATTTTGAGTGCTTTGGATCATCAAGTTTCACACTTTTGTGTTATTTTGGTGTTATTGAAGCTATTTCATCACACAAAAGCTGGTTTAGAAACATCTTTGGGCAAAATCAAAGTTACGAGTAATCCTACGCTTATCAAAACCCTAAAATTACGCGTAAGATTTTTCCTTGGTTTGATCTTCATTTTCTGGTTTATTCCGTGTTTTCTTACTTGGATAAGCGAAAATCGTCGACTTTGGATATCTTTTGCACTGTGAAGTGTAAAAGATCATTTGAAAAAACCTAAAATACGCATAAGCATAAGCTTACGGCGTAGAAATTCTACATATAAGATTCACTGCAGTAAACTTAGGTCTCATAAGGTAATATCATGCCTAACTTTCTACGCCTAACTTTTGTCTACGCATAACTTTAGTTCTTTTATCCTACTTACGCGTAAGCTAAAACCTACAGTAACTCCTCATTGTTACTGTAACTTTTGGTGTTTTACGCATAAGTGCTACTTGGTTCTTGTCTTTTCGCCCTAAGGACACTTCATCAACAAAGGTTCATTCGACTACAAAGATCCATTTTTACCAACACATGTTTATCAACATGTCACAACCACCATACTCTAACTATTTCCCTTACACTTATCCTCAACAACAACAACAACTAAGTCCACAACATCAGCAATGGAATCAACAACAAGCAATTTATCAACAACAATTTAATCAACAACATACTCCACAACCTGCTGCAAATCCACAACCTCAAATGGTTCAACCACCACCAAGTCTTCAAGCTCAAACGTACACAAATGAATTCAATCAACATCCATCAAGGAACACTATGAAGGAACCTACTTGGTTTGCAAAGATGTGTGAAGCTTTAAGCAACCAACAATCAATTCATGAGGAGCTGGATCACTTGATAGACCTCCGATGCTCACTCCGGAAACTACGATCAATGGGTGATAAGGTTCTTTAGGTTTTGTGATCTAAAGAAGCCACATGGAAAGTTCTTAAAGAAGGTTATCTTGGAAGTTCCATTTGAGATGCCTCTGTCGATGTACAGGAGATCAATGCTGTTCCACCAAGAGATGAACAAACCAACATTGCTACTTGTTGCAGATTTAAATCAGAACTTCTACACTATGATGAATGAACTTGCAATACATCCTCTTAGGATTACCAAACCCAATTCTTCGTAGTGTTGATGCTCAAAAGGCTGCACAAAAAATGTGGGATCATATTCGTCTTCTTATGGAAGGATCTGTACTCAATCGGGAGGATTTGGAATCCAAAATTTACTTGGCTTATGAACACTTCATGATTGAAACTGGAGAGACACTAGAGTCCTATCATCATCGATTTTCAGACATCATCAATGATTTGGATAAACACAACATCATCATGCCAAGAATTGCGGTGAATACTAAGTTCCCGAGTAGTCTTGGTCCTGAATGGGGGAAGTATGTCATCTTTCTCCGTCAAGCGAAGAATATGCATCATTCTACTTATGGATTGTTGTACGATTACTTGAAGCCTCATGAAAAGGAAGTTGATCGGGAAAAAATTCTCCGTGCTCAAATTGCGAAGCTTGATCACAACCGGATAATCAACAACTTGCCTTGTATGCTCAATAGAACTATCCTCTCAACCGGCAACTCAACCAACTGCTTCAAACACACCTTCCACGGCAACAACCTCAACACAATCAATTGGTTCCATACACAACAATGCTCAAGCATATGTCGGAAGGCGGCGAGGACATCGATCCATTCGAAGCATTACAACAAGGATTTGTGATGATTGCTAATGCTTTTGGCTGTTACACCAACAAATCCAACAATGCATTATTAGTTCCTCATCTAACACACGGACTCAAACATTTGTGAACAATGGACATGTTGAAGTTAGAATCGTGATTATGTGTGTTAGGTCGGATGGTGGTCAAGGGTTTATCTTGTGGGTAGGAATAACTATGAGCTCAAGTGGTGGAGCGATGCTCAAAATCGGTTTAATGGTCTTAGATGCTACAGCTACCGATGAAGGGACACACGGCTAATGCATGCCCAAAGCCAAGGACTTCGGGCGGTGCTTATTTCAAAATTTTTGGCTCTTAAGGATGAAGGCGGTGGATCACTCACGGACAAAAACGAGAACTTTATGGCGGATCACGACTTCGGATGATATGGAGGACTTGCAGGCCAATGCATTTGTTATGTTGATGGCTAATATGCATGAGTTACACATGAGTGACACAGGCCCAGTGTATGACACCGATGGCTTGTCTCAGGTACCCGAACAAACCATATTTATCTCTGATCTCATATCTCCGCCAACATCCGAATCCGGCAAGGCTCAGAATGTTCAAAATGAAGTCGTCCACATCTCATTAGGACGATTTTCAACTAGACCCCGTAGTTATATTTGGCGATCAAGATGACCAAACGGTTTCCCTTGATAATCAAATTGACTCCGTGGTTATACTT
>OU343217.1:203775167-204012178 GCA_910596185.1 Chrysanthemum makinoi | reverse complement strand
GTTGGAATCACTCCTAAGCAGATATTTCAAGTATTTATATTTCATATGTAATAGGTAGCTTTATTATGGCCTTTATGTTTGTTTAAGGTCAAGCTTATGTAGAAGGCCCATAAGCTTAGGCCCAAGCCAATAAGGAATAGGGAAGGAGAGGGAGTGTTGCCCTAGCTCCTTGCCTATATAAACTCATGTAATAACCCTCATTTGAAGGTTGGTTGTTCAAGTTATTTCCTTTCATTACTCCCTCTGCCAACCGTTATCATATTATTGGTGTGTGTGTGTGTTTGATACTTGTTCAATCGCCTCATCTCCTTTCTATATAACTTGTGTTGTAAAACTAGTGACCTAACGGTGGTATCAATGCCAAATAGTTGGGTTACTCGTTTGTTTTGAAGTTTTGGTTTTGGGTCTTACAGCGTAAGATAGCATAATCTTTGGTTATCTTAAAACTTCGTTTTACACTTTTTAATACAAGATTCTTGTACTTTCAATGTTTTGAGGTGTTAAAATACTTGTTTTTGGCAAAAGTTTCAAACTTTAGCGTGGATTTCACGTTTTTAAGCTTGTTTTTGTTCGTGGGTGTCGTTCTACCCGTTTAGCAGTTTTGGTACATCAAAATTCACACTTTTGTGTTCTTTTGGTACTATTGAAGCTATTCCATAACAAAAATGTGGTTTAGAAACACATTTGGGCAAAATCAAAGTTACGAGTAATCCTACGGCGTATCAAAACCTAAAATTACGTAAGATTTTTCCTTGGTTTGATCTTCATTTTCAGGTTTTATTCCGTGTTTTCTTACTTGGATAAGTCACGAAAATCGTCGACTTTGGATATCTTTTTTGATGTAAAAAGATCATTTGAGCAAAAACCCTAAAATTACGCATAAGCATAAACTACGGCGTAGAAATCCTACGCATAAGATTCACTTCAGCGTAAGCTTAGGTCATAAGGTAATCCTACAACTTTCTCGCTAACTTTTGTCTCGCATAACTTTAGTGCTTTTATCCTACTTAGCGTAAGCTAAAACCTACGCGTAACTCCTCATTGTTACGCGTAACTTTTGGTGTTTTTTAACGCATAAGTGCTACTTGGTTCTTGTCTTTTCGCCCTAAGGACACTTCATCAACAAAGGTTCATTCGACTACAAAGATCCAATTTTACCACACAAGTTCTTCAACATGTCACAACCACCATACTCTAACTACTTCCCTTACACTTATCCTCAACGACAACAACAACTAAGTCCACAACATCAACAATGGAATCAACAACAAGCAATTTATCAACAACAATTTAATCAACAACATACTCCACAACTTGCTGCAAATCCACAACCTCAAATGGTTCAACCACCACCAAGTCTTCAAGTTCAACCGTACACAAATGAATTCAATCAACATCCATCAAGGAACACTATGAAGGAACCCACTTGGTTTGCAAAGATGTGTGAAGCTTTAGCGACCAACAATCAATTCATGAGGTTTGGATCACTTGATAGACCTCCAATGCTCACTCCAAGCAACTACGATCAATGGGTGATAAGGTTCTTTAGGTTTTGTGATCTAAAGAAGCCACATGGAAAGTTCTTAAAGAAGGTTATCTTAGAAGGTCCATTTGAGATGCCTACTATCATTGTACCGGAGATCCAAATGCCATTCCACCAAGAGATGAACAAACAACATTTACTCTCATTTGCGATTTACAGAACTTCTACATCATGAAGCTGATGAACTTGCAATGGAATACATCCTCTTAGGATTACCAAACCCATTCGTAGTGTTGATGCTCAAAAGACTGCACAAAAAATGTGGGATCATATTAGTCTTCTTATGGAAGGATCGTACTCAATGGGAGGATTTGGAATCCAAAATTTACTTGGCGTATGAACACTTCATGATTGAACACGGAGAGACACTAGAGTCCTATCATCACCGGATTTTAGACATCATCAATGATTTGGATAAACACAACATCATCATGCCAAGAATTGCGGTGAATACTAAGTTCTTGAGTAGTCTTGGTCCTGAATGGGAGAAGTATGTCATTTTTCTCCGTCAAGCGAAGAACATCCATCATTCTACCTACGGATTGTTATACGATTACTTGAAACCTCATGAAAAGGAAGTTGATCAGGAAAGGATTCTCCGTGCTCAAATTGCTCCACCAACACATCCGGAAAATCAACAACAACTTGCCTTATATGCTCAAAACCGTTATTCTCCTCAACCAGCAACTCAACCAAATGCTTCAAACACACCTTCACAACAACAACCTCAACAAAATCAATTGGTTCCATACAACAACAATGCTCAAGCATATGTCGATTGAAGCGGCGAGGATCGATCCGTTGAAGCATTGCAACAATGATTTGCTATGATTGCTAATGCCTTTAGCCGTTATACCAACAAATCCAACAATCGTATCTGTTCCTCATCTAACACAAGGAATCAAGGCATTTGTGAACAATGGGCGAGTTGAAGTTGAGAATCGTGGATTATGGTTGAGTCGGCGGTGGTCAAGGGTTTAATCTTGTGGGTAGGAATAACAATGAGCTCAAGTGGTGGAGCAGGAAATGCTCAAAATGGGTTGAATGGTCTTGATGCTACAACGCAATGAGAAGGGACACTGGCTAATGCATGCCCAAAGCCAGGACTAAGAGCGGTGCTTATTTCAAAGAAGCTCTTCTTTTGGCTCTTAAGGATGAAGCTGGTGGAACTCTCACGGACAAAGACGAGCTTTATGGCAAATCGCGACCGGATGATGATATGGAGGACTTGCGGGCCAATGCGGTATTATGTTGATGGCTAATATATGCAGTTACACATAGTGACCACAGGCCCAGTGTATGACGCGATGGCTTGTCTCGGTGAACAAACCATATTTATCTCGATCTCATATCTCGCCAACATCGAATCCGAAGCAAGGCTCGAATGTTCAAAATGAGTCGTCCACATCTCATTCCGACGATTTTCGACTAGACCCGTAGTTATATTTGACGATCAAGATGACCAAACAGTTTCCCTTGATAATCAAATTGACTCGTGTGGTTACTTGGGATCTCGGTAATGATCATGTTGTGACTCACGTTGAACACGCCGAACTTTGCCTCATCAGTTTTTGCTTTCGTTTAATAAGACCAACAAACCATAGAAGAATGTATGCGTGCAATGTCGGACTTGAAAAGTAAAAATGCACTATTAACAAAGGATTTTGAATGTTTACAAAAGCAACTCAACTTTTTCAAAACTCAAGAAAAGCGAAAGCGGTTTTAGGCGACCTTTGCCAAATCTTATCAAAATGAAAAATATTTAGAAAGCGCAGATCGTGATCTAGCGCTTGAAGAATGCTTTGTTATGCGAAATAGAACAAGCTGAAACATGAACATAAAAAGCAAATTCTCACCTTGGAAAATCAAAAAGCTAAGGCTGAGTTGTTAACTTGTCAAAAATTGTTCTCTGCATACAAAAAGCATTCAACGAAGCGAATAGATGATCATCTTGAAGAAATCATCGGCTTGCAAAACAAACTTAAAGAGTTTAAAACTGTTGTTTACAAACATGGCGAGTCGGTCCGCTACCATTGAAAAGTTTACTTTAAAACCAAATCCAAATGGATATGGACCGAATCTTGCGGATTACAAACCTAAGCTTTCAACCAAAACATTCAAACCAAATCCTGAAGTTTCCGGTGCAGAATATAAAATTGATAATTACATTTATGAATGTTGTTGAATATCATCGTCAAGAGGAATTAGATCACGAGGAAGGCGAGTCGATCAAAATTTAAACCTGTTGTTTACAACAAACCTTTTAATTATTCAAAACCGGTCACTTTCGTCCACAGCAGTTCTTCTAACACACCAAGAGTTATCATCAGAACACCTGAGTCTTCTATTGTTAATCCCAAAGCAGACTTTGCACAAACTTATGGTCCTTTACCTTCCATTAGTGAAGTAAACTCACAACCAGAAAATCGAAAAATTCTTCGATATTTTGACATTTTCATGGCTGACCTCAAAATTTTACAACATGAGATAGAATATCGATCTGAAATCAAGGTTGAACATTTTCAATCGCCTCTGGCGCGAGAACAAAGAGACATTTTTTAGAAAAATCTTTTACCTAATGTTAAAAACTTGAAAAGTTGTGCAATTGCATGGGAAAAGGATTTTCATAAGGAACTTGGGTCATGAAAACGTTTTAGAACGAAACATCTATTTCTAATACTAAGCGTAAAAGAAAATGTTGAGAAAGATGTCGACTCTTGGAAGACGTTATCTGTGCGGATGTTCAAAATGTTGTGTTATTGAATTCTTTGTCATATGCATTTGATATATCTCTGCGTCTTTGTTGATTACGTGGTAAATGTTGAGAACGATAATGTGCTTGGTCGAGTCCTTAAAGTTGAAAACAAACGATTGTCAAACGAACTTTCAAATGCAATACGTCGTCTTAATTGGTGTCAAAAGATATTCACGATCAACAACTTGCTTTTCAACACAAAATCAACGGTTGCGTGCAAAACCTTACGATTCTAAAATTGAGCAAGCTGGATGATCAAAACTTGTCTTTTAAGTGTCAAATCTCAAAATATGAACAAGAACTTGTAAAAGTTAAAAGGAATATGGTGTCATATTTGATTTACTCAAAAAGACTCGTGATGAAGCATCAAATGAACTTGATCATTATCTTGCACACACTAAAGAAGTTATGCATTTTCTTTGGAAATGTTGGTCACGAAAATCAAGATCGATTCACACTATCATCAAGTTAAGAGAATGTTAGGAAAGTATGAACAACTTCCTTGATCATTAAGAGATTAGACCCAGTAACACTTAGTACTCATGCACCTAGAATCTCTACTGCCAAATCACAAGTAGCTAGCGTGCTTCCTTCTCTTGAAGCGAGGAATAGTTGAGCCTTTTTCCAAGCGTCCGCACTTCACGACCTAAGAGCACTCAATTGAAGAATAGGAAGTTGCGACCTAAGAAAAGATCAATCAAGAATGCTAAAGTAGAAGAACACCCTAGGACTATGAATAAGACTCACGTTGCCTCCACTATAGATATTGCGTGTAGCAAATGTAATAGAAATAGTGATGTAACGAATGCTAAACCGTTAAGTACTTTTGATATTCAGTCGGATGCACCTTGTGTTATTTGTGGTAAAAGTATGAATTCTGATTGCCATGATAAATGTGTTGCTAAAGCTATCATCTCTCGTTTAAGGAATCCTAAGAACGGGAATACCTCTAGGCCCACTAATCTTTCTAAGTCTGTGCTTGGTAGACCGCCATCTTTAGATTCTAAGACATTGTTGTCCACAGCTCGGTTTCACCTCCTAGGACTGTAGTACCACCTAGTGCATTCACTAAGACTAAAGCAAAGAGTAGTTATAGATGGCGGAAATGGATATATAACACACTAGGATTTAAGTGGATACCTAAAGCTATTGATGTGTATATCTACTACTATGCTATGGAACCCTCTAACATTTCGGGTTCCATCTACTTCTATTCCATCTGTGTAGATGCATTATTGTGTGTAATGCGGGTGTCAGATCATTCTGGATTGTTGATAGCGGATGTTCCCGACACATGACGAGCAATCTTAAAGCTTTATCAAACTTTATTGCAAAGTTCATTGCCTTTGTCGAGGTTAGGGAATGATCACCCAGCGACTATCATGGACTCACGGAGACTATGTCAATGGGACCATCGAAATTAGCAGGGTTTACTATGTGGAAGGCCTCGGTCATGTCTGTTTTCGTAGGTCAATTTTGTGATGGAGATTTGGAGGTTGCTTTGGGAGAAAACTTGTTTCATTAAGTGATCTACAAGGAAATGACCTTATATGCGGCTGCGTAATTCTAGTCTTTATACTATCTCTATGCAAGACATGGTTGCTTCTTCTCCCATTTGCTTACTTTCTAAGGCAACATCAACAAAATCATGGCTATGGCACCGTCGTCTCTCACATCTAAACTTTCAAACCATCACCAACCTTGCTGACACAAACTTGTTGAAGGACTCCCACGATTCCGGTATTCAAAAGATCACCTTTGCTCGGCTTGTGAACAAGGGAAAAGCACTCGTGCTCATTTTCCTTCAAAGGTGGAACACGCTCTCGGCATGTGCTTCATCTTCTTCACATGGATTTGTGTGGCTCCGTCTTGCGTGCAAGCGATCAATGGCAAACGCTACATCTTAGTAATTGTTGATGACTACTCTCGATGGACTTGGGTCTACTTTCTTGGTAGCAAAGACCAAGCTCCACAAATGATCATCACCTTTCTCACAAAAATACAAGTTGACTCCATGACACGTCGGAATCATCGAGAGCAGATAAAGGCGAATTTGTTAACAAAACCCTTCGTGAGTTCTATGAGAAAGTGGGAATTCAGCATCAAACATCTATTGCCGTACACGAACAAAGCGGAGTTGTTGAAGAAACGAGCGTTAGTGGAAGGCTGCAGAACAATGTTAATCAATGCTAAACTTCAGTTACTTATGGGCGAGAATGTATCTCTTGCATGCTATACTCATAACCGTTCTATGATCACCAAACGCCACAACAAAACACCTTTCGAGCTTGTCCACAACTTAAACGAATCTCAAACACTTTCATGTATTTGGATCTTTTGCTATCCGAATAATGATCGTGATGACTTTGGAAAGCTCAAAGCCAAAGGTAGGTCTTTATTGGATCTTGTGATAATTCTAAAGGTTTCGAATCACGGAATCGTCCAAAGGAGGTGATGGAAGCGATTCATGCTCATTTGATGAACTCACGGAAATGGCCGAGTATAACTTAGAACCGGTCACAACCGTTTAAACTTCCCTCAACCCCCATCATCGGTGAAAGCCCTCGCTTACTCGTCAACAAATGGAAAGGTTATTTGCTCCGCTGTTGGTGGCGATATTGATGAGCGTGCTCGGTGTATCCGCTGTTTCCGTTGCAGCGATAATATTCCTATACACGATACACGCTACAACAACTCACGTTTGAAGATGCACCTACAGTTGACTCCAACACAACAGTTGAACACTGCTTCCAACAATGATGAACCGGTGATGATATTACGAATGAAATACCTGCGATTTTGATCCAAATCGTTCTTCAACCGTTTGCTAATGAGACGGCTGCGCACGGATGTCGCGGAATCTTCCAAACCATTTGAATCCTCGAGAATCGCACAATGTATACCAAAATCAACCCTCCACACATAGATGGACGAAAGACCATCCTCTGGAAAACATTATTGGCAACCCAAATCAACCGGTCGTTCGAGACAAGCGTCTTCACACAGGCGGTGAACATTGCATTTATGCACTCCTGTCTGCCAATCGAACCTAAAACATCAAAGACGCAATGACAAAAGACAACTGGATTGAATCCATGCAAGAAGAACTCAACCAATTCAAGCGTCTTGAAGTATGGGAGGCGGTTGAAAGACCATGAGAGTCTCGTCATTGGTCTAAAATGGATTTGGAAAAACAAATTGGATCTTTGAAGGAATCATAAAACAAGTCCGTCTGTTGCTAAGGGTTATCGTCGGGGAAGAGGGAATAGACTTTGAAGAATCTTTTGCTCGGTTGCTTGTCGTCTTGAACATTGGATATTTCTAGCGTTGGCTCATATGAATATGGCGGTCTATCGGATGGATGTCAAAGCTGCGTTTCTCAATGGACAACTTAAAGAAACGGTTTATGTCGATAACCGGATGGATTCGTTGATCCGAGTTCCGAATGTCTACAAACCGAAAAAACATGGTCTCAAACAAGCCCCTCGGGCATGGTGCGATAAGCTATCATCTTTCCTCATTGCCAATAATTTCACCAAAGGTTCGGTTGACCCAACTCTTTTTATACAATATCACGGGGCACATATCTTAATTGTTCAAATTTACGTGGATGACATCATTTTGGGTCTACACATAAAAAGTTTTCAATCGCTTTTGCAAAACTAATGAAGAAAAATTTTGAAATGTCCATGATGGGTGAACTTACGTTCTTTCTAGGACTACAAGTTCATCAATCACCCGTGGTATTTTCTTGAGTCAGTCCAAATATGCCCTTGAATTGTTAAACAAATTTGGAATGAAAACATGCGACACCTATGCCACACCATGGCTCATACCAAGAAGCTAGACGCGGATTTACATGGGAAATTGGTGGACCCTACAAAATACCGTAGTATTATTGGGTCTCTCATGTATCTAACAGCTAGCAGACTGATATTGTCTTTGCCGTTTATCTATGCTCCGTTATCGGTCGCGACCAGAAACCCACCTCTCTTAGGCTAAAAGAATCCTCCGATACATAAAGGGAACCATTAACTTGGGGATCGGTATCCAGGGATGGTTTTGAACTAATCGCTTTTGACGGCCGACCCAGCGGGATGCTTAGACTCACGGAAAAGCTTGGGAGCTTTACAATTTCTTGGTGATAAACTGGTGTCATGGAAATCGAAGAAGCGGGATTGTACATCGCGTCATCAACCGAAGCGAGAATATGTAGCCATGTCACCATGTTGTGCTCAAGTCATATGGATGAGAACACAACTCAAAGACTATGGTTACGTATTTGAGAATCGATGTATTGCGACAATCGGTGCCATTGCAATCTCGTGCAACTCAGTTCGGCCTTTCGAAATCAAAGCACATCGATCTTGATATCATTTCATCAAGGATCCGTGGAGCAGTGCTTGTTGATTATATTTTTGTAGATACCAATTGGATCTTCTCACCAAAGCCTTGCCTCCCGCTAGGTTTAATGAGTTGGTCCACCGGTTTGGTATGAGGTGTTTGACTCAAGAGGAATGGATCTCTCTAAAGCAGTCTTAAAAACCTGTACAACACCAAATTCTCTTTTGTAAATAATTTTTCAAAAACAAAATACAAAATTATAAAACACGATAAAACAACAAAAATATTCTTCTAATCTATATTTCTTTCAACATTGCAAGTACATTTCTTCCGTCAACACTTTAATCTTTCAAAATTCAGTATTTTTCGATCAAGTGTTGAGGGGAAAAATAATCTTTCTTTGCTTCAAAACATCTGAGTACTTGCATGTTATCTTATCTCGGTTGAATCTTTTACAAATGGTGGTACATTTTCTGGTTCAAAGACACTCCTCGGACTTAAATTAATAACCTTTCATTATTTTCTCAAGTCGAGGGGGAGTGTAGTCATGTTTCCTAAAATCTTTGTTTGGTAACCAAATGGAAGTTAAAGGCTTTGGATGAAAAAGGAAATGGAGGGACCAAACTGTCAAAAGTTAAATTACTTTAATAAAACACCCTCCCACCTACTTTCACTTCTCATTTATTACAAAAACCTAAAACCATCCTCGCTAAAATTCACTCAAGAAATCCGTGTTTTGATCATCATTTGTAAGTGGTTTAATGTTTCTAACATGTTTTTAACATTGGTTTTGATTTTCAAATGATTCAACGGTCAAATCTTTTTATTATGAGTGATTTTGTGTTCTTAAACTAAGCGTAAGAACACATGATCATGTGTTATGTGTTTATGGTTAAAAGGAATGTGTCAAAATGTTTTAACAACATCTATGATATAGTTTCTAACCTCAAAACAAACCCGAGTTACACGAATTAATGATTTTTGAAAATTAGGGTTTATGAGTCGAATTGGGTATTTCTAAATGTGAAGTGTTTTGGTCAAAAGATTGTTGGGTTGCTCTTGTGTTATTGAATTGATGATTTCCAAGGTCTATAACCACCCGAAAACACAATTGTTAACAATTTGAAATTAGGGTTTAAGTTCTTGAGATTGGGTATTTTTGATTCACTTTCAATTAAGTGTTAAAACTTGGTCACTATGCTCTCACAACATCTAAGATATACCAGAAAAACTTTGGTGCATATTCCATGGCTAGATCTCATCCGCGTAGATTTAGGGTTTAGACTCTGGCGTATGTAGTTCTAGCATAACTGTGTAAATCTGTTCTTGCCATGATCACATTGTTAAAATGAATGTATGTGTTAATAATGATGATATGATGCTTTTATTTCAGGCTTGTTACACTTAAAATCAGAATCAAGGTCATTTGCACTCTACGCATAAGGATACCCCTACGGCGTAGTCTATGTTAGCGTAAGAATAATCCTCGCGCAAACACACGCGTAAGGTTCTACAATGGACTACGGCGTATCCTGTGAAGGATATAAATGCAGGACCTCTACGTAAGGTCAACTCTTACGAGTAGCCTTACGCGTAAGGTTAATATATGCCTCGCATAGCTCACATAAGGTCTCCTTTTCTACAGCGTAACACTTCTTACAGCGTAAGTTAGGATTCTCTGGCGTAAGTCGCCTAAGCATATATCATTCTGTCTGCATAACTTTGCCAAAACTACGCTTAACCACGGATTGACCTTCATAATGATTTGTTACGTGTACAAACTTGTAAATAAACTAATCATATCATCACGAATCCTAAAATGTCACTAATAAACTTAAATCGTTTGATATGTTGTGAACAATAAGTGATAAAATAAACTTTAAAACTTAAAGTTAACTAACTCACGAAACATTTCCGCGACGTCATTGACTATTGAACATACAAGTGACTTAGGACTCGTAACAATCATTGACATTGTACATTCAATAACTAGACAATAAGACCTTATGTTGACTAACATTATGTCTTTCGATATGTTGGTTCTTTTGGCTAATGTTATTTGGATCCGCGACATGGTGAACAAATGAATGTGGATGCACACGAAGTTCTCTCCATTGTTGACATCTATCCTCATGGCTATCCAATGAAGATAGGAAAGAATAATCTCCGTGTTGACTTTGACACCCCACTTGCTCGAATCTTCGTGTTTAATTGCTATTGACATTCGAGGACTCATCCGTATCGAGAACATGCTTTCACACTCTGCAAGCATTCACAGATCTACATCCAACAGTTCAGGAACACTATGGAAAGGGTCAAAGGACAAGCTGCGTGACGCGGTGACTCTGAATCACAAACAAGTCACCATTACACCTGTAGACTTAAGGGTTGTTCTCCTAATTCACGATGTCGATCAACCAAACTATATGCCACACCTTCTGAAGAGCTCACTCTCCAATTCTTAATCAATATCGGTTATGACGAGGCTACGGGAATAATCACCAAGCATTCGCGTAGAGCTTAGAGTATTCCTCAACCACGGAGAACTCTACATGATCATCACCAAGTCTGTTTCTTGGTGGCGGCGGCTATGAGCACCCTAAGCTCATGGAACAAAATATTCAGGCATTGGTCAACAAGAAACACGCTATCGAAGCTCTGATTTGGGATGACATGATGTCATTTCTCAACAAACTTGGCTCAAAGATTCCCTACATGGATATATACTAAATTGTTGATCGAGAGCACTTGGACTTCATCGACATTCCCGAGGCTCAATGACCCCGACAATCACGACATGTTGTGGAACCCATTCTATGTCGGGGAATCAAAAGCGTCTAGAAACAAGGTGCTATGCTGCAGATTTCCTTCCGAAGATGTCGAAAGCTTCGAAGCGTACAAAAGGTATGAAGCGTTAGACAAGGCAAAGTTGGTCATCTCGACGAAAAATCTTATGGAACACCTGTAAGGAGAACCAAAAGAAGTCACGGGAAGTACGGCAAAAGTCTTGTGAGTCAAAGGAAGTTCCCAAAGAGGAACCCTCCTTCAAAGAGATTGTTCCATCTAAAAGCTGCTCCCATCCCAATTCCCAAACTGAACCGCAAAGAAAGCTTGGAAAGCTCTAAGAGTCTTGACACAGGAAGAGATTACCTTCTCTGAATGCGGCCATGTACCTCCTCCATGACTAAACCTCCAAGTCAATAGCTGAACATGGCAAAGGAAAGACTCCTGTACTTGTGCTTATGATGAAAGCTCGAAGAAGAAGAAGAGCAAGCTGGATCAATCATAGGAAGAAGTTTAAATTAATTAGACAAATTCAAAAAGCTGAAGAATTTGCAAAAGATCAAATGGGTGGCCGGAGGATCAAGTGGTCTTGTCCACTCTTCACGAGTCTGATGCGGTTAATCAACCCGATAAGGGATCTGGTGCCACCACTCTTGTGCAACAACAAGCGCTTGTGAAGGAGTCTCTTGATCTTGAGGAACGAGAAAGAATAAAGGCTGATGAAGAAGCTAAGGTGCTGGGCAAGAGAAAAGGCTAAAACGGACATGATGTGAAGAAGATTATGATGACTTTCTTCTCAATAGTCCAACGTTCCAAGGAGGATACTACACCTCCAAAGGACCCCGAATCTCCTCATGTACCCTCCTCATCAGATTCTTCATCTCACTCATCACCACCACCATCAAAAATATCAACAAAATCATCATCCAAATCTGTGAAGAAACCACCTCGATCTTGGATTTCTCAAGCTCATAAGAATTCACAAAATTGTCAAACAAGTCGAGAAAGAAAAGCGTGCTCTACAAAAGCTAAATTTCTTTCTTTGATCACATACAGCATATGTATGGCGAGCATGACAAGATGGAGAAAGAATTTGTTGAGAAGTTCATGAAGAGTCATCGTAAAGAGGAACTGAACGAAATGATCGAAGGTTACACTAACAAGTACCTTCAGGATCTCGTTCCTAAAGTCCTAAAGGACGGAAAGACAGCAGAGATCATACTCACAAGTTTCTTCTC
Organism: Chrysanthemum makinoi; assembly: GCA_910596185.1. Lineage (NCBI taxonomy): Eukaryota > Viridiplantae > Streptophyta > Magnoliopsida > Asterales > Asteraceae > Chrysanthemum > Chrysanthemum makinoi. Next base: position 203,999,514 of record OU343217.1, on the reverse strand, counting down.
GACCTTGTCCCGGTGTGACTAGAGAAATATTTTCGGACAACTCACCCTAACATCGTAGCATTGGTTAAAAATACAATGGCGAAGTCTCTCGAATGGTTAATCGCTAAACTTGTGATACAAATGTCAGCGATCACGGAGCGTTTACTTGGATGAAGCTAAATTTTTGAAAATCTACTTGATTTTCAACAGATCATCATGCAAGAGTTAGCCGATCAACCCAAGCGACCAAGAGATGGCGATGATGGGATAAGGATTACGCACCTGCGTCGAAGCGATGCAATCTACCTCTATGCCACCTCCTCCACGAACTTCTTCTTCTCAACAAAGTCTCCTCCACCTCGGTCTTCTCTTGATAAACCTCGGGCGATTCCGAGTTACCACCCGACTCATAAAGGGTGATTACTTTGAGTATACGGGTGGTGGCGATGAAGAGGTCCTTGAGCCCCGACAACAACCCACCTCACCCAAACAAGTGCGAGAAACCGATATCATCATCAAGGCCTTCCAAAAGAAGAACTTCGGCTGGAGTCGTCTCATCGCTAGATGATGATAAAACCGAAGAGTTTGAATGGTTCTCCACACTTGTCAATCAAACTCCACGATGAAGGTCAAGAATTGGTAGACGGTTCTACATTGGAGCACGTAAAACTTTTGCAAGAAAAGTTCCATGTGAAGAAAATGACGAAATCTAAATTGAAGCGAATCAAGAATGAAGCATTCCAACTTCTTAAAGACAGCTCTGAAAGCGCCGTCGAGGTCGAATATCATCTTGAGAACATCGCTCGAGCTATGTCTAACGACATGGATTGGCTCAATCCAGAAGCAAACATTGACTTCACACAAAGGGACAACCCTCCATACTACACCGATTGGACCAAACCCCTACCGACCATTGGCCAAGCAGGACGAACACGGATTCCCTTCCGATACTTCTTTAACGAGACCGGATTTTCTCTTACCGCGGTAGCGATGGTTCGAAAAACGCTACATCATTGACTCTTCCATTCCGGCTATTTACTCAAAGCGCATAGCTATCGAGGCGTGCAAATCACTTGTTTTCGACAGCGTGCAAGCATCGACCAAGATGCATTGTATGGGATTCATCATTGGCACGAGCGCCGAAGAATCTACTACGAAAGCGCGGTTGAAGTCTCAACATGCAGTTTATAGTTCTAAGGACATCGTGGCCATCAAACACATTGATCTCAAGTCTAAGTGGGACTACACATTCTTAAAGAATATCATAGTCAAGCGACAAGATGAACAGGACTATGGATTCTCCGAGGCTGACTTTGAGAACTTGTCCTCAGCGACATCGAAGACATGTACCTTGCCAAAGTACGAGGTCGTATGAGACAATTCTCGATGAAGTTCAGCGTGAATTTATCAAGTCGGTTCTCATCTTCATTAGAGCATCATGATCAAAGAGCGTGTTGAAGATATCGGATGGTTGTTGAATCTTATCGGAGCGTGTCAACCTCACTCCTCAACGCTTACTCTTCCCGATCTCAATCGGCTACCTCAATATAACTCATCAGCAAACCTTTGGAGTTGTTTACCGAGTGAACTTCAAAGCTGCTTAATGGCGTGTAGTGATCTTCGAAAAGGGGATCATACTTTGAAGCTGGTTAGGGCGGATTAGCGTCTGAGTTGAAGGATATACGCCGAAAGTTGGGTCTGTAGCGCCGGAATTCTCAGGAAAGGAGGGATGTGAGAAGGATCATCACCATGATTGATGAACGGTTGTTGAAGGGATCGATTCGAGGCGATTGGAGCTATGTTGGTGGTCGACCGGGAGAAACATCACGGCTTTCAGCGTCTGCTGCGCCTCACGGGAACATCACTGCACTTCAGGTACCCTTGAATTGTTTCCTTCATAATTTTGGATGTATGATTAAATTATGTCTATGGCTTGTGCACACATGATGTACAACCCGTAATTGTAAATAAAGGACCACGTGGTATGCTTGATGCCACAATCCTTATAAAGGGAGCTTCTTACTTTTGAGTAAAACCTATCAAACCTTTCACTTTTCAAGGTTTTGCTCAAAGAACAAGTACTTTCCTTATATGATTTTCAAAACCTCAACCGTTTATATCTTCGTTGAGGGGGTATGATTCAAAACTTTGTTCAAAATTGTTCTCAGTGGTCATCTTCCCACAACACTCGAAATGGTCATATTTATTCTCAAACGTTTCAAAAATAACACTTTAATATGCCATTTTGAGGGAGAAAATGTGATAAGAAATATGTTGTACAAAATGCAAATGAATCAGTGTACCTCGGACTTAACCAGAATTGTGGGTACTTAACTGTTAGTAACTCGAAAAGACTTGTCCTGGGCGGGTAATAATTTCAAGCTAGTTCGCTAGTGATGTAGCGTGTCTCGCAAAGGACTTGTCTGAGTAGAATGTACCATTCGAGAAACTTTTGATAGACATGAACTCTGGCGGGTTTGACAACCTTCCAAGGTTTGTCTACACCTTCAAGGTAGTTATTAGAGCTAGTTGTCACCTAAAAGCTGACAATGTAACTCTTTAACTATGCAACGTGTAGTGTCTCGCGGGGTTGTCTATCTTGATTGGATCAATTCAAAAGTCGCGCTCTTTCCTCCTGTGCATTTAACCATTAAAACTATTAAGCACATGTGGAGTATTTATGCAAAACATCATCACAATGGTTCAAACATGTTTTTCATTAACAAACCCTTTGAGAGATATTTTATCACATATAGTGGTTTTAATGGCAAACATAGGTTAGTCATGGAGTTATAAGGTGACTAAGGTTAGGAATAACCGTCCTATGATCCGCTAGAGCGGAGGATCTACCCAAGGATACTACCATTAGTTAGTGTTAGAAGTCCTTAGGAATGATTATAAAAAGGAGAAAATGAGAATGGAGAAAGAAGAAGAGTTGAAGAATCAAAAGGAAATGTAAAGTAAAGGGTGAAAAGAAATAGCCCTCCAGATTATTCAACTTAGGGAACCACCGGTTCAATTCATATGCTCTTGGTTGTCACTTAGTGGCACCGGTATTGAAGATTAAAAGTCGTCATGGACCCGGTGGCGCATGCACTAAACCTTCTTAGCCACTCAAGTTTCTCTCAACAAAAGCTTGTTTCATTCTCACAGGGAACCCTACGTAAACTATCGGCTTTCTCTTAGAGATTCTTTGGTATTGAAGAAGACCCTCTCCCTAGTCTCCTCGGGGAAACCAAAGCACACTAATTGAGTCTAGAGCCACGAGATTCATCAAAAGATCTCTTAGGAACACTTGACATTTAATCACTTGATGATCAACTAATAAGATCATCGGTGGTTCATATCGAGTCCTTCAGATCTTAGCAATCATGAGAACATTTATGAGAGGTTCACATTTGTGATCCTCGGTGATTGAATGGAAACTCTGCCGGGGTCAACATCAAACGACCACAGTCGTGGGGTGCCGGTAACTCCCGTGGATTCGCGGAGTGTGTCTCGCGGTCTCTGATGTGAGGTGATGCTTGTGTACCTCGGCGACTCATCGAATCGTAGATGTACTTTTGCGCGTTATCTCACTTGTGGGACTCCAGGTTCGAAGCGGCCTTTGTAAGAATTAGAGTTGTGTCTCACTATGTTGTTGACACGGTTCAAACTTGTAAGTTGGAGCACGCTTATTACTAACCGTTTGAAATGTTTTCTTCTTATGGAAGCTCGGGCGGGATGATCGTCTTGATTCTTCTCATGTTCAAGCCAACATCATCACTAATGGAAGTTCTATCTCAATGCAACACAACAGTCGGAATGATTCTTCATCAATCAAAGAATCTACAAAGTCAAAGACTTAAAGAACTTCATCAGTAGTGATTTCCAACGTCAAAGAGCGTGTGAGCATGTTGAAGAATGGCGTGGAACCTGGAGCGGAAGCGGAACTGGAGAAATGATGTCAGAACAACAACATACTATCACTTTCACCACAAAGAACAATGATCAAAGAACAAAGTTAAAGATGGCGTCAAAGCATAAGCGTTCAAAGATAACTATCTCTCTACAATGGGGAGATTGTTCGAATCAAGGCAATTCTTCTCACAAGAAAGAAGAATGAGAAGAGCGTCCACTGCTACTATTACATCAACGCCTTCACCGTTTACATTCATATATACTTGAGGGAGAGATTGTTGGAATCACTCCTAAACAGTATTTCAAGTATTTATATTTCATATGTAATAGGTAGCTTTATTATGGCCTTTATGTTTGTTTAGGTCAAGCTTATGTAGAAGGCCCATAAGCTTAGGCCCAAGCCCAATAAGGAATAGGGAAGGAGAGAGAGTGTTGCCCTAGCTCCGCCTATATAAACTGTAATAACCCTCATTGAGGGTTGGTTGTTCAAGTTATTCCTTTCACATACTCCTCACGCGTAAACCGTATCATATATGTGTGTTGTGTGGTTTGCTTGTTCAATCGCCTCATCTCCTTTCTATATAACTTGTGCTGTAAAACTACTGACCTAAATTATAAAGCATGTCCAGTTCTGAAAAAAAACTTAAAACCATGGTTATTAAGATAGCGTGCAAAATAAGCGTGAGTTTTAAGTAAAAGACACCTATAAATAGCAGAAATGATATTTTTACAATCCTAAAAATAAAAGAAAATTATTAGAGAATTAAAATTATTTTTAAAACTATTTATTTAATTATTATTAATTAAAACTATTTTAACATTTAATAATATATAAAATATAATAAAATATAGTAAAACTAGAAAAAGAAATTATGACTTAGAAAATCTAGTAGAAAACTAATTTTTAAAACTGAAAAGATATTTTTTATGCTTTTATTTATTTATAATAATTATTTAATACTTTTAACTATTTTTAATTCTAATAAATAGCAGGATAAAAGAGATTATGAAATTTTTCTATAAATATCTTATGATATGAAGCTAAGAAATTTATAAAACCGAGGAAGTGTAATAATAAGCTGAAAAGAAAATAAAAAAACTAATTTCTATTAAATAAACGCTATCACTATTTTTAAAATGATGTTTTTGTGATTTTTCTTTTTAAAAACTATTATACTACTGAAAGTAACTTTAATAAAGACAAAATTTTACAACTTAAAATAAGCTATTTGAAGGCATGATCTCAGTGAGCTTATAGTTTATTTTGATGTTAAGCAAACAAGCACAAGCTAGAACAAAAGTTAGAATAAGATGCAACAAGCTACAAGCTACTTATATGAAGCTAAAAAGCACAAAGAATTATACTGAAAACTTAAAATGGCAAATAAGCACTTGGCTTCTCAATGTTCTAAAACGGTTATGGGACAGAGTTTAAAGGACAAAACAAGTGGGGTCCACGAGCTTAAGCTCTCAAGCGACTGAAACAGATAGCCATTGGGTTTTGAGCAAAGGAACCAGAATAACCCTTAGGGTCGATGAGCTTATGACAAGCTTTGAAAAAGCTTGTAGACCTTGAGTAAAACTTCAGTATATCTGAGTCGTGTATACAAGTGGACCAAACTAAAAGCTTGTTGCAACTCTTACCAAATAAGCTGCAAATGGAAAATAAGCTGGTCCATGAAATGGCTAGATTGGCTTCCAAAATCCAAGGTTCATAGGCGAGGTTCACTAATAAGCTCTTGATGAGCTTGTGAAAAGAGGTCTCAAGCGTACTGGGGGCACATTTTTAGAAAAAGGACTTAAAAGAAACTAAAAAATAAGCAGTTTAATAAGCTAACTAGAAAATATAAAATATACAGATTAAGATGACTGACTATATTTTAATATTCCTAAAGCTCAAATCTTGAAAGCTAAAATTAAGTCCTATATACATTATCTATTTTATTCAAAAAGCTATAAATTGAAAATTTTGACTTTTTTATATAACTCTAATAAGTTGACTTAAGTGAACTTTAAATTAACCCTACTCACTAATTATGTTATGTTAAACTAAACTGGAATGGAATAAGCTAAGTTAACAAGTTCTAAACAATATGATATTTTTAGTTCCTAAATCCTATGATTAACTAGATAAGTGAGATTAAAAGTATTTTTGACTTTTTCTTAAATAAGGACTAGTTTTCTTTGTTGCAATAAGATATTAGGTACTTTGTGACCTGAGAACAATAACAGAAACACACCAACACTCTTTAAAAGCAGTTAAACAAGCAAATCCAAACAGTCCTATATGAAGCATTTTGAAGCTTTACACACTAAAACAGGTTTTTAAAGCAAGGAATCTAGTGATTATCTTATAATAACTATATTAAAACAGATTTAAACTAAAATTAACAAACTTTAAGCACTTATACTATGCAAAATTATGAGAAATTGCTTACAAATTGAGTTCAAGCATAAAACAGAGAACCAAAGTACTGAGAACACAACTATAACTTCCCAGAAAACCTAAAACCCAAGGCAATCCAAAATTCACCTTGCTCCAGCTTTCTCTCTTCTTCATTCTTGACTTTTTATTTTTCACTAATTTATTTGGTATTTTTGGTATTTTTTTCTTTTTGATACTAAACAGAGTTTTAAAGGTTACTAAAAGCTTAGCAAAGCTTTATAAGGAGCTTAAGTGAGCTTATGAGTCCAAAGCAACAACTAACAACAACATTAACACATATTGAGATTTTTTAAATGAAAATTGCATAAACCAGGAATTTGAAACTGAACACTTTGAATTATTGAAAAAGATTTACAATACAACTTGAACTTGAAAACAGTACTTGAAAAGCTAAAATACACTTGGAAGCTTAAGTTAATTAAAACGACTAAAAGAATTAAAATTATTCTAGATATATCTTTACATTGCTTCTCCTTCCTTCTTTATATAGCCTTTTGGGTTCCACCCTAGCACTCGGTCATTTCCCTTGCAATCATGGCCATTGATTTCTCTGAAATTCATCCACTGACAAGTTTTAAGCAGCGGTTACTAGTGGATTAGAGCAGGTTTAGAACAATTAAGGATTTTTTGGGTGATTGTGGAGCAGGTGGAGACAAGTTGGGAAGTAGATATGGAGCTAGGGTTGATTTGGCAGTAAAAACAGGTTTTGAGGTGAGGTTGGAGTGTTTGATGGTGGGGATGCATTAAATGCAAGGTAGGCTAATGAGAGGAGGGGGATGAGCTGGAGAGTAGTATAGGTGAGGTGAAAAGGTAGTGAGGTGGTGGTAAAAACCACTGGTTTTTGGGTTCTGGTGATGGGTGAAGACGAAGAAACGATATAACTGGTTTTTGGCGTTGACTTAGTTGACGAGTTTTAATAATAAGTGGGGTTCAAAATGGGGGTCACAGGTTTATTGACAGGGGTTCTTTTGGGTTTTGGGTGGGTTAATAATACAAAAAGAGGTCCGTTTGGTAACAATAACAAGGACCATTTATGCAATTTCATTTATGAGGGTTAAACACGCAATTTTCAAAGTTAACACAAGGACCAATACTGCCAAATATGAATAGTACAAGGACCACATTTGATTATTTTCCATTTTTTAAATATCCGAGGACAATTTTTGAGATTTTTTTCAAAGTTGAGGGACCAAAGTTGTAAATATGCAATTTTAAAACTTTGAAGGGTTTGTTTTGACAACTTTTGAATCCCATGGACCTTAAATGATATTTTTCTTTATTTTGATTTACCAGGGACTAGTTTTGCCAATTTATGAAAGTTTAGGAACTGTAAATTATGTAAACTTTGTTGTTTTCATAGTTTTCAATCCTTTTGCATTTGTAACACATAAAAACACATTTCAATGATATTTATAGCATTTATATGGCATTTCTGAGTGTTTTTAAATGTTTTTGCAGTTTAAATGGGAATAAAATGATGAGTATTTAGACACTCATCAGGATCATTTAGCCCTTGAAATCGTACATATTTGATCATATATTTCTCTAAATTTCTTTTAATTGATTTTTAGGTACTTGGGAAAGCATACGCTAAAAAAGTACAAGTCTTTCTTGATTGGACGAAGAACAAAGAAAAACGACAACTCTAGCAATGTAACCGGCATCCATGATGCCGTCACCTTCCAGTGACGGGTAAGTGTCTAGAGACGGCCTATGATGACTGCGTCAAGAGGCATCTAACGGCGTCAAAACCATATGGTAACGCTGTCAGAATATAGCGATGGACAAAACAAAACCAAAAATGGCGGCAAGCTGACGCCGTTACAATCACAATGTGACGCCGTCACAACTAAAATCTATATATACAAATGCTTAGGTTTTATTATTTTGTGTGTCACTTTGTAGGAACTTTCACCACCGAATCCTAGTCGGTTTTTAGCAGTTTTGTAAGCCTTTTTGGCAACTAAAGACCTCATGTATTATTGAGATCAATATTTTATTCAATCATTCAATCATGTTTATGTGTAATTGTGTGGTTTGCTTATGTGTTTATTTCTTTATTACTATGTTAGGCTAAGTTAATTAGTATTTTCTTAGGATTGCATGAAATCTAGTTATTAATTGCTTGTTTGTCGTCTCTTGTCAATGGTGTGTGCATTAGGAGTTGGAAAACTGGCTACGAACCATTATAAGTAGCTTGAAAATCCACTAAAACGTGTCTAATTTATGCTTATGTCTTATGAATTAATTGAGAAATGTGTTTATTTCGTGAATTAGTTAGTGGGTGGGTTATTGACATTCAGTTAGGCTCCACTTACTTAGGCTATTTTATAGACTTGAGACTAACCAACCCGCAATATGTAATAAGGAATACTTCACATTGCATTAGATAAGTTATTGACATTTGGTTAACATAGCGTGAAAATAACTATGGAGTAATGAGATTCTAGGTAAATACGTTTTTCCTGTTATAAGAAGTTCACCACCACTTTTTCCTTTTCTTGTTATTTATTTTTATTGCATTTTAGTTTAGTTTAGTAGTTTAAAATACAAACCTCTCTCAAACCCGTATTTTTACTTGCTTTCAATATAAAACATAAAAAGACCAAAAATAATCTTCTCTTCACCCTTAAACTTAATTCATCATACACTTCGAACCTACCTCACTATTTCCCAAGAGAACGATCAATCCCTCGAGTCTTGCCTATATACTACACTACAAGGATTAGGTACTCTGCCTAAAAGGGTTGTAAAACTTGTGCATTGCAACCCGATGCATCAGTTACGATCATGAAGCTTATCACACCTCCTCTTGTACCTCTCCATCAATCTGGTGTAGCGAGCATTGAGCTCGCCCCTGTGAGGCAACATTAAGCAATGGAGTACCCTCATCTCCTTATCAGTTAATCCTTCAACCTGCCTTACCTCCGTATGAGTAGGAGTTTGGTCAATAACTCCTTTACAAATAAGTGGATCCTTAAAATTTTCCTTGGTCAATATGGTGAAACCGGGTTAATGAGATGTTTCCTACTCCTCTTAACTTTGGAATGGAGTCTGCTTTCTCCACTTGAAGGCAAGGTTGGCCGGAGTGCAAGAACTCTCTTTTGTTTGGCGTGGTCGGTGATGTATTGGAAGAACTTGGAACATTTTGTTGTAAGACAGCATCAATGTTGTCAACTGAAATAAAATAAAAAAGGGAGAGAAGAGGGAAGTTAGAGAAATAGAAGAATGAGCAAAACTCAAGACAAGTCCACAAAGAAGCAGCGATACCTCAATAGAAATCATCATCATCATGATGATCGTGATCACTTCATCTATCACCATGATCATTTTCACCACCTACTTTCTCTCAATCATCAGCATTGCCTGCTTTGGTATCTATACAAGAAAAATAAATAATTAAAAGAAGGGCGAGAAAGCCAAACTAAGACAAAGAAAAATTCACTTAGTAACGGAGGGAGGACCCATCCACCAGCGTAAGTACCCTCACCACCTTGCTCAGCACCTGAAGGAACAAATGATTAGCGAAGAAGAAAAAAAGAGATTGTAACTGTATACAATAGGTTCAAAACAATGTTGCTCACCACTTTGGGTAAGTCCAACAGAGTCCCTTTAGGCATCAACACCACTAGATCGAGGAGGGGTAAACTCCTCTGTCAACTCTTCTGCATGGTCAGTATCAGTCATAATATCACCCGACTCAGCTTCACTACTAATTTATTCATCATCATAAGCAGCATTTCCCTCAATCAAATCATTGGACACATGAGATTGGTTGGATCCAGATTTGAAGTTTTTCCTGATCAACTTCCTGTTGCAGCATGCCTGAAGAAGCACTAGCAAAGTAGAGGCTTTTAAACTTAGTTGTTTTTCTTTTAGGCAACACTTTGGTTATTTCAATAATGCAGAAATCTTCCCAAGTTGTTGGACTTGGTAAATAGCCTTGATGTAGTATGATTAGGTTCTTAAAGAGATGGTCAGGTTATTGTGTAAAAATTCTGAGAATGAAGCTCTATTCCTTCCCAGGTAGGCATCCTCATGAAATTGTACACATTCATGACTGAGGATATAAAAAGAGGTAGTTAAAAAAAGAGAGCAACAAACAAATTACTAATAGTAGCGATTACTCCCCCTACCAGTATGCTATCTTCGTCTGAGCACCAGACCATAGTTACACTATCACCATACTATACTCAAACCATACATAGCAAGGACACCCTTTGGGATATTCCGAAGCTTCACCCACTAGGCACTTAGCCTACAAAAGTCCTTCGGATCAAACCCATCCTCAAGCATAGGATTATTAATATAAGAATCTGGATTTCTTCATGGAATATATTGAGGAATGGCTCTACGGTCGATAAAAAAAGAACTTCTTTTTCCAATCCTTCATCCCAGACCTATTATCATCCATACAAACATCTTCTATAACCTACGTTTGTCAAATGAAAACCAATGACCTTACTTCAAGAAAGTCTGAAACTTCCGAAATAGAGTCATTGTAGGGTTTATCCTTATCCCCAACATATAACCTCGAAGGTGATCACTTTGTTTAGATCTAGAGGGACCAGTTGGGAAAAACGCACTCTGAAATGCTTCAAGACTGCTAAAAGGAAGGTAGAAAAAGGAATCCTAACTCCAGAGAAATCAAAAATTTGGTGGTGAATCCCTATGGAATCCTTAGGAATATTTATCATCTTAATCCATGGAGCATGTAAACTAGGGTGAAGATTTAAAGGGATATCGTACGTGGTAATAAGGGTATTTAACTCAGCTTGTTTTAATGTAGATTCAAACTATCCGTGTCTAGTTTGTCCATTATAAAAAGAGGAGGGTAAGAAAGAAATACCGACACCTCAAAGATTAGACAACAACTGAAGGAGACGTGATGAGAAAGGATGAACTTCGACGTAGACAGGGGAAGGTTTAAAGGGATATCGTACGTGGTAATAAGGGTATTTAACTCAGCTTGTTTTAATGTAGATTCAAACTATCCGTGTCTAGTTTGTCCATTATAAAAAGAGGAGGGTAAGAAAGAAATACCGACACCTCAAAGATTAGACAAACACTGAAGGAGACGTGATGAGAAAGGATGAACTTCGACGTAGACAGGGGAATGATGTGTGCAACAGTGGAATTGAAAACAAAAATGATAGTATTTATAGGGGATAAAAGAAGTTGAAACGACATGATGATTTGTGACGTGGGCCTGACAGGCCCATGACGTGTACACGCTCCTGCCCTAGCACATCATTCGGGGTATTTGGCCGAAAAATGGGCCACGTCACCAAAAAGACAAGTATAATAGTTTTTTCCTTTCCACTAATCCTTTAGCGGCAAAACTTGAATTTTAGGAAGTGTATTTTAGCCTCCCGATGAGATGCTCGAACGAGTTACATTCTCAAAACATCGGTGGAAACTTCAAATTCTAATTTTAGTACAAACTCTTTGATAGTACGTTAATACTAGACTAGGAGACATGGTGAGGTATAGTCTCCTCTGAATAGTTAGGAGGAGATAATCACACTAAATCCATTAAAGAAGAAGTAGAGTAGTATATATATGTTGGAGCGACTCTTGGTAACTTAAGCTCAGGAAAATTTCATTGTACTTAAAACCTTAATCAGAAATTAAGCACGATTTATATCATCATGAAATTTTCTAAACATCATGTTTGCATATCATTTTGCATGCGGGATCCGCTAGCAGCTTGGCGTTCATAAATATACAGTTGTGATCAGAACGAAATTCCCCACGATCCTGATAATCTTAAAATACGTAACGAATACGAAATAAATTGTAATAAAAATATACTAAGATCATATTGGGCCTAGGAACCTTGTTGGGCCTCAAGTCGGCCAAATAATCACCATGTTTCTTTTTGGGCCTCATCTGAACCAACTTAGCACACCTCACACTTGGGAGCTTACCTATAACTCGAGCCCACCATTTTCTTGGGCCTCAGTTTAATTTTAAGCCCAAATCACCCCATATTGTTACGGCTTTGTCCTACAGCGGTTGGTAACAATTTGCTTAATTAACGGGCCTTAAAACTTTGTTGTCATGTCCGATCCCACTAAGTGTAGCGAAAGCCCAACACCCTAAAACCTTTGGGCCGGCTGGCAGCCCAACCACCCACAACATGTGATTAGTAGAACTTGCACATTTGAGATAATTATTTCCCTTGGGAAATCTAGTAACCGGTCGAGTAAAAAGAGAACCAAATCAAACTCAATAACTAAAAATCTTACCTTGGATCCCAACCATGTCGTGTAAGTATGGAAAAAGGAAGACAAAGCCTCAACTTTAGCCACCTTAACACTTTGTTTAATACTCTAAAACCATTTGACCATACTTTAACATTAATACACAAAGGATAATGTGTCTAATACTTGTCTACTAGCTCACTTTGTCACTTTTCCTTCCATGAAACTTCATTTTTGCCATGGCGCCTAAGACCAAAATGTCACACATATGTTTGTTGCTAAGGATTAGGCAACTAAGATTAAAGAAATGATAAGAACCATACTTGTTTCCTTTTTAAAAACACACGACACACACTCATTTCCATCCATACTACTCACACAAGACTTACACTCTCACAAACACTTAAACCATTTATCGTGAGCATCAAGGAGGAGAAAGGGTATCGAAAAAGGGTTAAACACTAAGGAAGCCTGGGTAAAAATAATAGTTCGGGTAATATTATAATGAGAACAAGGGGTTCTCGTTAGGTACTTCTTCTCGTTCACTTCTCACACGTATCGTCACCACTCATTTTGAGTGTAGTAAGTCCCTTTCAACTTGTTTCCATTTCATTTCCTCGTTTACAACGATTATCACACGTGTAATATATTTATGCGCACCATTTCAAAATCAATTTGTGTCGCATGATAGCTAAACAAGACACATAGTCACACGTTAAACTAGTCTAATATTTGAGAACATCCAAACCTATAAAAGAAGCTTTTCGTTATTTAAAACCAACAAAGTGTTAATGGGCCTAAAGCCTGTCGTTAGGCCCATTAAGCCCACAATGTCCAAGTAAATCCAACCCGGCCCAATATGATAAGAATAAGCTAATAAGCTAAAGAAATAAGCTAGAAATAAGTTTGTACTAGTTACACAAAGTTTTCATTTTTCTAAAATATATTCGGACCTAAATTGTAAATATTTTAGTCCTTGGGTTGAAATTGAAACATTTTCAAAAGATAAAGGGGTTGATTTTTAGGTAAAATATTTCGCATGAAAAGTCTAAGGGCCATTATTGTCATATTCGAAAGTCTAGGGAGGGTAAACCCACGTGCATGCGCACGTATAAAACCACAAGGACCAGTTTTGTAATTAGCCTAAACTAGTTATAATAAGAACTTTTGGGTGGAAAGTGTTAAATTGGAAAAATTGAGGTCTAGCGTATAAAGTAAACTTGGAGGATTTGTAAAAGCAGTTTTACCAAGGGGTAAAACTGTTAAAAATAGCGAAAGTTTTGGTATAAAATATAATCTGGGGTATAAAGTGTCATTTTCTCAAACTTGGAGGACTAAACTCGTACTTTTCGTAACTTGAGGGTAAAAGTGTAAATCGGAAAAGTTTAAGAAAACTTATAATCTTATAAATAACAGTAAAAGCAGTATTTTGATAATATGAGTATATATTATTTTTAGGATATCGATAAACATATTTCATATATGAATATATATATATATATATATATATATATATATATATATATATATATATATATATATATATATATATATATATATATATATATATATATATATATATATATATATATATATATATATATATATATATATATATATAATGGAGTTAACATGAGATCAAGCTTAAAGTTGTAAAAATAAGATCAAGTCTAAAAGCGACTAAAAACATTTATAAATAATAATTTTAGCAAAAATACACATAAAAATAATATTTTAATACAAATTAACATTTTAGCAACTAATAACCAAATGATACATGAGTTTGGATTATTGATACACCTGATACACATTACACTAATAAATATTCCAAAACCTGATACACATACAAAAACTCGATACATATTACACTTTTAATCAAAGTGTATCACCTATGTTTCGTAAATTTTTAAAAGAAATCTATCAAAACTTTAACAATTTCAAATGTAGCTAATAAAAAATTTATTTTTGTTGTAAAGAGAGTGTCGCTTGTCAAATTTTAGTTGGATCTCATTTTAACAACTTTAAGTTTGATCTTATTTGATCTAGATTCTATACATATATATATATATATATATATATATATATATATATATATATATATATATATATAAAATAATCCGATAAAGCATGCGAAAGGAAATCTAAACAAGTTAAAATACTCAACAAACCTATCAAGATCAGCAAGAGGGAAAACATTTACTTATGCGTAAGTGAGGATCATTAAATAAGACAATGTAGCATGTAAATTAACTTTAAGCGTTAAACGCGCAGCGCCGCGGTATTGGATTGGATAATCCAATGATCTATTGAATAAGAATATTCAATGCTCTATTATTTTTGTCGCGAACCAAAATGTTCATCATCTTGAGACTTCGCCATCTCATCATTTTTAGGTTTCGGTTTGGAACCTCCGCTACATTGTGCTTGATATGTTTGTGCTTGTTCATATCATCAAGGTGAGTTCATAGCCTCGCTTTTACTTTATTTTGCAAACCCCTTGAGGAATACATGCTCTAAACTAGAACACAAGGTTTTTCATAAATGTTCTCCTCTTGATTATTACGTGTGTAAGTATTTAGCCATAAGTCCACGATCATGAACCATTAGTCATCGAGGTGAGGCATAAAATATCGTGAATAGTACTATGGGGATTAGCGACCCTATTTGGTTATAGAGAAATAACCGGGGAGCACCATATTTGAATTTCTTTAGGTAATTGGCTAGTACCTCCTTTGGGGCAAACTTACGTGCATACTGGTAATTGATTGTGTATGCGGTTGAGTCTTAGTTGCATAGCATAATAATCTGTGATTTTCCTTATGATATTGTTAGTTTACACTGATCATGCTCTTATACTTGTGTTCAACTTTATTCAAACCTATGAATTTCACTCAACATTTTGTGTTGACCTTTTAAGCATGTTATCTCAGGTAATCATGAAGATTATAACTAAGGCGCGGAGTTGGGCAGCAGGAAGCTTATCTGATGGTGTAAAACATAAAGTTGTCATTTCTTTCAAACTCATGATCTTTCTTTTAGGAAAAACACTTGAACAATTTACAATGTTTTGTAACAACTATGAGTTTTCGATGAATGATAACTACTTTTAATAAAACGTCTCTTTTGAGTCGTTTTCTATAGTATTGACTATGATGATCTCCATTAGGTAACACCGAATTAGTCTTCCGCTATCATTAAGATTTTCGGGGGTGTACATTTTGGCATCAGAGCCAAGGTTATAGAGAACCAAAGAGTTTTTCAAAAACATTTGGACTATAAACACACTTTTAAAGTGGGACTATTTTACACCACTGCCTTACGCCCTTCCGTGACCGCTCTATGCATTAGGATTGATGCATCACTAGATAATAAGTAAATTGCATTCATTTTAGTTAGGCATGGAGATTTGCTTGGCAGATATGCGTAACTAACTAAAATCTTGTTAATCATACTATTAGGCATTTTACTTACATTATTTTATGGGTTGTTACAGTAAAATGTCTGCTTCCTACCCGGTTGTTCTTTCCTCAGCTCTGTTGTAAAAATCGGCCCAGGCGGCCGATTAATCCATAATCGTGATACTCACACTAGCGCCGATTTATCATAATGGCCTATTTAATCGGTTTGGTCAAAGATCGCTTAAAATGGTTAACAAACCGATTAATCGGGACCATCGAACAAATCGGATTAATCGAACAAAATCACTTAAAAATTAAGCAGGCCGCAAAAAAAAGTGGACAAAATCTTTTAAAATCAGTCAAAAAACCGATTAATCAGTCAAAGATCGCTTAAAAATGGTCAACAAACCGAGTAATATCTATGTTCGACTTTGAACTTTGAAGAATTCTATACTATGTTTATATTTGAACACTTGGAATATTTGAAATTTGATGCACTATGCTTATCTCATACATATAATATAATATAATATCTAAAATTACAATTTTGCGCATGAAAATTCCAATCTGATTAATCCCGATTAATCCACCTATCGATTAATCGCTAGGCTCTACCCGACCGCCTCACTAAGCCTAGCGATTTTACAACCTTGGTCCTCAGACACTGAGATGGAAGACACTATGTCCTCTACGACTGTCAATATGCGGCTCATCCCGTCCATCATATACCGCCATTTGTTGAACCTTTTGAGGACGGTGAAGTTGCCGAGGTTCTACTTTTCATTATGATTGATCGCTATCAAGAGCATAATGCTTTGCTGCTATAACCTTAGATCGATTATTCGAGTCGGGCAATGGCTATCTCCGCTTAGATGTCCGCTGTGGTATGATGTCATCCAATCATCCGAGCACTAATCTCTTCATTAGACTCTTAAGTACATCCTCTCGAACCTCATTAAATAGCCGACGTATGATCCGTGTTCTTAAAGCCTTATGAGCCGCGCCATTTGGAGTGCCTTACTAACCGTGTCGTAAGCGTTGCTATCATCTGCAGACCGCCAGAAGCGTGTATGATCCATCACTAGGACTCATGTGATACCATCATTTCAGTCACCATCAAACTCATTCACCATCTACTCAGTTATCACCAGCTAAACTATTGTCCCAACCTACTGTGCTACTTCACCACCACTTGCCCCTACTGTATTCTACCATCAGACCCACCATGTTCGCTGTGATTCATCACCGCTACAACATCACCTCTTATTGCACTTTCAGTAAGCCATGCTTAACCGCTTTGCATTAAGTGTATCCACCATCACTATCTGATCCTAAACATGCCTACTCAGTGGACATTGAGACCGACAAGGAAGAGCCGTGCTAGCATGGTCATTCTTGATAGCACTACTTCGTCGTTGGAGAGAAGAGGAGGGAGCACCTAGTTCATTATACGATCTTGGGGAGATCAACCCTGCCCCAGCTCCATTTCTCATTTTACCCTCCTTACACCACATTCAAGAGTCCCCAAAAAACTGAGCAAACCCACACCAAACTTCCTCTATTGGCTGTAGGACCTTATATCTATCAACCTTATCACTTTACCACACAACCCAACACGTAACCCAAGTTACGAGTATAAAACGTGAAACACAAACACAAACAAAGCTTAGAAATAAGATGAGAAAGATGGTGACTTGATGTAATATTCGTGTATGTGAGAGGATAAGATAAACACAATGAAGTTGTATATTCCTTGGGAGAGAAAATACACACACACACACACTTTCACAAGCACACCCTCAAATGAGACTTTTGAGGGGTTTATATAGTCCAAAGGACTTGATGCCCTAAAGGCTTTCTTATGGGCTTCGTGGGCTTGGACATGGGTTGGATTGGATAAAGGCAAGCCTTACATAACTAGTACCCATTTAGCTTAGTCCAATCCACGAGCCCGTTGACTATTCTATCACGATATCTAACTCACGTTATAAAGTTCCTAAATGTGAATGACCATCACTTCTAATAAAACTATTAAGGCTAACAATCTCCCCTAAGGGGTGGTCATTCAAATGATGCTCCACTTGATTAGGTTTTTACTTTTCTCGAGCTTGAACTTTGCGTGTAGATATCGAATAGTCTTGATTCTTTGTTCCTTCATGCTTTGTGATCAGATAATGTGGTTGTCTGCCGTTGTCAACTTCGTTGGTTAGGTATCTCCACGTCTTTCTCCACCATGCACACACTTCTATTTGTCTTTTGGTTACCAATGATGTAGTTCTCGAGTCTTTAAACTTTGTGTAGCCTTTGATTATGATGAGAACTTTCATGTGTTTTTGGTATGAGCATGTGGCGAGTCTGCACGATCCATCCGCTCCGGAGCTTCCATAAGAAGAAAACATAAAAACAGTTATATATAGCGGATTCCGGCACTTATAGGTTTGAATTTCGAGGGTGTTAACAGCATAGTGTGAAAACACATCTCTAATTCTCACAAAGGCCGTTCCTGAACTGGAGTCCCACAAGTGAGATAACGCGATATACCGAAGTACATCTACAGTTTAGATGAGTCGCTGAGGTACACCGAAGCATCACCTCACGACTGTAGACCGTTTGAGACACACTAAGCGTAATCCACGGGGAGTTACCGAAGTGACCTGCTGTCAGGGCTGCTTGATGTTGACCCTGGCAGGAGTTTCCATTCAATCACTGAAGATCACAGATGTGAAAATTCTCATAAATGTTCTGGCAAATTGCTAAGATCTGCGTAGGACTCTATAATATATCACTTGTGTCCTTATTGATGAACAACAAGCGATGTCATGTCAAGTGTTCCTATGAGATCTTTTGATGAATCTCGTGGCTCTAGACTCAATAGTGCATTTTGGTTTTCCTGAGCGGAGACTAGGGAGAGGGTCTCCTTCTTCAATATCAACGATCTCTAAAAGAAGGTCAATAGATTATGTAGGGTTCCCAGTGAAAATGAAACAAATCCTTTTGAGAGGAATTGAGTGGCTAGAAGGTTTAGTGCAGTGCGTCACTGGGTCCATGACGTCTTTGTCTTCAATACCAGTGTCATCTAGTGACAACCAGTAGCATATGTATTGAACCCGGTTTCTGCCCTAAGGTTGAATATGGAGGGCTATTTCATTTCACCCTTTTTCATTACATTTCTTTTTAATTCTTCAACCCCTTCTTTCTCCTTTCTCACATTACTCCTTTTTTTTCAATCATTCCTAAGGACTTCTAGTTCTAAACTATTTGTGATGTCCTTGGGTAGATCCCTCCGGCTCTGGCGGATCATAGGACAAATTTCCTATCCTTAGTCACCTTATAACTCCATGACTGTCCTATTGTTGCCATAAAAACCATTTTTCTTGAAAATCTCTCAAAGTGTTTATGATAGAAAACATGTTTGGAACACTCCGAGTTTTAAATTTTCAGAAACACTCCCCCTTCACATGTGCTTATGAGTTTTAACAAAAATCTGCACATCGAGGGTAGAGTTTGCACTTTTAATTGATCGCTCATGATAGACAATTCCCCACGATGACACGAGAGACCAAGGTTTTACGTTGCCTAGTTAAGAAGTTCCAATAACTAACTTGAAGTTGTAAACACTCCTTGAAAAGGAGGTTAGACCCATGAAGGTGCATATCTATCACAAGTTTCTCGAGATGGTACATATACTGACTTAGATTCCCGTCAATTCATTGGTTCCGTCTGAGTCGAGCTTATTATGAGATTCAAACACCGATCATTAAAACTTTTTGATCACATTTTAATCACGTCTCCTCCCCCTCAAAAAGCATATTCGTTATATTTTTATATCAACGGAATAAACAACATTTTAGAATCTTTTGGGGAGACAAACGGATTTGATTTAAGCATGAATTTGGAACATTTTAGTTTTATACTCCCCCGTTAATAAAGCATAATCAATAAAGGGTTTTAGAGGGAGTTATCTTGAGCACAAAATATTTTGAAAGATTTTGAAAATCTTTTTGAACAATCTTGAAAAGGTGCTCAAGATGATGATGATTTCTCACCATTTTTAAATGTAGTGCACTGAGCGTACACTAGATTTTTTCTATAAAAGCACGAGTTTTGATTTGAAAAATAATCAAAAGTCATCATTTTGTCCGGTTTCGTCTTGAAGTATACGAAGCCATTATTGAAAATTTTGAGAAGCGACATGTTTTAGAAAACATAAAAAGAACTCTCGCTCAAGCATCTGTACATGCCCGTATCATTGTTGAATGACATTTCTAGAAACGTCTGAATATCGATTATACGAAAGACATGTCGTGAGAAGAATATTTTTGGATTTTTGATTTTATATTGTTTTTGTATTTTTGAAAATTTTTATATTTTTATATTTTGCTTTTGTTGGTTTTTCAAATTTTGTATTTTGTTTTTCAAAAATATTTCTGTGAGAAGCTTTTGGAAAATCATTTTCAAGAAGATTCGAGAAGACTTTCTAACTCCTCGGGGGTTAGGCTTCGCATTCCAATTAGTCGAACTAAATAGTCAAACCTTTCTTTTGGAAGGGCTTTAGTTAATAGATCGGCGAGTTGGTAATCGGTCTTCACGAAGAATAATTCAACATACCATTTTAACGACGTACTCTTTGATAAAGTGGTAGCGGACACGGATATGCTTAGTCTTTGAGTGATGAACAGGATTGCATGATATGGCTATGGCACTTTTCGAGTCACAATACATAGGTATTTTATCGAAAGTAAAGCCATAATCTGTGAGTTGTGTTCTCATCCATAGAACTTGAGCACAACACGCAGATAGAGACACATACTCGGCTTCAGCGGTTGAAAGTGCAGTGCAATCTTGTTTCTTTGAAGACCAGCTTACTAACTTTTCACCCAAAAATTGTGCTCCTCCAGATGTACTTTTTGCTGTAACTTGATCACCTGCGTGGTCCGCATCTGAAAAGGCAATTAGATCAAATCCGGATTCCTTCGGATACCAAAGTCCCATGTGAATGGATGTCTTCAGTTACCGAAAGATCCGTTTAACCTCTTTGAGGTGCAGTTCGGTAGGCTTTGCATGAAACCGTGCTAATAAGCAAACAAGCAAAATGAATATCGGGTTGACTAGCAGTGAGGTACATGAGAGAACCAATCATGCTCCGATATTTCTTCGGATCAATAGGTTTCCCAAACAAATCGGCTCCAATTTTTGGTGAAGTTACCATTGGTGTTCGACCGAGTCACAATTGTCCATACCATGATTTTTCAAAATCTCAGTTATGTATTTAGCTTGATTTATAAAAATTCCACGTGGGGATTGATGTATTTGTAAACCAAGAAAGAATTTTAGTTCCCCATCATGGACATTTCAAATTTACTTTTCATGAGATTTTCAAAATGTTTTGAAAGATTCGGATTAGTGGACCCAAAGATGATGTCGTCCACATAAATCGGAACAATCAAAATGTCGTTTTGCGTTTTTGTGTAAACAAGGTAGGATCAACTGTTCCTTTGGTGAAATTGTTTAGGATAAGGAAAGAGGACAGATTCATCATACCACGCTCGTGGAGCTTGTTTTAATCCATAGATTGCCTTTTTGAGTTTGTAGACGTAGTCTGGATGTTCCATGTCTATGAAGCCTTCTGACTGACTCACGCACACTTCTTCTTTCAGAGTTCCATTCAAGAACGCGGTCTTAATGTCCATCGGATAAACCGTGATGTTTTTGTGAGCGGCATAGGCTAAGAAAATCCCGACTGCTTCTAGTCTAGCTACCGGCGCGAATGACTCTTCAAAGTCTATCCCTTCCTCTTGTCTGTATCCTTTGGCCACAAGACGAGCTTTGTTGCGAATTACAGTCATTTCTTCATCCCGTTTGTTTTTCCATAACCATTTTAGATCAATGACGCGAACGTCAATGGGTCTTGGAACCATTTCCCAAGATTCATGTAGACGGTATTGGAGAAGTTCCTCCTGCATTGCTTCTATCCATGCGGGATCTGCCATTGCCTCGCGAATGTTCTTTGGCTCTATATTGCTAATGGAGCAAAGGTAAATGCACAAGTCGCAATCGGTGGCAAGTTGGCGTCTCGTCTGAATTGGCCTTGACGGTTCACCAATAACTTGTTCAATCGGATGGTCTTTATTCCACTTCAGAGTAGAAGGATACCGTTGGTTATACGTATGCGAGTTAGATGGTTCTCGTAAGCTTGAAGAAGATTCAGCTGATTCCGTAGCGAACGGGTTTTCAAATAAGTCTTTATCTAACGTTGCATCGTTCTGGTTTTGGTTTTGCTCATCAACTGCTGGTAGAACGGGTGCAATAAGTGTAGTAGATGTAGATGATGTAGATGGAATTGGTGCATTGGTTTCGACCGTTGTAGATGCATCTTCTGTTGGTGGTGGAGGATGATGTTGAGCGGGTGCGGCGGAATGATGGTTTGATGCATTTGTCGAAGTTCCACCATAGTATTCATAGAACATTAACTCGAAGAAATTCTCCCATTCTTGTTCTTTAGGATTGTCAAACGAAGTTGATTGAGCTCTTTGAGGTACGAGTCCTGAACTGATGTGTCCAGAAGTCTGCTGGTTTAGTGCGGGTTCTAGAGCGAGTCTCTAAGAAGCCATATGTGAAAGTTCGTCAAACTTCACATTCATCGTCTCCACGATCCTCCTAGTTCTCCTGTTATACACCCTGAATGCCCTCGAGTTCTCTGAATATCCAATGAAGATTCCAATATCACCTTTGCTTTCGTTTTCCAAGATCTTCTCTGTCATTCGTAGGATAGCACAAAGCGCCAAATCCGTGAAAGTAAGAGATATCCGGTTTTCTGTTGTTCACAAGCTCATATGGGGTTTTATTGAATCTTGGATGGATAAGGGATCGGTTCTGAGTGAAACAAGCAGTGCACAGCATCAGCCCACAGAAATAACGGTGCACTAGAGTAGATTAGCATTGTGCGAGCAGCTTCCACAAGAGTTCAATTTCTTCTTTCAACTACCCCATTCTGCTGTGGAGTTCTAACAACTGATGTCTGATGTGTAATTCCAACATCTTCAAAATAAGATCTTAACTCCTGATTTGTGAATTCTGTGCCGTTATCTGTTCTTACAACTCTTACTGGAGCTTGAAGAAGTACTTGAATACGTTTCAGAATGGTGATGATGATGCCTGGTGCTTCGTCTTTTGATCTCAGGAACTTAACCCATGTATATCTCGAATAATCATCGACGATGACAAGAATATACTTTTTACCATTAATGCTTTCAACTCTCATTGGGCCACATAAGTCCATGTGCAACATATGCAACTTTGCTTCGAACTAGGTGCGGATTAGGTTTATATGATGCTTTTTTGCTTTTTCCTTGTTCGCATGATGGACATAAGTGATCCTTGGTGTATTTGAACTTTGGAAGTCCGTTGACGATGTTGTCTTTGGCAATTTTGTTGATGGTGTCGAAATTGAGATGGGATAACCTTATATGCCACAACCCAGACTGTGTTCCAGATGCTCGTGTCATGAGACATATTGGTGATGAAGAGGCCATTTGATTGATGTCGATAGCATACAAGTTTGTATCACGATTCGGTTAAGAGATCGTGCCATCAAGTTTCTAACGAAACATGCATTTCTCCTAAATGCAACCTCTAAATCTGCATCACAGAACTGCCCGACTGAAAACAAATTGTGTCCCAACCCTTCGACATAGTAACCCCGAGTGATCAAATAATTTCCAAAGGTAGATCTCCATAACCCATGATAGCTGCTACATGATCATTTCCAAATCGTACGGTTCCCATGAATTTCCAGACGAAATTGATCAGCAGCTTCAGATTCCCGATCATGTGCTTGGAGCGAACCGAGTCGACGATCCAAAGACATATTTCGATAACCTGCCAATAACAGAAGAATAAGATTTTGGAAACCGTTTTGATTTTGGTTCCGTTGGGTTAGAGGTAAAATCCGGATCACACTCAAAGAAGTTTTCAACTGGGTATTCTGGTTGGTCACTCATTGTACCATTCTGGAGTGTGAAAGTTCTACACGTGGGTTTCCAATGTCATCCCTAAAGTAAACAGTATGCTCCCTATCAGTAGTGTAAAGCCTAAGTCTCGCAACTAGCCTTACTATTCGTTTAGCATAAGTTCTTTTGGGAACATTCTTCTTAACAGGCTTAACAATCTCATTCTTAGAAACACAATCATCATGAACATTAGATAAAGATTTCTTGCAAGTTAAACAAACAATTCAATGATTCATTAAACTTAGCAGATTTCATAGGTTTAGTACATTCAGATGAAATGTCTTTCTTATTCAAAAGCTGTAAATTCCTAGGGTGTTCTTCTACTTTCTTCTCTTTATTCAAGCGACTACTCTTAGAGGCAGTCGAGACTCTATTGTTCCTTGTATTGCTCTTAGGCTTTAGTCTGCTGCTCCTAGAGGTGCTTCTAGTCTGTAGAAGGTAAGGCACACTCATTAGGATTCACAATCTTATCTAGAGAAGTGGTTTCTGCTTTCCTAGTCTCTTTAGAGTGCTTTTCTAAACTTATGACGTTTGTTCGGATGTTTTAGATGTGGAGGCAACGCATTAGTGGTACTCATCTTAAAAGACCGGAGCTAAAACTGTTGGTTTCTCGATAACCGCTTTTCCTTTCTCAACATATCGTTTAGGTAGGGCAGGTGGAGTGACTGGTTTTGATGAAACATTTTTCTCATTGACTTTTGGAGGAGGCATAGAAACAGACATTTTTGGTTTGGAAACCGGTTTGTGAACATTTGTTTTCTCCGCAGTCAATGGTTTGTTAATCACAGTATCCACTGCCTTTCCTTTTTGACATTCTAGCTGAGCCCTCAAAAGATCATTTTTCGCTTTCATGTCATTGTAGGCACGCTCATACGACAATTTGTCATACTTGCATTCCTCAGTTTTTCGATCAAGTTGTTTAAAATATGAGACATTTTCTTTTCAAGTTTCTCAAGTGCTTTTTCATATTTTGAAACAATTTTGGAGGTCTTAGACTGGAGTCTTTCATGATCTTCAACAGAATATGTTTGCAAAATAATGGACATAATATCAGTAGTCAGAACATCTTCGAAGAGAGTATCATTTAAATTTTCCAAAACTTTGATTTGTTCAACACGGTCAGTAGCTTGCTTTACCGGGATTTATGGTCCTTGACAAAGTTAGCATTTCTTTCAAAACGCTTGTTCAAAATGTATTACCCTTGCACTGACGGCATTCAGCTGAGGGGCAATTTGAGTTTCAAAAACTTTCTCTGTTCAATATCAAAACTAGAGAACCAGTTATTAGGTGTAATAGTGGGTTTAGTTTTAACAGTTTCTTGAAGATCCGCAATTCTCGTTTTCACATTGTCTAAAATACTTCTCGCATCACTTGAGTTAAAAGGATTGTTTGAAGACATTTGTTCAATGTTCGAAAGAGATTTTGAGACAACGACTGGTTTTGAAACAGATTTTGAAGTAGGAGTTGACTCTTTGTTTGAAACATTTTGTGTGATGGAGAACTTTGACTTTTCTTTTTGATTGACAAAAGTAATTACGTTAATTTTGTTCCATTTGTTATAATCAATAGGTTTGATTTCCGGATTCTTTTGTTTCATTTTTGATCTACTCTCCTCAGATAGTTCTAACGTTTCAAGAGAATCACGAACAATAATGGGTTCATGTAAAACATTTCCATTGTTTAACACATTCTGAGATTTCTGAGCTTTCTTGAGGAACGAGGAAGGGTCGTTACCAAGTGCCATTCTATTATTAGTATGAAAACGCGGATTTACTTGATTAGAAAGCATCTTGATTGTTTGAGCAGAATGACCCGTTGTAAGAAGCAAATTTTCCAAAGTTTTTATCTTTTCATTCTTATCAAGAATTTCATCAAGAAGAGAATCTTCTCGTTTTGAAAAATCATTAATCAACTGCTTCTTCTCTTTATCAAGATTAGAAAACATGTCTTTTTGTTTGGAAAGTTGGTTATTTAAATCAGAAATTTCCTTGTTTAAAGATTTAATTTTCAAGTTCGAATTCACATCAAGTGTGTTATACTTGATTTGCAATTCTTTTCTTTAGAAACCAAATTTCGATAACCAATTTCTAATTCTGATTCTTTGTTTTCTGAAATTCAAAGGTTTTTGCGTTCTCCTTGTAACTCTCAAGCTCAGCGGTCAATTTGGTATTCGCGGCCTTAACATCGCGATTGACCTTTTTAACTTTCTCAATTTCAATGCCACAGTTGTTGATTAATGATTCTAAATAAGCACGAGTTTCCTCATCGTCTCATTATTTTGTGCCACCACAGCCTCCACTAGGATCCACATCACGGAGTCTCGAGTTAGTATTGCTATAACTCGGATTGTCCATGTATGTATCATAAGTAGGTGCTGATGTCACAGAATCTTGTTCGTCATGAGTAAACACATCAAATATGACATTGTTATAGCATGGATCAATGATTGGTACCTCGAATCTGCGTTGGCGTCATAAACAGGAGGTGCGTCAGAATCAGTGTCGTACTTAGTCTCTTGAAGATTTGCCATGAAGATGCAGTTTGCATTGAGTTCTTCGAGGTCTTCCAAATCATCCATAATAGCCATGAAGTCATGTTCCTCAGCACTCAATTGAAGTCCAAATTGTTCCTTTTGTGCCAACAAAATAACTTTCTGAAGATACGCAAGATCCTTCTTTTTCGGCTTAGTTGGACAATTCCTTGCCATGTGACCCAATCCTTGACAGTTATAACACTTAACCTGATTACTCTGATTCACATTTCCGTAATTCCCAACTACTGGAGTTGCAACATTCCCATTCTGATTACCCACTACTCTATTTCCAACATTCTGACCCATCTGATTACCTGATTGAACCGCCTGATTACCCACGCGAAATCCAGTAGCATATCTCTGCTGATTCCCAATAACTCCAACCATTTGACCTTGATTGCCCATGTTCACACCCGGCTGTGCAATTTGCCTGTTGCGAGTGTTTGATGAAATCCTTTGGTTGTTGTTAGTTGGTGTGGAATAGCGACCTCTGAATGCTTTACCCAAGAATACAAATGCTTGTGACAAAGCTTCTTCTGGTTCCATTTCAAGATCATTGATTCCTTGTTCCTAGTAATGTTGTTGTTCAGGTGGATAGTTTTGTTGTTGAGGGATGTATTGCTGCAAGTTGTTGTTAGTGGAAGATGATGAAGCTTGTTGTTGTGTATTCACTGGAGTTTGAGTCTTTGCAATGAGTGCCAATGGATCATGATTCTTTGCTAATCTTTCTTGCCTGACTTCATTTACTTCATTTTGGTTTTGTTTCAGAAAATCGTTGAGTTGATCAAAGTTCACTTGATGTAAATCCTTTGTTTGGTTGACAATAGTGACATATCGTCCCCATTCTTCTGGTTGATTGTTCAAGAACTTGATGTTGCTCACGATAGTTCTGGGTGTCAACTTGTTTCTGATCAGCTCATTCATTAAAGTACAAAACCTTCCATAGTAGGATTCAATGGATTCTCCAGGAGTAGATGTAAACTTCTCCCATGCAGTTAGCAACTTGTTCTCTGTGTCTTGTTGACCGATTTATGTTCCATGACAAAGTCGTCTAACACGTTCCCACATGTCGAAAGCAGTTTCACAACTGTCTACAGCAGCAAAGATGTCTCTTGGTAAACCAGTTGTATAATATGAATTGCCATGTCATCTGCTTCGACTTGTTTCTGATCCTCTTCAGAGTATTCCGAATCTTTTTGAAGACGAAGAAATGGTGGAACGGGAGGTGTTGCATCAGCATTTCCAGGGTCTTGGACTTGTCGAGGTATGAAGGGTCCATCCTGAATGGATTTGATCATCAATATTCCATTAGGTTTTGTCTTGATGTAACGAAGCATTCGACTTGTCCATTGAAGATAACCACCTTTTTCCAACATAGGAGGACGGTTTTCGGCACCGGCTACATGAATATCTTGTTGAGTTGCCATTGATGAAGGTATGATCTGATAAAGTTGATGTAGGATCGATTCAACGATAAAGGAGTTGAGGTTGATGACGATTAAGCCCGGTTGAGGTGTTCTGAAAGTCGTACTCGTAACCTTGGTTCTTAAAAAATTTCGCCCAAAATTTGAAATTCACTATAAAAATCAATTCTAAGGTCGTATGAAAATTTTGAGTTATGACAATTTTGACGCCAAATTTGACCCGAAAAATTTGAATTTAGGCCCAAAAATTTGAATTTTTGACCAAAATTTTCACAGTTAAACCAAAATTTGAATTTCGCGTAAAAATTTGAATTTCGCGTAAAAAGAGCTTAGGCGTAGAAACAGAAAGTTACGAGTAGGAAATGGTTACGAGTAGGATGGCTTAGGCGTAGGATATTATGCGTAGGAAGCTTAGGCGTAGGATCTTATGCGTAGGATCTTAGGCGTAGGATTCCTTAGGCGTAGGATCTTATGCGTAGAAAGTATCTTACGCGTAACCTTAAGCTTATGCATAGACAAAAAAACTTAGTCGTAAAACCTTACGCGTAAGTGTGATCTTATGCGTAGAGTTCTACTCGTAAGAGTTTATGCTTATCCGTAAACTTAGGTTAAAAACCAAAAATCCTTTACACTGTCACAGCGTAAGGGATATCCACAAGTCGAAGTGTTCCACACACTTATCCAAGTGAGGGAAGCACTGAGTAACCTTTGAAGCTCGAAGATTCTTCACCAAAAAGTTATGAGTAGAAAACTAGGGTTTTGACTTTTTGACTTCTACTCGTAAGAAATTTCCAATGATTCAAATGATGTCTCTTGCACAGATATCCTTAAAAACACTCGAATAACCCAAAAATGTTGACCTTTTTCACCCAAAGTGCTTAGAAAAGTTACGAGTAGAAATGACCAATGAACAAAAAACAAGCTTAAAAATGAAGAAAAACACGTAAAGCTTGGAACTTTTTGCAAAAAACTGAAACTTTAGCACCAAATAAACCTTAAACCACAAGAATCTTGAATTTTTGA
Organism: Chrysanthemum makinoi; assembly: GCA_910596185.1. NCBI lineage: Eukaryota > Viridiplantae > Streptophyta > Magnoliopsida > Asterales > Asteraceae > Chrysanthemum > Chrysanthemum makinoi. The sequence goes on along the minus strand of OU343217.1, from coordinate 203,970,596 downwards.
GTGCAAAAATTAAAGCTTTAAGCGTCACAATATTGACTAACGTGAGCTTATACGCGTAACCCTTCAAAACAAACACAAACACTCCTAAACCATTGTTAGGCGATTGATACCAATTGTAGGACCTAAGATATATCAACCTTATCACTTTACCAAGCAAACCCAACACACATACCACGTTAACACAAACAAACACAAACGTTATGCTTAAGAAGAAAGAAAGATTAAGGAGATGGTGACTTGAATGATATGAAATCCGTGTATGTAAGAGTATAAGATAAACACAATATGTTGTATATTCCTTGAGAGAGAAAATACACACACACACACTTTCAAGCACACCCCTCAAATGAGACTTTGAGGGGTTTATATAGTCCAAGGGACTTGATGCCCTAAAGGCTTTTTTATGGGCTTCGTGGGCTTGGACATGGGTTGGATTGGATAAAAGGCAAGCCTTACATAACTAGTACCCATTTAGCTTAGTCCAATCCACGAGCCCGTTGACTATTCTATCACGATATCTAACTCACGTTATAAAGTTCCTAAATGTGAATGACCATCACTTCTAATAAAAACTATTAAGGCTAACAGCTACGAGACTCATTAGACACGAGAACCAGTTGAGTGAGCTCCTGGCGCATTATGATGAGATCCCTCTAGTTAAGATAGAGAGCTTGGAGGAGGAGGTCGAGAACCTCGTGATAGGTCACTGCTCCATTGAGATTGTGTTTGACATGATGAGCACCCAGATTGTGGAGGCGAGAGAGGCCATGACCAGATTGACGCAGAGGCTTGAGACTACTGTTCGAGATGCTAGTACTTTGAGAGACACTGCCTTAGGCCGAGAGAGAGCCTTGCATCACGAGCTTGCATCCTCTCATGCTCACACTGCTATCCTAGAGTAGAGGATTGATGACCTCGAGGCGAGAGATCGAGCACGTGAGCAGCATATCCGAGGTTTGACAACCATGGTTGAGGAGATTCGCTGACATCATGATGACGCATTGGGAGATGCGTAGATTCTAGTCATCTTTATTGTAGTATGTATCATAAAGCCGCCATATGAGGCATTAAGGCTTGTATCCTTTTGGTTTGTAACTATGGAACAAGAAGTATGATGTTGTAACTTATGGTTGTGAACAATTACTATGTAATGATGTATTCTATGTATCCTATGGTTGTATTTCTTATATTCTTGTGTTGTAATATTATTCATCGGTAATGTATGCTAAACCGATCCTTATGTCCTTATATATGTTATGATTTTGTTGAGAAAAATCATGATTCACTTATTCCTATTCATAACGATATCATATCATTGATTTAAAGTGGTGATCTTGACTATTATGATATTTATAATGTGTAATCACTTTTATTATCAATCTATGATTTCTTAATCTTGGTGTTTATTTCTTGCTAATTTTAGAAAAATGGTCAAGAAGAAAGCTACCTCATCCACCATCACACCCGCAGCTGTTCATAAATTGGTCCTTTGAAAGCGTTAGCGCTGCTATAGCTCGACGCCGCGACACTGCTAGAGCCGAGCTGAACGCATTCTGGCTGAACGCAATTGCCAAGAGGCACGTGAAGCTGAAGCTGCTGCAAGAGAAGCCGAAATTGCAAGACAAGCTGAGATTTCAAGAGAAGCTTAAGTTGCAAGAGAAGCTGAGATTTCCCGAGAAGCGGAGATCGCTCGAGAAGCTGAAACTAAGCATGTTGCCCAAGCAGCACGTGAGGCTGAAGCTGCTAGTCTAGCTGAAGCAACTCGTGTAGCAGAAGCTGCACGTCTTGTTGAAATGGCAAACTCAAATGCAACTAACACTCCGACAAATCAAAGTGAGTACTCCGTAGCTCGTAAGTGTAGCTACAAAGAGTTCATGAACTGCAAGCCGACATTCTTCAAGGGCACTGAAGGTGCTATTGGTTTACTTCATTGGTTTGAGAGAACCGAGACTGTATTTCTGCTAAGTGACTGCACAGATGATTGCAAAGTCAAGTTCGCAACTGGAACTTTGCTAGAAGATGCGTTATCTTGGTGGAAAGCCTATGCTCAACCAATTGGAATGGAAGAATCTTGTAAGATTTCCTGGTCAGATCTGAAACAACTGTTAATGAAACAGTATTGCCCGAGAACTGAGATCAAGAAGCTCGAAGATGAGTATTAATACCTGGCTGCTAAAGGTAATGATCTCAAGACATACTTCAAGAGATTCCATGAGCTGAGAGCTCTATGTCCTCATCTGTTTCTCACAAATGAAAAGCTTTTGGAATCTTTGATCGGAGGTCTACCCCAGAGCATCGAAAGAGATGTCATCGCTTCTAATCCAAAGACTGTTGAAGAAGTTGTCATTGTATCCCACCGCCTTATGGAGCCGATATTGAAGCTTGCTAATGCACAAGGCTCAAGTGACAACAAAAGAAAGCTTGATGATCGGAAAATCTCGAATTCCAACCGCCATCAGTCCAACAACAACAATCGGAACAACAACCAGTATCACCGCAACAGAAACCATCTAACAATCGGCAAAACCAAAGACAAGAAGCCGCAAGGGCTTATGCTGCACCCACTGCCTGAAAAGGGTATGTCGGACCACATCCCCAGTGTAACATATGTTTGATGCACCATTCTGGACCTAGTACTGTGAAGTGCGACAAGTGCAACAAGGTAGGTCATCAAGGAAAGTATTGCCGAAACCCTGAAGGGGGAAACACTGTGGCAAACATGAATTGTTATGGATGTGGAGAGAAGGGTTATTTCAAGAGTCAATGCCCAAAGTTGAATGCAGCTCAACCAACTAATGCGCGTGCAAGGGCGTACGTGCTAGGAGATGGAGATATGCCGTTGAACCCTGACGTTGTGACGGGTACGTATTCTCTTAACAATCATTCCGCAAAAATCTTGTTTGACTCTTGAGCCGATAAGAGTTTTGTATCTACTACCTTTACACCATTACTTGAAATATCCCCAATTGCCTTAGATACAACTTATGAGATAGAACTTGCCGATGGAAAGATAATAGGAACCAACACCGTAATCCGTAATTGCCCTATTCTTTTACAAGACCACTTGTTCCTCATAGATCTTTTGCCAATCAAACTTGGTAGTTTCGATGTCATAATTGGCATGGATTGGTTGTCCAAACACCGTGCTAGGATTGTTTGCGATGAGAAAACCGTTCATATCCCGATCAACGGTGAAACTTTGGTTATCCAAGGAGATCAAAGTAGAAAGTACTTAAGTATCATATCCTGTGTGAAATCGATAAAGTACATGGAGAAAGGATGTTATGCCTTCTTAGCTCAAGTAACGGAAAAGAAGTTGGAAGAGAAATGACTAGAGGATGTACCTGTAGTCAGAGAATTTCCTGAGGTGTTTCCTGAAGATTTTCCTGGACTCCCACCTGCTCGACAAGTCGAATTTCAAATCGATCTTATTCCTGGAGCTACTCCCGTAGCACGAGCACCATACCATTCAACACCCTCCGAAATGCAGGAATTTTCCAAACAACTAGAAGAGCTATCTAAAAAAGGATTTATTAGACCAAGTTCCTCACCCTAGGGAGCACCGATTTTATTCGTTAAGAAGAAAGATGGATCATTTCGGATGTGTATCGATTACAGAGAATTGAACAAGCTCACAATCAAGAACGGTTATCCCTTACCAAGAATCGATGATCTGTTTGATCAGTTACAAGGCTCGAGTGTATACTCGAAGATTGATTTAAGATCTGAATATCATCAGTTAAGGGTAAAAGAGGAAGATATACCCAAGACCGCATTTAGAACTCGATATGGCCATTATGAATTCCAAGTAATGCCATTCGGTTTAACTAATGCACCCGCTGTATTTATGGACCTCATGAATAGAGTCTATAAACCATATCTGGATAAATTCTTCATTCTGTTCATCGACGATATTCTTATCTACTCTCGTGATAAAGAAGAACATGCGGAACATCTGAGAACTATCCTAAAGTTAATCAAGGATGAAGAATTGTACGCAAAGTTTTCCAAATGCGATTTTTGGATTGATACAGTCCAATTTCTTGGTCATGTGATCGAGAATGAAGGAATCCACGTGGATCCCGCAAAGATCAAATCCGTAAAGAATTGGTCAGTACCCACCAACCCCACTGAAATCCGTCAAATCTTAGGACTTGCTGGGTTAACCCAGAAAATGAAGAAATTCGAATGGGGAGACGATCAAGAATCAGATTTTCAACTCCTAAAGAACAAGCTTTGCGAAGTACCCATCTTGGCACTACCTGAAGGAGTATAAGATTTTGTAGTATATTGCGATGCTTCACACATGGGTTTAGGCGCTGTTCTCATGCAAAGGAACAAAGTGATTGCTTACGCATCACGACAACTCAAAACTCATGAGAAGAATTATACTACCCACAATCTAGAACTTGGCGTTGTGGTATTTGCACTCAAGATATGGAGATATTATTTGTACGGAACCAAGTGTATAGTGTACACTGATCACAAAAGTCTTCAACACATCTTAGATAAAAAAAGAACTGAATATGCGTCAACGTCGCTGGCTAGAATTGCTCAGTGATTACGACTGTGAGATTCGTTACCATCGTGGAAAGGCGAACGTTGTTGCCGACGCCTTGAGCAGAAAAGATCACCCTAAGCCACTTAGAGTAAGATCATTGGGTATGGTAATCAATTCACCTCTACCATCGAAAATTCTTGAAGCTCAGATCGAAGCACTTAAAGAAGAAAATAGGCCGAATGAAAAGATTTATGGCATGCCGGAGAATGAGAATGGATTTGTGATGAGACCAGACTGAACGCTATGTTTCAAAGATCGAAGTTGGATTCCACTCTACGGAGGTATCCGAGAACTCATCATGCATGAATCACATAAATGGAAGTATTCCATACATCCTGGTCCCAACAAGATGTATCAAGATCTAAATATTTTGTACTGGTGGCCTAACATAAAGGCTGATATCGCCGAATACGCCAGTAAATGCTTGACATGTTTGAAAGTCAAAGTTGAACATCAAAAGCCATCAGGATTGTTAACCCAACCAGAACTTCCCGTATAGAAATGGGAAAGAATCACAATGGATTTCCTCACAAAGTTACCGAGAACTTCTAATGGTTTTGACACCATTTGGGTCATTGTAGACCGTCTCACGAAGTCTGCTCATTTCCTGCCAATCAAGGAGAACGACGAGATGATTACACTCGCTAGACTGTACATCAAAGATATTGTTTCTCGTCACGGTGTACCAATCTCTATCATATCTGATCGTGATAGCGGATTCACCTCGAGATTTTGGCAAACACTTCAAAACGCCATGGGTACCAACTTGGATATGAGTACCGCGTACCATCCTCAAACAGATGGACAAAGTGAAAGAACGATCCAAACTCTAGAAGACATGTTGAGAGCATGTGTTATTGATTTTGGAAAAGGATGGGATAAGCACTTACCTCTGGCTAAATTTTCTTACAATAACAGTTACCACGCCAGCATTAAAGTTGCTCCTTTTGAAGCACTCTATGGAAGAAAATGCCAATCACCAGTTTGCTAGGCAGAAGTTGGAGAAGTACAACTCACAGGCCTCGAAATTGTCCAAGAGAAAACTGAAAAGATAATGCAAATTAGGCAACGACTGCAAGCAGCTCGAGATAGACAAAAGAGCTACACAGATGTCCGAAGGAAACCAATGGAATTCCAAGTCGGAGACTGAGTAATGCTCAAAGTATCACCCTAGAAAGGGATGGTCAGATTTGAAAAAAGAGGAAAACTCAAACCTCGATATGTTGGACCGTTCAAATTCTTCAAAGAATTGGTCCAGTGGCATATAAACTCAAACTTCTCGAAGAACTTAGTCGAGTACATGACACTTTCCATGTCTCGATTCTTAAGAAGTGTCTATCGGATGAAACTCTAGTCGTACCTCTCAAGGACATCCAGCTCAATGATAAAATTAGCTTTGTCGAAGAACCCGTTGAGATCATGGACAGGGAAGTCAAGAGGCTTAAGAAAATTTGTATTCCTATCATTAAAGTTTGATGGAATCACAAGAAACTAGGTGCAGAGTTCACCTGGAAGCGCGAGGATGTAATGTGTTCCAAGTATCCCCACCTGTTCGTCTAACCACCCATGACAACCTCTGCGAGTTAAACCGCGGGACGCGGTTCTCTTAAGGGGTAGGTACTGTAAGCTCCCGGAAAATTAATCAGAAATTAAGCACGATTTGTATCATCATGAAATTTTCTAAACATCATGTTTGCATATCATTTAGCATATGTATGATCAACGCAGCTTGAGCGTTCATAAATATACCGTTGTGATCAGAATGAAATTCCCCACGATCTTGATAATCTTAAAATACGTAACGAATACGTAAAAATTTGTAAAATACGAAATAAATTGTAATTAAAATATACTAAGATCATATTGGGCCTAGGAACCTTGTTGGGCCTCAAGTCGAGCCCAACTCATCACCATGTTTCTTGTGGGCCTCGTACGAACCCAACTTAGCACACCTGACACTTGGGCTTACATATAACTCGAGCCCACACCATTTTCTTGGGCCTCACGTTTAAATTTAAGCCCAACTCACCCCATATTTGTTTCTGGCTTTGTCCTACACCGGTTGGTAACTCAAGCCCAACACCCAATTAACTTGGGCCTTCGCTTTGTTCATGTCTGATCCACACTCATGTAAACGAAGCCCAACACCCATAAAACCTTTGGGCTTCACTGCTGGCCCAACCCACCCAAAACATGTGATTAGTAGAACTTGCACATTGGAGATAATTATTTCCCTTAGGAAATCTTGTAACCGGTCGAGTAAAAAGAGAACCAAACCAAACTCAAAAACTAAAAATCTTACCTTGGATCTCAACCATGTCGTGTAAGTATGGACAAAGGAAGACAAAGCCTCAACTTTAGCCACCCTAACACTTTGTTTAATACTCTAAAACCATTTGACCATACTTTGACCTTAATACACAAAGGATAATGTGTCTAACACTTGTCTACTAGTTCACTTTGTCACTTTTTCCTTCCCATGAAACTCGGCTGCCATGGCACGCCTAAGACCAAAAATGTCACACATGTCTGTTGTTGCTAAGGATTAGGTGACCTAGGATTAAAGAAATGATAAGAACCATACTTGTTTCCTTTTTAAAAACACACGACACACACTCATTTCCATCCATACTACTCACACAAGACTTACACTCTCACAAACACTTAAACCATTTATCGTGAGCATCAAGGAGGAGCAAGGGTATCGAAAAAGGGTTAAACACTAAGGAAGCTTGGGTAAAAATAATAGTTCGGGTAATATTATAAGGAGAACAAGGGGTTCTCGTTGGGTACTTCTTCTCGTTCACTTCTTACACGTATCATCACCACTCATTTTTAGTGTAGTAAGTCCCTTTCAACTTGTTTCCATTTCATTTCCTCGTTTACACTTGATTATCACACGTATAATATGTTGTGCGCACTATTTCAAAATCAATTTGTATGATACGCATGTTATAGCTAAACAAGACACATAGTCACACGTTAACACTAGTCTAATATGTTGAGAACACATCACAAACCTATAAGAAGCACTCGTTACTTTAAAAACCAACGCAAAGTGTTAATGGGCCTAAAGCCCAATCGTTAGGCCCATTAAGCCCACAACGTGTCCAAGTAAAACCCAACCCGGCCCAATATGATAAGAATAAGCTAATAAGCTAAAGAAATAAGCTAGAAATAAGTTTGTACTAGTTACACAAAGTTTTCATTTTTCTAAAATATATTCGGACCTAAATTGCAAATATTTTAGTCCCTGGGTTGAAATTGAAACATTTTCAAAAGATAAAAGGGTTGATTTTTACATAAAATATTTCGCATGAAAAGTATGAGGGCGATTATCGTCATATTCGAAATACTATGGAGGGTAAAACCACGTGCATGCGCACGTATAAAACCACAAGGACCAGTTCTTTAATTAGCCTAAACTAGTTATAATAAGAACTTTTGGGTGGAAAGTGTTAAATTGGAAAAATTGAGGTCTAAACGTATAAAAGTAAACTTGGAGTGCTGTTTTCGTAAAAGCAGTTTTACCAAGGGGTAAAACTGTCAAAATTGAAAGTTTTAGTATAAAAATATAATCAGGTATAAAGTGTCATTTTCTCAAACTTGGAGGACTAAACTAGTACTTTTCATACCTTGAGGGTAAAAAGTGTAAATTGGGGAAAAGTTTAGAAAAACTTATAATCTTATCGTAACTTCGTAAAAACGAGTATTTTGATCATATGAGTATATTATTTTCGGATATCAATAAACATATTTCATATATATATATATAACAGGAGGCATGACATGTAGATTATTCCACAATTGCCACCTCAATGACTTGTAATTCATTTTAATACCATGTAATCATTAGTTGTCCACCTAAGCAATATTTTTTAAATTTAATTGGCAATTATGTAAATTTCTGATTTTTTTTATTTATTTTCAAAAATTGTTTTAAAAAAGGAGCCTTGCAAGGATTGAACCTTGGTTATTTGTATAAATAACAAGTGTGTTTACCACTTAGGCAACAAGTTATTTTGAAAATTATGTTGGATATTATAATCTATAAATTCCTATAATTATATTGGAATCGTATACTATGATAATTTTGGTATGTATTCATTGTTATCTTAACTTTATTAAAAAAAAACATATGTATATTTTTTTCACAAAGAAAAACCCTAATCATCAAATCTCTTTCCAAGAAGAAAACTCCATCACTAGGGTTTTAACGATTTTTAATGTGTTTTTGTGCAAGTTTTGCTGTTCTTGGAGCCTTGATAATGTATCTAAATTAGGGTTTTTATTTTTTCTTTAGCTTTGTTATTGTCATGCATAAATTGTAATTAATCTGGTGTCGCATTTGGGTACATTGACAAGGTTATTATACTTTCATTAAGCACACATATCTTCTCTTTCAAAAAATTCCTCAACCTGGGTAACCAAAGAATCTTATATAATTTCAGAATATGAGACTTGCTGATCATGAAGTTGCTCGACTGCGTGACAAAGATTTGAAGATGTTGTTACACCATAAAAAACATTACTTGGTTCTTGACTTAGACCACACCTTACTAAACTCAACTCGGTTCTCAGATGTAACTCAAGAAGGATATTCAATGAATCCAGATGATCCAATGCAAGGTGCATCTATTTAATTTAATAATAATGTGTTTTCTAGACAAATATATATCATTTATGTGCTCCCATGAAAGTAGTTTTATTAGAAGGATTAGTCAAAAGAATTCATGATGGTTCTTAAGTATGTCTTTTTAGTTCAAACGTATTCATAATAAAAGTGCAAAACTTCACTATGTTCATAAATTGTAATGACAGATATACTCAAAGGGAGTCTATTCAGATACATTTTAAATGCCACAATTAGTGACTTTGTTACTAAGTAATACTCTGTTAGAGCCCCTGGCTCAGTGGCTCTAATGATATGAATTTTGAGTGCAAGTGATCTTAACCTATACAAAATTATTTCACTGGATTATGGGGGTACTTATTATATATCCTTTTGTTTCAGGAACGGGCGTAGACCCAAGGGTATTGACTCTTGCGTGAGGAGGAAGTTTAAGGATATGACTCTCGTGCCCAGCATTAGGTACGCCTAATACAAGAAAACCCGTTACTATGTGCCAAATGGGTTCAAGAAGTTTGTTGTTCACGATGCCGAGTTGGAAGTTCTCATTATGCACAACAGGTACAGTGTATGCCACTTGTACGCTCATAAATATTTGTGTGCTATCATGCACAACTATGACTACAAATTTATGAATTATGTTAGTGAACTACTTTGAAAGTCTCAATGGTGGTACTATCTTTGAATTTGGTAACAGAAATTTGCATAACTATGATCCACTACCTTTATGTAAGTTAATATTTTTAATGATTGACATTTTAAACTTAGTTTGTTATAAGGACATCTTGTGCCGAGATTACACAGAATGTGTCAACCCGCAAAAAATAATTTGTTGAGCGTGCAACACAACTGGATGTTGTTACCAACAAGTTAGCCAGGTTTCGCAGCGGCGGCGCCCCCAGAAACTACTCAAGTGGTTTACTCAGATATTATTCATGGTTGAATACTTGCATTATGCCCTAAATGAGAAGAAACAAAAGAAACCAAAATTAAAAGCGTCTAAAGAGAATGTTGGAGGGAATGTGAATGATGGTGAAGCTGAAGAAAATACTATTACTCATTTGGAGGATAATCAATCTAGAAAAGTAGAAAAGAATGAGTTAAACTCATTTGAGTCTGTTATTTCTTTGCCAACAGGAAGTGAGTTGGTAGCTGTAGCCGGATTTGACCTCCCAAAAGAAGATGCTGGCCGAAAAGGTGTTGGGCAACTGCCCTTCAATAGATGAATTAAACAACACATCGGATGGTGTTATTCTGTCATAGGTGCTTTTCCATGTGTAACATCGGCTTTAGAAGAGACCATGAGATCAAAACCAAACAGTCTGCAACTTGAAAAAGCATTTACAGATTGCTTCTTCTCGACTGGACTTTGAAGTGAATCGTTGGTCAGTTTGAGTGATGATTCCCGAGGTGAAAGCCATGGACAGACCATGGTGACAAACCTAACCTATCTTTTGTTTCAAATTAAATTGTTTGTTTCTTTAATCAGTATTGGCTCATAATACAAAGGTTAATCTTTATACAAATGAAATACATGTAACATGAAGTCAAAGGTCTCTTTTGATGACTTGGCATGTGAGTAATGCAAATAAGAAGATCCTTTGGATTGCTGAGATGTGAACCCCTATGAAGCAAAGAGTTCCAAAGGTTAGTAGCGAAAGTTTATCATAATAGCCAATTAAATTTAAAAAATATTGCTTAGGTGGACAACTAATGATTACATGGTATTAAAATGAATTACAAGTCATTGAGGTGGCAATTGTGGAATAATCTACATGTCATGCCTCCTGTTATATATATATATATATATATATGAAATATGATTATTGATATCCTATACTATGATAATTTTGGTATGTATTCATTGTTATCTTAACTTTATTAAAAAAAAACATATGTATATTTTTTTCACAAAGAAAAACCCTAATCATCAAATCTCTTTCCAAGAAGAAAACTCCATCACTAGGGTTTTAACGATTTTTAATGTGTTTTTGTGCAAGTTTTGCTATTCTTGGAGCTTTGATAATGTATCTAAATTAGGGTTTTTATTTTTTCTTTAGCTTTGTTATTGTCATGCATAAATTGTAATTAATCTGGTGTCGCATTTGGGTACATTGACAAGGTTATTATACTTTCATTAAGCACACATATCTTCTCTTTCAAAAAATTCCTCAACCTAGGTAACCAAAGAATCTTATATAATTTCAGAATATGAGACTTGCTGATCATGAAGTTGCTCGACTGCGTGACAAAGATTTGAAGATGTTGTTACACCATAAAAAACATTACTTGGTTCTTGACTTAGACCACACCTTACTAAACTCAACTCGGTTCTCAGATGTAACTCAAGAAGGATATTCAATGAATCCAGATGATCCAATGCAAGGTGCATCTATTTAATTTAATAATAATGTGTTTTCTAGACAAATATATATCATTTATGTGCTCCCATGAAAGTAGCTTTATTAGAAGGATTAGTCAAAAGAATTCATGATGGTTCTTAAGTATGTCTTTTTAGTTCAAACGTATTAATAATAAAAGTGCAAAACTTCACTATGTTCATAAATTGTAATGACAGATATACTCAAAGGGAGTCTATTCAGATAAATTTTAAATGCCACAATTAGTGACTTTGTTACTAAGTAATACTCTGTTAGAGCCCCTGGCTCAGTGGCTCTAATGATATGAATTTTGAGTGCAAGTGATCTTAACCTATACAAAATTATTTCACTGGATTATGGGGGTACTTATTATATATCCTTTTGTTTCAGGAACGGGCGTAGACCCAAGGGTATTGACTCTTGCGTGAGGAGGAAGTTTAAGGATATGACTCTCGGGCCCAGCATTAGGTACGCCTAATACAAGAAAACCCGTCACTATGTGCCAAATGGGTTCAAGAAGTTTGTTGTTCACGATGCCGAGTTGGAAGTTCTCATTATGCACAACATGTACATTGTATGCCACTTGTACGCTCATAAATATTTGTGTGCTATCATGCACAACTATGACTACAAATTTATGAATTATGTTAGTGAACTACTTTGAAAGTCTCAATGGTGGTACTATCTTTGAATTTGGTAACAGACATTTGCATAACTATGATCCACTACCTTTATGTAAGTTAATATTTTTAATGATTGACATTTTACACTTAGTTTGTTATAAGGACATACTGTGCCGAGATTGCACAGAATGTGTCAACCCGCAAAAAATAATTTGTTGAGCGTGCAACACAACTGGATGTTGTTACCAACAAGTTAGCCAGGTTTCGCAGGCGGCGCAGCCCCACAGAAACTACTCAAGTGGTTTAGTCAGATATTATTCATGGTTGAATACTTGCATTATGCCCTAAATGAGAAGAAACAAAAGAAACCAAAATTAAAAGCGTCTAAAGAGAATGTTGGAGGGAATGTGAATGATGGTGAAGCTGAAGAAAATACTATTACTCATTTGGAGGATAATCAATCTAGAAAAGTAGAAAAGAATGAGTTAAACTCATTTGAGTCTGTTATTTCTTTGCCAACAGGAAGTGAGTTGGTAGCTGTAGCCGGATTTGACCTCCCAAAAGAAGATGCTGGCCGAAAAGGTGTTGGGCAACTGCCCTTCAATAGATGAATTAAACAACACATCAGATGGTGTTACTGTCATAGGTGCTTTTCCATGTGTAACATCGGCTTTAGAAGAGACCATGAGATCAAAACCAAACAGTCTGCAACTTGAAAAAGCATTTACAGATTGCTTCTTCTCGACTGGACTTTGAAGTGAATCGTTGGTCAGTTTGAGTGATGATTCCCGAGGTGAGAAAGCCGACTGGACAGACCATGGTGACAAACCTAACCTATCTTCTGTTTCAAATTAAATTGTTTGTTTCTTTAATCAATATTGGCTCATAATACAAAGGTTAATCTTTATACAAATGAAATACATGTAACATGAAGTCAAAGGTCTCTTTTGATGACTTGGCATGTGAGTAATGCAAATAAGAAGATCCTTTGGATTGCTGAGATGTGAACCCCTATGAAGCAAAGAGTTCCAAAGGTTAGTAGCGAAAGTTTATCATTCATTAACGTGCTTATAATATACTTATGATTAACAATTTTTCTGTTTTATTAATATATCAATGGAATAAAAGCAGAGTCTGCATGATTATACAATCACCTTACTTTCAAACGTATCTTTTAATATTGCAGCTGCTATTGACCTTTGTGAATGAGTCTAGCTAGATGACTAATAGTATGGTCGTATCCTGCTTCTTTGATCATCTTAATGTAATAATGGAAACTATTTAAAGACTACAACGACCTTAAGCTTTATCGTCCCTATATGACCTGAGGTGATTCATTAGAATTCAATAAGAATTCCAATTGATCATCATGAGAACGTTAAACACCCTGTGTAGTGTTTTTATTTTAAACGTCTTTTCTTTTCTTCTTTTTTTTACATTCCTTTTTAGTCCAGGGATAGAATATTTTTTAACTATAGGGAAGTTGTTTAGAGCTTATCTGACACCAGAAGCAAGAAAACGTCAGATTGGTAGGTGTATAAAGACGGAAATCTGATTATTCAGTTGGTAAAGCGGTCCGAAAAGGTTGGTTGCAAGGCTATTGTCCTTACTGTTGATACCCCAAGCCTTGATCGAACAAAATCTAATATTAAAAACAGGTAAAGCGTATTTCAACGAAAAACTCAACGCTTTTGCTGTAAATTTTTGGAGTGCTTAAATTTGTATTTTTACAGACACTTTTCGCCACCAAATCATACTTTAAAAAAATTGCTTAATTATATCTTGGAAAGGAATCAACTTTAGTAAAATTTATTGAAATTAAATTATGTACAAAGGGTTATAGGGAAAAGCAGTTTTTCTGCAATTTAGTGGAGCTTTCTGTATTACCAACTTTAATTTCAGTTTTGAAGAACACTGTGAAAGTAATAACCGACATTATTGTGATTTGAGTGGTCTTAAATATGTACAAGAAAGCGTTTCTTTTCATCAAAAGCAGTTCTCTAGCTAAGTTTGCTTTTAGGAGCTCTTTGTTTGATATGCCATACTTTTTTGTCACTAAAGCAGCGGGATGCACTTTGGTCTTATCATAAGGAACTGCAAGATCAGCATAAAGCCTCTCACCAACTTGAAACTGGTTGTAAATATGAACAAATTCAGTCACCGAGACGTAACAATAAGGTTCATCTTTTTTGAACCAGTACTGTTCTTGGTCTTTCTTTGATGTAACTTCTTGCAAAAAGTCAGCAACTCCTTTCCTTTCGAGACATTTGAACCCTGCACTCTCGAAGAAACTGAGGATGTCTTCACGTGGGCCTTGGTAGACGATTTGGCCCTCGGAGAGTAGTATAATATCATCAAACAATTTGAATGTTTCGGGTGCAGGCTGAAGAAGCGAGATGATCATTGTTACATCTATAATATGAACAATCTGTTTCATAAATTTGACTATCTGATACGTGGTTGAACTGTCCAAACCAGTTGAGATTTCATCCATGAAGAAAACTTTTGCTGGCCCAACCAGCATTTCTCTTGAAGTTAGATAAAAAAAAAGGTGTGTATTGAGTCATCAGTCTATTCAAAAGCATAAACTCGAGGTGGAAATATGGGCAGGATGAATAACGGGTCAAAATAAGGAACATTTACAAGAAAAGGTACAAAAACTCCATATATTCCAATGTATAAGTAATTTTGTTTATCAAAACAAATGTTAATTCAACTTTCAACAAATTGAGAAAACGTATAGTTTTTTACTTATACATCAGTGAAAGTTCAAAGTTTGACAAATAATGTTGGGTTTATTGATTCGATGATACAAAAAAATAAAGAATGAAACATCAAGGGCTTAAAGTGACAAGAAAGAAATCTACAAAAAGATGGAAGGACTTGCTTGCAAAAGAAGATTTATTATTTAGTCCTTCGTAGTATTTTGTAAACCCTAATCCTCTAGTATATAAAGAGGACATGGGGTGTAGGTTTTATATACAAGTCTTCCATAATGTACTCATTAAAGGTGTGTGTGTGTGTGTCCTAGGCGTATAGTCTTGTAAACGCCTATGTAAGTAGTTTAGTTATCTCCAAGATCAAAGAAGGCTTTGATCCCTGTTATAGTTAGGTAACACGTTATTATTCTGATCAAATAATAATTGGGGAGATGTGGAAAAACCTTGTGTAAATAACATAGTTGTTTATATATTCCGCTGTGCATGATTCTTTATCTATGTTATTGTTTAACCCTAAGGCTCAAAACGATCTCAAGGAGTCCTAACGGATTCCATAATTGGTATCAGAGCTCGAGGAGCTCGTTACCTAGGGATTCGCAAGGTTTTATTGCTCGAAGAATGGCGAAAAAAAAAGAAAAATTCGAATCACAACAAATTTCGTAATGCTTCTGCAGCACTGTTTTGAAACGATCATAACTTTTTCGTTAACCGTTGGATCGTGACGAACTTTTTGGTGGACGTTCTCTATATACCCATCTAACTTTTCCCTAGAGGGATTGTCGATCTGAGCTTTTAGTCAAAAGTTATTTAATGTCGAATATGGCTGCAGAAACAAGGTAAAAGTTTGAATTTTTTGGTTTTTCATATATGTTTAGGGTTTCTTTGGTACTGAATGATGCTGGGTTTTTGTTAATATTAACACTACTATAGATCAAGAAACGAAACCCTAAGTTTCTCTCTCTAGAATTGGTAACTTTGGAGAAAACTCTAACTTCCTAGTGGATTGATTTCTGGTTGTGGTTTCTGTGAGTGGACAAAGGAGGAGCACATACATATGCTCAATATGATGTTGTTATGCTTGATATTACAACTTCTTAATCATGTGCACAAGTAGGGTGAGAAAGTGCCAACAAAGGTTCGAGTTTACTTCTAGCTTTTTCATTGCTTCTCTCTCGTGTTGCTACTGTTGTGGTCCCAGTTTGTACTGCTCATGGTAAGGGGTTTACTGCCAAGCTACTATGCTTATTATTGTTACTGATCCTTACTCGTACAAAAGCAGTTTGTATTACTTCTATATTGAAGGTACCGCTGGTCCCAAGCTATCACATGATCACAATGATGTCACATTAACACTTTATACTACGTGTGGTCCTTTGGTATATACTTGGCTCATGTGGGATAAGGTAGTCATTTTCAGCATCATTGATTGGAGAACAAAAGAGCTTCTTGGTATTGGTATTGGGTACCTGAATAAAGATATGGTTTTTTATTAAAGTGGAGATGCTCACTTTGGTAACCTACTGCTACACTAAAACGAATCCACTGCTAAGCTTTTCCTAACCACTGCTAGTTTAAGCAAGTTTCTACTGCTCGTGGTTTTATTGGTTGTCAAAGGTTCAAGCTAAGATTGTTACAATAAAGATGGTTTTATTCGTTGTGGTTTTACTGCTAGTGTTATTTTGATACCACTGCTACGCACTCGTTACCACTGCTATCATAACTTGAAACCACTGCTAGGTTTATCGTTACTACTGCTCTCGACAAAGAAAGTATTGCTTGTTCATTCTAAACTGCTACTTCACAACGAACTACTGCTAGTTATATGGGTTGCGTTACTACTGCTCGCGATGACTTCACACTGCTCGTTCTTGATCATCTGCTGCTATCTTTATGCATAACTACTGATTTTGATACATGGAAGGAACATGCTGGAGTTTGTATGCAGATTGATTTTGATATTTCAAATGGTCGGTGATCATGTATATCCTTATTTATGATCAATGGTTAGGCTTTTATGGTTTGTATGTCTCAGTGGCTTTCGACTCCTCGTGAAGTAACACATGATTTCAAAGTCTGATTGGTGGAGTTTAAAGGTTGCAACATGGTGGACGGTGGTCATGCTTTGGATATTTTATGGTCGGATTCTCTTATTAAATTGTCACGTTGCATATTTACGTGGGGTATATTATTCCATGTATTTATTGTTCTTAGTTATATCATGTGACAAAGTAAAAGGCGTTTGTTGTGGGTGTGGATTATTACAAGAGAGTATGGAGCATCGTTAAAACTGCCAGGATAGTTAATACTGTTGAGCTTGTCCGAGAAAATTATTGCAACTGCTAGCTTTGTCCAATAAATAAGTTTATACTCCTAGTTATGTTCGATATTGGATAGTACATGTTTTTGGTTTTCAGATAATTTTTCGACTTGAGGGGAAGTCAAGCGTGATAATTGTTATGGATTTTTGGCGACACACACATGGGATTTTTTGTTCACACACACAAGATTGGAATTTGTTCTTAAAGGTTTTAAAAGGCTCGTTTTTTTGTTTTTATTAATTAATTGATTACGAAGAGGATTATTTAACACTTATTTGAAGGTGAAGTGGAATTACTTGGATGCGTGTTCTTATCATATCTCAAAGTGGGTGTTACACTTTGGAGATAACTTGTTCGTGCTTTAATGATTATGACGAAGAATTGACATAACACTTGAAGGAGTAACGTTATTGTGCTTAGTGATTATCGTCAAGAGATTGCGGTCTCCCTATACATGGGTATACATTCAATGTCATCTATAGTGCAAGACATAAGACATAAGTTTGGGTTATTCCACTTCTTCATCAAATTCGTATATTTGGTTTTCTTCACAAGTGATCATTACAAGGAGCTTACAGATTTGAAGAATCATTTGATGTTCATGCACCACTCAAAGGGAAGTTTTTGATTCTTACTACTATTGATTAGTATTACTACTCATGGTTTAGATTTCTACTGTTTCAAGTTCATTTTTAGTTGCGGACAACTTCATGGAGGGTAATTTAAAACATTGGAATGATGAATTGGATGTGTGGTATTGGTTCGTGGTGGTCAAGATCAAGTTTACATATGTTCTCTATTTGTTGATAACAAAAAGGGTAAGAGATGTTGGAGTGTGATGGCATGGATTAAGGGGAAGACAAAGGAAGACAAGAATGTTTCATTCATGGTGAGATTTAATTATCTCAACTTCTGATACTTCGTCTAGGGAAGTTCGTACAAGATCCGTGTTTGTTTTGTCATCATCAAATAGGGGAAGATTGTTGGGTTTATTGATTCGATGATACAAAACAATAAAGAATGACACATCAAGGGCTTAAAGTGACAAGAAAGAAATCTACAAAAAGATGGAAGGACTTGCTTGCAAAAGAAGATTTATTATTTAGTCCTTCGTAGTATCTTGTAAACCCTAATCCTCTAGTATATAAAGAGGACATGGGGTATAGGTTTTATATACAAGTCTTCCATAATGTAGTCATTAAAGGTGTGTGTGTGTGTGTCCTAGGCGTATAGTCTTGTAAACGCCTAGGTAAGTAGTTTAGTTATCTCCAAGATCAAAGAAGGCTTTGATCCCTGTTATAGTTAGGTAACACGTTATTATTCTGATCAAATAATAATTGGGGAGATGTGGAAAAACCTTGTGTCAATAACATAGTTGTTTATATATTCCGCTGTGCATGATTCTTTATCTATGTTATTGTTTAACCCTCAGCTCAAAATGATTTCAAGGAGTCCTAACGGATTCTACAAATAATACCGGTAGTAACCCGCTTTTTCTGTCCACCAGAGATTCCTCTTCTCATTGCATCACCCACTATAATATCAGCACACATATCCAATCCAAGAATCTGTTCACATTCAGTTTGAATCAACTCTACAAACTAAAAAAGCTCAAACAAAAACAAAGGCCTAAAGAGTAACCTTTAGAACATAGTCTGTAATGACACTAGATTCTTGACCAGCAACTGCTGCAACGACCAGCAAAGTCTAAGGTCTCTCTAATGCACAATGCTACTCATCTGGGTGAGTCTATCAGTAATACACATATCTTATATTGATCATATGCTTCTCAATTTCTCATAGTTCACTATAAAGGATGTTTTCTTATTCAATGTGATTAGGTCATATATAATCTTTGACTATTTTGTCTTATAGTGTGCACGGTGCAATTCCTCCTTGTAGAGAAGAAAGGGAGGATAGTCAGTCGTATTATCAGCCACTTGCATCTTGTGTAGGAGGAACTACCAGCAAGCGTTGGGTTCCCATTTAGAACAGATCTTCCAGTTCCCATATTACCTCTGTTGAGCTTGAAATTTATGGAAAGTATTATTATTGAGGCAACTCTTTTTTGTATTTTTTACTTTGTGAAAGTTCTGTAACCCTAAACTTATTTATATACATCTGTTTCTGCAGGAATTCAACAAGATGAATTCTACGAAGATTTTGAATCTTCATTATCAGCTTTAAGAAACTAGTGGTCTTTGCTTACACCCTTGATTTTTTTCCGATCACCCTAAAAGGCCAGGTGATGAAGATCCATTACCTCCTTATAATATGATAAGGAATGTGATGGATATGAATGCACATTATGGTGGTTTGAACACTGCATTTCTAGAAGAAGGAAAAGCAGTGTGGGTGATGAATGTTGTACCTATTAGAGATCGTAATACACTCCCAATAATACTAGATCAAGGTTTTCCTGGTGTTTTGCATGATTGGTAAGTAGCTGGCTTCTTACTCTCTTTAATAAATGTTACATCATCCATGGGTCCATCCACAATCACATGCTACCTGGATTAGTAAATAATTAGCTGGTGATAGTTTTGTAATGTACTCTTGCTGCTTTTGTTAAAATAGTTACCTTTTCTTTTTTTTTCTTTTTTTTTTGTGTGTGTATTCTGATTACTCAAGGAAATAATGGATAAAGCAAGGGTATATAAGGATATTATTCTACTATTTGAGTACAAGTATTGTTTTAGCTAATACTAAACTGATAATTTCAGCTCTATAGTAACAAATAATCATATGGAAAAGTAGTTTACCGACTACAGAAACACTAGAAATTGTATATTAGAAATGTATATCAGAATTCCCCCAAGGAAAAATGACTTAGTTTTTGTTTGGTTGTAGTTTTTGTTTGGTACAACCAGGGATTTTTTATTTTTTAATTTTGCAAATTTTTAAACTACTGAGAGTGAATGAAAGTTTTATGATGTGATAAACTCTTCTTTAGACATCCCTTTATGAATCTTGAATTACATTAAAGAAACACTCACTTTGGTGTATTTACTAATTAGTAAAAAATATACCGGTGTTTGACTCTTTTTATTATTATTATTATTATTATTATAACATGTTGTGGTATGTTTTTTCCACTTGCAGTGCGAGAGGCTAATGGGCAGCGTGGAGGAGGGCGCTCTGGTGGACGCGGAACAGGGAGATCTGGTCATGGTGGACGTGCTTTCAACCGTGATTCTTATGATAACCAGAATACCAATGGAAACAACAATGGTTTTACTGAAGGTACAAACAACCTTTGGAGAATGGACATTCTGAGAAACCTGAAAGACGTGGTGGATACCGTCCCAAGCGAGGTGACTATTTCAATGGAGATTCCACAGAAGGTGAGCGCTCAAGGAGGATGTATGAGCGCCACAGTGGAACCGGCCGCGGGTTAGTTCTTATCTATCTCATTAAGTGCTTTTTGACAACAATAACTCCAAAGTTGGCACTCAACTAAACATAGTAATATTTTTTTAAATATTTGTGCAGAAATGAGGTTAAACGTGAAGGTGCAGGTCGCGGAAACTGAGGATCAGCTGACGATGATGCCATCCCGTAAGTAGTCATTTTGGCAATGTTTATATCCACAGTGAACTTGAAGTCGTCAAGTAACTTATGTGTTTATTGTTTGTAGAGAGACCGAATAAGTTGCTGATACTGAAAATAATATTGACTCGGAGAAACAAGAAGAGGTAGCTGACACCAACAAAGAGAACACTGCTGAAGTGGATGAGGTGAAAGAGCCTGAAAAGGAGGTGCGTGGAATTAAGTGTCTAACCTGCTTTGTGATTATGCGATCTGTAGATGGCATATTATTTTATAAAGGGTCACTTTTGAGCTTTTTTTCATGTCCACATTGCAGGAAATGACTCTGGAAGAATATGAGAAAGTGCTAGAAGAGAAGAGGAAAGCATTGGTGGCTCTAACGAGTGAGGAACGAAAGGTCGCGTTGGACTAGGATTTAGCAAAAATGCAGCTGCTCTCAAGCAAAAAGAGCGAAGAAGAGATCTTTGTTAAACTGGTATATATTTTCTGAAACTAACTAAGGACATATACAACACTGAAGATATGTTTAGTGTATGCATGTCTGATTTTTTTTACAAACAGGGTACTGATAAGGACAAAAAGAAAGAGGCCGCTGACAAGGAAGAAAAGGCGAAAAAGGTGAGTATCTAATGTGGTAGTGACGCAACAATTTTATTTGTCCCTCGAGATTTTTCTACTATGATTAGAGTATTAAAATCTTAATATGATTTTAATCATAAAAATGCAATTTAAAACACTGATAGCACTTGAATTTGGTCCATTTTCTTTTTTGCTTAAGTTTTTTGTTCTTCATAAATTTGACGCCTTGGAAGTTAAATATAAACTTAACTAGATGAATGGGTTGACACTGCTTTCCTTGCAAAAATGCATGCTGTTTAATACTTACGTCTCATGGTAGTTGAACAATTCAGAGAAAGATCAAAAGTATGCTACATAATTACACATTCATTGCTGCAACTGCTTAGGTTAAACATAAGTTTAGATTTTTTTTTTGTAACAGTAAGTGTGTCAAGACTTGCGTTTCTTAAGTGAATATTTGGTGTTTAAGCATCAGAAACAGTATCAGATAGTTTAAACTTTAAACAAAAAGATTTATGTTGAGGATAGTAGTTGCTTTACATGCTCAATATAAATTAGTTTTTGTACACATGTTGCAACATATTCGCTCTTTTTTTTTTAATTTTAACTGATTTGGTCCTAAAAGACCATAAGATCCGAAAAGGATTTGCAGCAATGCAACGCTTGTCTGTTCAGTCTTGTGGCACGTATACGAAGCATTTTTTTGGTTCATGATCAATTATTTTACAATTTGTGTATGGTTTTGCAGTCTGTGAGCATTGAAGAGTTTTTGAAGCCAGCTGGGGGAGATAGGTACAACTCATGTGGACGTGGTCGGGGCCGTGACCGTGGATCCAGAGGTGGATACACCGGAGGTAGCAGAATGAACAATTTCAATGTGGTTGCACCGTCTATCGAGGATGTTGGCCATTTCCCATCCTTGAGTGTCAACTGAGGTTTTTTATCTGGTTTCCTACATTAGTCTTTTAGGGGTTTTGATTAGTGATCTTGAATCGACTTTGAGAAGTCGTTGGTATTTATAATTTTATCGGTGGTGGTTTTGCAAGAGCGTTAATTATAAGATGAACTGTGTATGGCTACATGCCCTTGGCTTTACCTTGCTTTATGAGTATAAGGAGAGTAAAAAAATATGATATTACATATGCTAAACATTGGCCTAAAAGTTGGTTGGGTTGTGTACAGTATACTACATCCAAGAAAATAAGGTTGGTTGGATTGACACTTACAAACTATTATTATGAGATTTTCCGAATTTAAATAAGCTGATCAGCCAAGGGTCTGTTTTAAACATATCTTTTGGGCTTATGAGATTATAAGCTTTAACAAACACCTTGGAGCTACTTATGAAGACTGTTTAAGTGATAATTGTGTTTTGACAGAGGAGATAATCACTTTGACTGTTTATATGGAGGGATAGTGATTTTATGATTATATGCTTATGTTCAATAATATTACATTATGAATTGTAGGTTCAGCTGGCCCAAGTAGGAAAACGGGTTGATAACCTTTTTGCTGAATTAAAGCTATCGACCAACATCAAAACGATGCAAATTGAACCTGAGAGGTATCAAGTTAAGGATGTAATGGCTAGACTAAGGACACAAATCCGTGCCTGCTCAAGAGAGTTGAAAGGTTTTTTTCATATTATACTTTTGAAGTTTGATTCTATACTTAACGATTGTTTTTCTTTCCAAAAAAAGTTGAATGCATACATGTCTTCTTATGGCAATATAAAACCAAATAAAACAAAGGCTGAAAACCAGCTAACAAGAGATGTAGAAACAAGTTTTGCGTCTAGCAGTCGTTATGTATAAAGACGAGTTTTAGGTAGTAGCCTGGGAACGTTTGATGTCAGTGCTGCAACAAGGCCACATCTTGCTCATGGCCAACTGCAAGAAGAACATTGTGATGCTTCTTCGTTCACTCTTGATATGGGTACTGAACATGTGCCATCAAGCAATGTTGGTGCTCAAGGTAAATGAAATTTTTGCAATATTCTTTGTATCACATGATATTTACATCAGTTTGTGTTTCCACAATTTTTTTGTATTTAACTTTTGCTTTTGACTTTATGAAACATTGGATGCAGGTGTGTCGTTTTCTTACTGTAACTGGTCATGTGAACATTGCAAGGCATAATTCGGCCGCGTAACAGGAGGTAGGCGGTTGCTTTAGAACTTTTTTGTTGTTTTATGATGTATATACTTGAAATTCTGATTTCGATGAGCCAAAGAAGTTGTAAATTCAGCATGAGTAAAAAAAATTAAACCATTGCCGCTGTTAAAATTAACACAAAGCCTATTATTTGTCATTTTTAAGCATCTGTCTTGAATAAACTTTGATTAGTTGTTAACTTGTTATTGTACTGAGTATAGTTTAAATAGTTTAGAATCATGTTTTATGTTTCGTTTATCAAGAGAGAAAATAAGTGAAGTACGTTAAATGGGTCACCAATGATTATTCTTCGATTTAGGTTCGACTCAAACAGGTTGACGGTGATACATAACCTGTTGATCAGAGACCTATTTAATTAAACATATTGTCCGGGGTGTGTCAGGTTAAAGAAGCTGAGCACAAGTGATCTTTATTTTGTGTGGAATGTTCCATGTAGGATTTTACATTGTGATTGGATTAGGAATTATTTTTGTCCCTTCAGCTTGATTAGTACACGTCAACGCATACCATATTTTCAGCCTTTTATTGTTTTTCATGTTTCTTTGCCATAGTATTCAGGGGGGTGTTTGGCTAGGCGTATTTGAAGTTCTCAATAAATTATTTTATCTTCAAGATATGACAGGCTTATGCAAATACTGATTAATAGTTGCTTGCTAACTTAATACAAGCAAAAAATTGTTTTTTGCCAGATCCCTTTAAAGGTGTCGTTTGTAATAACCAGATCCAAACAGCTCTTTGGGACACTAATTTAGATCCAGTTGAAAAAGGTGTAGATAATAGCGGAACATGACACAACGTGACTGTCTTATTAATACTCCGTAATAAATTGGCTAAAAATGTAACACTCCTTAAGTCATAATTGCGATAGACAGAACCATTCTTATCTTTAACTTTCTCTGGGCCACAATTCCGATAACACTGATACGTTTTCTTTTCACGATTTTGTATGCGATCGAGTTCCAAAAACGTTAAACTTCGTTACTTAAATTTTTTAACGATTTGCTCGCCCATCAGACGGGCTACGCTTTGATACTTTGTTCTTGCGTACCACTTTCAAGCTTTTTTTTCTCTCATATTCGACAACCGTTTATTTCTTTTCGTTCTTAATGCATTCAATAAAAAATTTGGTACGTGTATATCTTATTTTCCGTAAACTTATCTTTTTAAAACGATAATTTCGTTATAGCAAATTATGTGAACGATAATTATAAGACATGCCCGCCCATTGGGCGGGCTTCGACCACTAGTGTGTGTATATATATATATATATATATATATATATATATATATATATATATATATATATATATATATATATATATATATATAATCCGATAAAACGCACGGGAAATCTAAACAAGTTAAAATACTCAACAAACCTATCAAGATCACAACGAGGGAAAAACATTTCACTTATGCGTATGTGAGGATCATTAAATAAGACAATGTAGCATGTAAATTAACTTCAAAAGTTAAGCACGCACGCACACTATTGGATTGGATAATCCAATGATCTATTGAATAAGAATATTCAATGCTCTATTAATTTGGTCTCGAACCAAAATGTTCATCATACTGAGACTCGCCATCTCATCATTTTTAGGTTTCGGTTTGGAACCTCCACTACATTGTGCTTGTTCATATCATCAAGTTGAGTTCATAGCCTCGCTTTTACTTTATTTTGCAAACCCCGCGAGGGAGATACATGCTCTAAACTAGAACGCAAGGTTTGTCATAAATGTTCTCCTCTTGATTATTGGTACTGCCTAAGTATTTAGCCATAAGTCCCCTGATCATGAATCATTAGTCACCGCGAGTGAACGCAGATATCGTGAATAGTACTATAGGGATTAACGACCCCGTTTCGGTTATAAAGAAATAACCGGGGCGCACCATATTTGAATTTCTTTAGGTAATTGGCTATACCTCCTTTGAAGCAAACTTACGTACACTGGTAATTCGGTGTATGCAGTTGAGTCTTGGTTGCATGAGCTTAGCGCATAATAATCTGTGATTTTCCTTATGATATTGTTAGTTTACAATGACCATTCTCTTATACTTGTGTTCAACTTTATTCAAACCTATGAATTTCACTTAACATTTTTGTGTTGACCTTTTTAAGCATGTTATCTCAGGTAATCTGTGAAGATTATGACTAAGGCGCGGAGTGGGGCTTGGAAAGGCTTATCTGGTGGTGTAAAACATAAAGTTGTCATTTCTTTCAAACTCATGATCTTTCTTTTGGGAAAAACACTTGAACAATTTACAATGTTTTGTAACAACTATGAGTTTTCGATGAATGATAACTACTTTTAATAAAACGTCTCTTTTGAGTCGTTTTCAATAATTATTGACTATGATCTCCATTCGAGTAACACCCGAATTAGTCTTCCGCTGTCATTAAGATTTTCGGGGGTGTTACATAGCTAGTGTAACAGAGGTCACTCCAGGTTCGGAGGCAATAACATATGAGCTAAGACTACTTCGAAACTTAGATCGTACTAGCAGACAACTATTGTACGATAGCGTACGAATGGAACAAAGTGGTCCACAACGGCCACCTACGACATCAGGACACGATAATATCCGAAGAAGGCGCCTGACCTCCAACAACAATTTACTCAATGCGCCTAGATGATAATTCCATCTCCATAATACTCGTGCCGTGGAGCAAAGTCCATGTAGTATAAATAGACTCGTTCGCTCAGATGAACGACACACTCTCATGCTAGGATAGAGACTATCTCTCCCTCTCCCCATATTATCGTATATTTCATACCAATCATATACTTATTCCCACGCTAAGGCTTGGTCTCGGATTAAAACTCTGGGACGAGCTAACAATGTTCTTTCTTATTTCAACTCAGAGGCGAATAAGTTAGCATTAATCTTCGAGGTCGAAGGGCAAAAGAAGTGGTTACGGAAAATTACTTCAAAAAAAACTAAGAAAAAAAAAACATAGAATTTGAGATAGTATCATCATCGTGGTTTTTTTCTTTTGAATGTAAGGTATGTTGATAAAGGAAGAGACGAGATAGATGCAACGTTGGCTAATAAATATAAGAATGAAAAATCTGAAGAGACCAAAGGCATTGATTACGTATAACTTGAAGTACTGCAAATGTCATTGAGCAAAAGTTAAATTTATCAGCTCATGTGGTTTTTGTCATTGAACAAAAGTAAAATTCATCAATACATGTGGTTTTTGTCATTCAACAAAAGTAAAATCCATCAATACATGTGGTATTGTCATGGGAAACTCGAACACTAACCGAAGCTTTTTGCCACATAAGCAATAAATTGTCTCCTTTATGCAATTAAAGTTACAATTCAAATGATTTTAGCAACAAAGGGCATAGAATGAGAACACGACATTGGTTTAAATCAAGTATATAAAGGTACGATACACCACATGGAGGGGTCAAGGATGGTCCTAAGTTCCTAACACCAGACCCCCCAAATGAAAATCTTGACGTCGAGATACATGTATATTTATTAATTATTAGAGTAAAATGCAAAAACCGTCCTTTCAATATTTCAAATCACATGCGCAATTTTTATAACTTCAGAAGTGCAAATGTATTCTTTGTAAGCATTAGGTACTGTAAAGCCGTTCCGTTGATGACGTGAGTAAAAGTGTTGTCACATCAGTATTTTTTCTCATAACACTATAATATACCACAACACTAAAACACCCTCCTTCCTATAACATCACTTTCTAGTGCCGTCGTGCACCTTTGAACCCCACATATTTATTATTATTTTTTTTAAATAAACCAGCACATTTAACTAACATTAGATTTTCATTTATAGAAAAAATACATTAACCATTAACTAAAAAAAATCTTTCGAACTAATTATTCAAAATCAGTTTACCTTATGGGTGTGTTATTGAAAAACAAATCAGTCAAAATAATAGCAACTAAAGTTAGACCCAAACATAATTAGTACCAGCCTAATTACAATTAGTACCAGCCCAATTAGATAATTCAACAAAACCTAAACTAGAGTAGATAAGAGTACAATCCCTAATTTGTCTCACATATTTCAACCCAAATCTTATTTATACGCAACATCTCCCTCTTTTGATCATCATCATTCCACAACACACATCACAACTCGAATAATCTTCTTACTCTTTTTCTACACAAATCCACATGTAAACAGAACCATCTATCATATGATTTGTTTTTCAATAACACACCCATATGGTAGTTTTTTTTCAACCGTTAGCTAACGTTCAAAAAGGAGAAAAAAAATGGGAAACGACAAAACAAAAACGGGAAAATGCAATCCACGATGTGGTTGTGGCACCATCCCGTCGCGTTTTCTGGACCATTTGGGCTGGTGGTGATGGCTCAGGACGCGAAAACGCGATGGCCGGTGCGGTTTTGATGTACTCGGGTGGTGTTTTGGGGGAAAACGTGAGGCACGACGCTAAATACCCAGCCTTCTAAGAAATTTAAGTTCATTACTCATCTCTAGCTAAAGTGAACTTATTGAAACAAGGATTTTTAGTTTTTCGCGCGTTACGGCCGGATGATTCACGTGAATGTTAGAAAATACTCGTGTAAGTCTTCTTTTATACGTAAGCTATATTGTAAACTGAACTTAAGTATAATAATGATAAGCTCTTGACCACCATACTAAGAACACCAAATACAAAAGTTGAAAAATGATAAATTGTAGATTAAAGAAAGTAAACTTTATGGTAAAATGATATTAAGGGGAAAAAAACTAGTTTGCATAAGTTTATATAGAAAACTAATAACTAAACAAAGTAAAAAGGGGAAATTTGTAAATATAAAATGATTAGTAATATTTTTTTTTCTAATTAAAAAAAATAATAAAAATAATACAAAAGAAAAAGGATAACCATATTCATCATTTTATTCGAACAAGGAGATTTTAGCCACTTTGTATTAGTCATGGACGAAAAATAAAGCAATTGTCCTTATACCAATGCCCATAATGTTTCCACCAGAACTATTGCCATTAAAAGCATCGGATATGATAACATCCTGACGTTATTTCTTACGTGGCCTTTCTAACGGCGTTGCCATTTTGGCGCCACCACATTGCCGCTTCTCGACGCCATATCCCGAGCCCAATAAACGGCAAAGCACCAATTGAGAAAATTCCAAAAAAAATCCACTAGCTGCAATTTCAAATAGCTATTTTTTCTCTTTTAGAAAATAATACCCAACTATTTTTTACATACTCTATAAACCCGATTACATAACTATTTTTTACACACAAACTAATATTACTTCCATTTTTTTACGCACAAACTAATATATACTTCCATTTCCACTAAAGAAAATGTTTCAACAACCAAACAATCTGTTTTACAACAATATTCTTGGTATTTCGCAACAATCATCTTCATTAAACCCTCGTACACCTTCATCGAACACTCAATATCTTTCTCACAAAATCTTAATTTTCCTCCGTATTGTAGTGGCTACTCTATGCCGACATACACTCCCGAATAACTATATCATCAACAACAACTATTCCAACAACAACAACTACTTACCCAGCATTTCAACATCTTCAACAAATTCCACCACAATTCCAACAATCACAACTAACACAATCGATGCCACCACCACAAGAAACCCGCGAAGAAAGGACACGAAAAAAAGGGAAAAAGACCCGCCAAACGTGCCACAATCGACATACCCGACACAACTTAAGGACCGACCCGGCTTCACCATCGTTGGACGTCGGCTGAGGGAACGTTATTAGCCGAGTGTTATGTTGCCGTTTTCGAGGATAACAAAAGCGTAAATGACCAAAAGGACCAATCATTTTGGTACAAGGTTCTACACAAATTCAACAAAAGTTCTCAACAAAACGTACCAAGAATATGTTGACGGGGAAGTGGGCAACCTTGAACGCTAATTGTCAAAAGTTCAACGCTATCTACTAACGTTTAAAATGTTTGAGTAGAAGTCGGGAAAATGAGGTTGATATTTTGACCAATGTTAGACAAGCATATCATGATGAGTCAAAAGGGGCAAAAGCGTTTGGTCAAAATGGGGCGTTAGAATTGTCGAAAAAACACGTCAAATGGGATGCGGCCGATCTGGTTGATCTCACCGAACATGACGAACTATTCGAAGATGATCCGAGACCTCGTTTCCCCGGCAAACCACTCCCGAGAAAAATTAAATTAGAAACCACGTCGAGCACCGCGGGAAGTAACCTGCCCGATGTTGCGGATAATTTACAAAATGAATATCGACTCAAATGCGAAGCCGCTCAATCAGCGTACGATGTGGCGAAAGAGAAAGACCGGACAATAATGTCGTTGGAAGAAATGAAGTTTCTCGCCACTACCATCAAGCATATGTCGAACGATAATGCCTACTTGATCAACATGCAAAAAGAAGAAATATGTCCAAAATATAGACGTAACAATTAGTTATCATATTGTATTTTAATTTTTTTCGTATGTTTTTTATTTATTTTTCCGTATGTAATTTATGTTTTTACTTAATGAATGAAAAATTAATTTGTTTGAAACAATAAAAAAGAAAATAAAATGGTGGGGTTTCAAAGAGTGGAAATGACTCAAGCCATGAGTGAGGGGGTATTTTTAGCGTGTGATGTGAAAAATGAGGATCCTGAGATGGCACTGAGGTGGCGAAATGACTTGAGTTATCATACCCGATGCTCTAATCCATGATATTGATAAAAACGTTTCATTTTGCAAAACATGAACTTTTATAATCGATGTATGTGATTTTATCTTTAAAGAACCATTGCAGAAAATGTCGTTGACTGTATAACAAGTTTACCAAGGTTAATCAATACCAAAATATATGCATATTTGCTTCTCTTGAACAAAGGAAAGTGCAAATAAATTTATTGAGCGAAAAATATAGGTTTTTGTTATGATATATACTATCTTTCCAATTTCAGTTCATTATTTTTCAAAGGTCTAAGTTTATAACTGGTGGGCGTAAGTAAAAACTAAAAAGTGTTTTTGGTAATAAGTGGCAAAAAGAAAAAAATAAATAAATAAAATTATGACTGTTACTAGAACAAGCATAAAACCCTTGCGTTGTAGAAGTGCCACAAAAGCTACTTAAGCAAAATTTTCGAATAACCAATAACATGATTGGAAATGCTATAGATTTTTTATTTTCGGGTTATCTTACTATGTAAAGCCGTAAAGGTTTAAAATGGTATTACAAACAAGCTTCGGATGGATATTGTTCTAGGTATTAATATTTGTGTTAGATATGTAATAGTGCAGTTTGAGCTCAAACGTAAGTGTTAAAAGTATAAATATTGGGATATGTATAATCACAATTCATTAATCAAAAGAAAAAGAAAATTGTTTTGGACTCGGTTGTTTGATTGTTAGACATAATCCATATTTGTAACTCGTTTGATAAACCCTGGCACAGTATTAATTAAACCTTCGTTTGATAAAGATTTTATTTGATAAACTTGGCATTGGGCTTTTGTGTTAGTTTTGGGCTTCTTAAAAATGACATCTTTTTGTTTTTGGATTGTTAAAACTTCAAAATATTGTTATTTTTGTGGTTTATCTAGGCGTCAAGGCTTTTTTTTTTTTTTTTTTTTTTAAGTATTTGGATAGTTTTATTTGTTTGAATTCGAGCTGTAATTCGTATCACATACATGAGTAGTTAGGATTATTCATATTATATTTGTGGTGTTTGAATTATTAAAGGCTATTCGTTAAGTTTTTTTTTTTTTTTTTGGATGGTGACTTTCATTTTTTGGGCGAGAGTCCCACCTACCATGCGGTACATACAGTAGGCCCTCATCCACCACATACCCAGACTATGTTGTCTTAACCGGGTCCACGCTGGTGCAGTGGGGATTATTAGCGGCGTCCGCCCGAAAACCGTACCGCCTCCACACGATTATAAATCGCTGGAGTAACGGCCGGATTAAAACCGGGGCCGGCTTGGATTCGAACCTGCGCAACTGGTGGCATACAGGCTCTACTCTTCATTGCCTAAATATCAACAGAGCATGTGGACCACAAGTGAGGACTTCCCGGTAGGTCACCCACCCGGTACTACTCTCACTTGTGGCTCGCTTAACAACCTAAGCTTTTGACCACTAGGCCACATGCCTGATGATCGTTAAGTTGTTTGTTAACTAGAATTTCTTTAATACTTGAATGATAAGTTTCAAGTTGCACCATAATATTTTATTAAAAATGTAGGTCATTAGGATTTAAATTTGATATTTGAAACTTGTAGATCGATTTATGTATCTAATATAATTATCCTAAACAAGTGTATATATATATATATATATATATATATATATATATATATATATATATATATATATATAGGATAAAGATCAAATAAAAATATAAATATCGTAAAAGATAAAAAGATTTTTTTTTCAAAAAAAGTTCTCGAAAAATTCCCAAAAACTTTCACAAGATCGGGTATTATGGTGCATGAAAAAGTTGTGAAAAACTTTTTTCTAAAAGTGGATATTTTTTCTGAAAAAAATTTATTAAAAAATACGTTTGCACATTAAATCGTTTTTTTGTGCATCAAAAATTGGTTTTTGCACCCAACTTCTTTTGACTTTTTTCATCAAAATAACATTGCACATCAAACTAAAACAAGTTGAAAATTTTGTGCATAAAAATTTTTTTGCGCATCAAAATTCGTTTTTTGTGCATTAAAAAAAACGTATCAAAACTGAAAATTGTAAAAAAAGTTTTCACAAAAGTTTTATGCACCAACATACCCGATCTTGTGGAATTTTTTTGGAATTTTTGGAGAATTTAAAAAAAAAAAAAAATCTTTTTATTCTTTTTACGGATATTTGTCTTTTTATTTTAACTTTACCTATATATATATATATATATATATATATATATATATATATATATATATATATATATATATATATATATATATATATATATATATATATATATATATATATATATATATATATATATATATATATATATATATATATATATATATATAGACTATTTTATAATGCATTTAGGCCTTCTAAAATTAGAGGCTTTAAAATTCAGACTTTTTACTTTATTATGGAAATAGTTTTTCTAACCAAAAATTAAGATAAGGAAATTTCAAATAATGAGATGACGTGTTCACTTTTAACAAACTTCAAGCCCAACTTCTAACAAACTACAAACCTAACTCCTAACCACTAAAAATTAAGATAAAGAGCTCCAATTATAAAATGACATGTATCATTTCTCAACTAAAAATTCATCTTTATTTTTAAATTAAAATATCTTTTTATCTACTTATTTTTTTATAATCTAATTTCACCATATTTTCTAAAATTTTTATGCTCTTTAATTCAACATCTATTTTGATATATTTTTATGAGTTTTTAGTTTTTATATTTTAAATGGGTTTATTTTATTTTAATTCAAATTTTTACAACTTTAACATTTATTTCATTTATTTCAATCAATATAATCTTGATTCGTCAAAATCATATACTTTTGGGGTAGTGTTTGACGTAAGAGATAGCGAGTATTTCTATATGCGGGAATAATGATGATGTCGAAAAGCTACGAAAGTTAATGTAACCAAACAAACACTTACAACTAACACATATACATTCGAAGTGTTGCGAAACGAATTCACTAAACGGGTAAGCAAACACATATAAATATACTTATCGCCGCCGCTGTGCGCGGGTACCCGGCTAGTGTATATATATATATATATATATATATATATATATATATAACATGAGGCATGACACGTAGATTATTCCAAAATTGCCACCTCAATGCTACCTCAATGCCATGTAATTTATTTTAATACAATGTAATCATTAGTTGTCCACATAAGCAATATTTTTTTTAATTTAATTAAATATTATGTAAATTTCGGATTTGTTATAGTTATTTTCGAAAATTATTTATAAAAAAGGAGCCTTGCAAGAATTGAACCTTGGTTATTTGGATAAATAACAAGTGTATTTACCACTCAGGCAACAAGTTATTTTGATAATTATGTTGCATATTATAATCTATAAATGCCTATAATTATATTGGAATCTTATACTAAACACAATTTATCTACAAAAATTATATTAATTAATTATCTTTTTAAAAACTTATTATACATATCTTTTCCTTAAATATATATTTTTTCTTAATTCATTCATTATATATTTTTTTACAGAACCCTAATATCATTCGGTTCAACCATTTTTTTTCAAAACTTTAATATCATTGTAAAAGATAAACCAAACGCAAAAGACGAATCTAATCGAGCAAGAAACAGGTGTTCATCGTTTGAGTCTTTGTTCAGGTTGTCGTAGCAATTGTTAAGGTAAAATTTGGTTTTACTTATATAATTGATGTATAACATAATGTCGTGGTAACTTATAATTAGTTATATAGAGTTGTTAAATTCCACACGGGTTTTGTTCGTAATACCAAGTCTAAAAACGATAATTAATAACATGCTCAGCTCAAAGGACACTATTAATCTTTGGGTTAATGTCTGGTGAAGATTTGATTAATCCAAATACAGTGAAGTTTTGTTACACATAAATCGCCTATGTCGTGTTTCGAAAGCTAATTGTTTAGCGTTTATTTGTATGTTGGAGTATTACTACAAAAGTACAAAGCGTCTATTACGACACTAGCAGATTAAATACTAAGGAAGGATAGTTGATGTAATATTTGCTTTGAACAAATGGCTAAGTCTTCCGTTTTGTTGGATGTGAAGCCGTTGGATGACCAGACTGACATGCAAAAGCTTGAGGAAGCCGTCAGAAGCGTTCAAATGGAGGGCTTGACGTGGGGTGCATGTATGTTCGACTTTCAGCAAATTTTCAGAATGTTTACAAGGGCGGGAAAAACATCGGTTATAGTCATCGCCACAATACTGATGTCCCACTTTCATCCGCAATGTCCTTTCAGGGTACGTTTTATGCATTCATTTTTACAAACAATTTTATCCATGGTTATAATTTCTATGTTTACTTGCTTATAA
Source organism: Chrysanthemum makinoi (assembly GCA_910596185.1). Lineage (NCBI taxonomy): Eukaryota > Viridiplantae > Streptophyta > Magnoliopsida > Asterales > Asteraceae > Chrysanthemum > Chrysanthemum makinoi. The sequence goes on along the minus strand of OU343217.1, from coordinate 203,936,051 downwards.
TCTCTTCCTCTTATTTGCTATTTCAGGTGAACTACATGTTCCAATGAAAAAAAGAAAAGCAGATGCAAACGGTGAGCTACCAAAAGCTATTGCAACACCTTCTTATTCTTCACCTGTTGCTACTAGCAGTTTACAGGTTCAAACTACGCAACCAAACCATGTTTCACAAGGTTCGAAACTATACTTTTCTTTACAGATGCTACTATGTAACCAACATATAATTATGACACACTTTTTTAATACGTGACTCATTTATGTTTCTTATGTGGTTGCCACTCTGATCATGTCTGAATGTTTAAAATATGAACCAACTACTCAGAATGTTTACAAGGGCGGGAAAAACATCGGTTATAGTCATCACCACAATACTGATGTCCCACTTTCATCCGCAATGTCCTTTCAGCATACGTTTTATGCATTCGTTTTTACAAACAATTTTATCCATGGTTATAATTTCTATGTTTACTTGCTTATAATCTCTTCCTCTTATTTTCTATTTCAGGTGAACTACATGTTCCTACGAAGAAAAGAAAAGCATATGCAAACAGTGAGCTACCAAAAGCTATTGCAGAACCTTGTTATTCTTCACCTGTTGCTACTAGCAGTTTACAGGTTCAAACTACGCAACCAAACCATGTTTCACAAGGTTCGAAACTATACTTTTCTTTACAGATGCTACTATGTAACCAACATATAATTATGACACACTTTTTTAATACGTGACTCATTTATATTTCTTATGTGGTTGCCACTCTGCTCATGTCTGAATGCTTACAATATGAACCAACTACTCAGAATGTTTACAAGGGCGGGAAAAACATCGGTTATAGTCATCGCCACAATACTGATGTCCCACTTTCATCCGCAATGTCCTTTCAGCGTACGTTTTATGCATTCATTTTTACAAACAATTTTATCCATGGTTATAATTTCTATGTTTACTTGCTTATAATCTCTTCCTCTTATTTGCTATTTCAGATGAACTACATGTTCCTACAAAAAAAAGAAAAGCAGATGCAAACGGTGAGCTACCAAAAGCTATTGCAGCACCTTCTTATTCTTCACCTGTTGCTACTAGCATTTTACAGGTTCAAACTACGTAACCAAACCATGTTTCACAAGGTTCGAAACTATACTTTTCTTTACAGATGCTACTATGTAACCAACATATAATTATGACACACTTTTTTAATGCGTGACTCATTTATATTTCTTATGTGGTTGCCACTCTGCTCATGTCTGAATGGAAGTGACCCGCATAGAAAATGCTTAACCTTAATAGTAGGAAGCAAGGCTGGTAATGCTCTACACAGAACACACAATGCTTGTGGGTGATCAAGCCTCAGCCTTTGCAATTTCGATGGGACTTCCGGGACCCTCAAACCTTAGCTCAACTGAATCAATGGAAAAGTGGACTAAATGGAGAGAAGATCAATGTCAACCTAATTTTATGAAAAATGTTCTGCCTACAAATAGCTGTGGTCCTTATCATCGGAAAGAAGATGTAAATGTTGGTGACCAGATGTGTTTGGTGGAGGATGTTTATGGAAATATCAAAATGAAATCATCTTATGTGAATTTTCACAACCAACTAATGAAATATGGGCGTCTTACCTTGTGAAACATTGATGAACTTTCATATCGGTCACATTAAGCTGTAAAGACATGGTAGCACCTGCTGCATTATGGTATGTTTCTTTTATGCTCTTAAGAAATACCAGCATATTCTCTTAAAGTTTTAAAACCCATGCTCAATGCCTTTACTTCTCTAAATGCATATTACTGATAATATGAGTATATAACTTTTGAAACTTGTCTTCATATTCTCCACATTCCTGTGAACCCTACACTCCAGTGCAAGTATTCCACTGCTCCCTACCCCCTCATTGAAAATTGCAACAATTTCTGTTCTTGTGAAATTCCAACTCAGTTACCTATTTATCGATTATCATTGTTGAAAACCGATTTCTTCATTTTGAATCACTAAATGAAATTTTCTGGTGTTCAATTACTAATTAATTATAATGATCCTAGAAAATAATTTTATTTTTACTTTTGTGCTATGGAGTAATCTTGCCATTGTGCGTTCCGCTAAAAAGCAAGTGCTTTTAGGCACAGTTTCGCTAGATACACATACAAGAATATCATTCTAATATAAGCAAACGAGTTAAATTACATATTATTTTCAAGAAGCTAAATAATCTGGAAATAACAGTTAAGTAGTTTAGTAAGGGCGTCATGCGCATAGATTCGTAATTGAAGCATGATACAACAGAAAAAAAACAACTATTGCCTTGGTTTGTTTTTTCATTTTTGTTTTGCATTTTATTAGATAATAAAAATTGTTTTCATGACTACCTTCTCACAGTTCACTGGTGGAGGTTAATTCAGCTTGCCCTGGTGTAAACTATCAAGGCACATTGTTTTCTTCATTTTGGAAATTGATTGTAAGTGTTTTTTTCAGATTAAGGTTCTGTTTTGGCCAGTATCGTTGAGAAGAGATGGAAGAGTATCTATAGCAAGCGACCAAACCACACTGCTTGAGATGGATTCAGGTAGTTTTTTAACATTCAAAGAGTCACTAATTTTCCAAGGGCGAGTCATGAAGCTAAGTTGTCTTTTCAAATTGATTAGTTTTTGTTAAGTTCAGTAGACATTCATACCCGAATTATTCAAATCTCTCGCACATAAAACTTAAGTTATCTTTTTTTGGTTTTCTCATATTGGCAGGGATAATTTGAAGTTCTTAAAAAAGCTATGGTTTGATCTTATGAGAAAAAGAAACTATGGTTTGATCTTATGAGATATCCAATGAAAGAAGAGATAGCAAAAAAAGCTGGAATTTCCCTTAAAAGATACCATGAAGTTAAAAAAGTATCGAAACCCATTCTTAATAGAAAGAATCAGTTTAGCGACACGTTTGTGATGGCGATGATAGACGGAAACCTACTCTTCTCAGGCTTGCACTTAATGATATGGTAATTTCAAAATTTCCATTCCATTTCACTTTTTTTTGTGTTACCAATACAGTTATTAAAGAATAAAAGGAAGATAAAGTTACAGATGAACATTTATGGGCACCCAATGAGTGGTACTATGAAGCTGAATTGGAATGGAACGCTGAAGAAGAAAAAGATGCCGAAAAACAACGAAGGGATGCACCCTAGGTAGGGATTTTTTTGATTTTTTTCCTTTTGAGAAAAGTTTCACAAGCTAATAAAATTGATATTTTTATTTTTTAGAATTTTTTATATCAAACTAAAATGGCTAATAATCAAACCATGTGATGCAATATCTCTAATGAACCATTTGAGTTTGTATTATTAAAATAGGCAAGATGGGTGATTAGGGTTGAATTAAGTATGGGTCAAAACGGGTCCAAACCGAAACAACTCATGGTTTAGAACGGGTAGGCTTACAAACAGATTTTTGTAAATTAAATTTGGCCCTTGCACTTTCTATAACTTTTCAAATCTTCTTAAATCCAATGATGCTTCAGTTATAAATTATGACTGTAAGATAGACTTTGAATGTTACTGTTTCGGAGGTGTTAATCATTAAGATAGACTTTGAGTTACTATGAAAAACTTGACATTTACTTCCTTTATCTAATTTATTTCAATAGTTTTGACTTATTTATGCTCTAAACTGTGATGAAATTCCTAATACCAATATTACAGGTAATTTTTTTTTCAAAAACATTGGGTAGAAGGTTTCTCTAACTGGTGATAACAACCTTCTTACAATAAATAAAAATATGTTAACAATAATTATAAGTCATGCCCGCCCATCCTTCTTTCGCTACAGAAATATATGCAAACAATATTCATAAATCATGCCCGCCCATTGGGCGGGCTTTGAAATCTAGTCTATACATTATATATAAGAGGAGGCATGCCACATATAATTCCACGTGACATCCCATAATGCCACGTCATAAAGCCATGTCACCATTCAATACATGTGGCATTTTTTAAAAATAAAATTTGGTAATTTTCAGATTTAAAAAAAAATCAGTTGCATAGATTCGAACTCAAGACCATGCAGATATTATGTGGTATCTTAACCACTGAACCACCACATTTTTTTGTTTTGAATCTGTAACTCGAAGCCTATATAGGATACCAAGTTTTGTGATAAGTTTTGCAGACCAAAATGTATAATCTAAAATAACAAAATCCTATAATTTTTCAAGGTTGAATGCTCTAACGATTCATTCAAAAGACCAAAACAAAAAACATTCAAAATCCTTAAGCGGCCATCATCAGATCATAATCAAAACCCTAACTCTTGAAAATTAACTGGAAACATTTGTGGGATTCAACTTCTTCTGAACAATGGGAGAAAACTGTTGATGTCATTCAAGAGAAGACCCATGTTCCATTCTTTGATGTTATTTATCAGGTTTTTCTCTTATCCTTTACATTCTTCCCTTTTTTACATCATCATCTTATTTTATTTAATTCTTGATTACATACTTCCATGCATGTGTTTCAGTTAAGTTTTTATTCTTTGAAAGCAATGCAGCCTAAATCAAGTAGTTAATCCTTTGGGGTTGATGTCTTTAATTGGAGTTATTATGCAGGGATTTGCAAGTGGAAGTCTCGATGAAGATGCGTCTTCTGTGTGACTATTTGCTGCTCATGGAATGGAGCTTCTATGTGCACAATCATATAGTAAAAACTTAGGTCTTTATGCCGAAAGGGTTGTGGAAATTAATGTTTTTTGCTCAATCTGAAGCAGCTGTGAGGTATGCAACTTACAAAATATATATTACATTTATTTGCTCTCATTCATCACTTATAGATGTTGTAGTTTGATGCCGCTATGCTTATTATGGGGCTTCTGTAATTTGAGCTATATACTTCAAACTCTTCTACATGATAGATTTATAGTGTTAAGAACAATAGAGTTCACATGTTGTTAGTTTGCAGTTTTCTTATTGCAAAACTGCACTAATCATGTAATCACCTCCATTATGACAGTCAAGGAAAAAAAGCGATACATGATCAGAATAAGATGCAAACCGAACATGTAAGTTAATATTTTGTTGTTCAATTTAATATTTTAGTTAATATTTTGCTGACTAAAATACGCGTCAAGTAAAACCGTAATGAAGCATCCGGTATCCTGAAGTATAATCCCATATAATTTCCACCAGGTAATCAAAAGTGATTGGTAATTTAGTATAGAGGTTCAAATAATGGTTACACAATTAAACACTACCTGGTGTTGTTTGTTGTTTTTATTTTTTGAACTAAATTTTGTAACCTTAATATCAAAGTGAACGTTTAGCTAACCAATGTTGAAGGACAATAAATTTTATTATTCGTTTTCTTACAGGTCGGATGTTGGAGAGGGAAAAGTGTAACATATTGGATTTCACATACACATCAAACCATTAACACAAGAGGCGTACAAGATGATTTTCTAGAGAGAGAAAGAGTTAGAGGTTTGGGAACTTTAGTGAGAGAAAGAAAAAATCTTATTATGAGCTCCAACTCTCTACCTTGGAAGGTAGAGAGTATTTATAGTACTTACATAAATTGCCACCTACGGGCTGTGGATCAGGCATACAGTGGGTAAAGACCCGTCCGTCCTCCACAATGTTACTTAACTAAATACTACTTAACTTGTAATAATCTATTACTACGAGCTTTCTAACGATTACATATACTTGAGGTGACCGACTCTTTAATAACTGGATTTACTAAATCCTAACAATCTCCCCCTAAGGGAGGTCACCTCAAACACACATTAAAAATTACATTGAATACAAACAGATATTACATTATAAATTGTTCTTGCATTCTTGATGTAGGATTTTGCTCTGAAGCTCGTAGTCATCGATTCTTCATTATTGCATGTTTGGTTAATCCAAGTGGAGGTCTTTGTCTGATCCACGTGATAATGAGTTTTGAGCCAACTTTGAGATCATCAAGAATCATAAATCTCGACTCATCTATTGTGGTGTTGGTATTATGTGATGTTGTGACTTTTGGACCGACATGCTCACATTTTGGATCATGATTTCTTCTCATCGAGTAGCGGAAACTTTGTTGATTCATGATATTGGTAGCAGCGTAGCGAAGCATGGAGTGAAAATATCATTGATGCACTTATCATGATTTCTTTAGAAATGAATGTATTGTGTGAGCATGCGGCTATGGATTGACCGCTTCATTCTGATCAGCTACAAACGTCGAGCGTACCTGCATACAACAGTTAGCAATAAAGTGCATAAAAAATGTCTTTGATCACTTTCGTTGAATTGAGATACACGGCCCACGGTTCCCCGTTGATCAGTACAAGTAATGCCTGTGAACATGTAAAATTCCGAAGAATTTCCTTGACAGGGTTTCGCAGCTGCTCTAGCTGTTCTTAAACCGGAACGTCTCAAAGAAGAAAACACGGAGTGAGTGAACCAGCGAATTGAGATTCACTAATTGATAAAAAATATTTGAAAAACAATCGAGTATTGCTCAATAGATATTGTTTTTGCTATACAACGAAGGTTTTAATGAAAATTAATTATCAATCATAAACACCTTTTAATTTGAAATATCTGTACACGTTCGATGTGCTAAAGTAAAGAGTTTTTAAGCACAACGACTGGTTTTTCAAAGGTATCCGTCAATCCATAACCTGAACCAGGATTGATTCAAATGATTGAATCACCCCATTGTTTCTGTTCAGTTGTCACATGGTTGAGCTATTGAATAGATCTCACATGCCACCTACCAGGAGCTTATTTGATGTTGGCTCCAGAAGGCTTTCCATCTTCATTGTGAATATGTTTGCATATCACTCAGATGTTCTGGCAATACTACAAGGATAATGCGTAGGACTCATAAGATATAATCTCTCTTTCCACATTGTGTGAAATAGAGAGTCTTCATTGACAGTGTCCTAAGGAGATTTATTTGATGATCTCGTGGCTCTAGACTCAATAGTGCACATTTGGTTCCTATGCCGGAGACTAGGGAGAGGGTCTCTTTCTTCAATATCAACAAACTCTAAGAGAAAGTCGATAGATAATGTCGGTTCCCCGTGAGAATGAAACAAGTCCTTTTAAGAGGAACTTGAGTAGCTTGGGAAGTTGTAGTGCGGTCGGGTCCATGACGTCTTATCTTCAATACCGATGTTACCTTGGTAACCACCAGTAGCATATGAATTGACCCGGTTTACGCCCTAAGGTTGAATTTTTGGAGGGCTATTTCTTTTCACCCTTTTCTCATTTCATTTCTTTTTCATTCTTCAACCCCTTCGGTGCTTACCAAGACTTCATAACTAGAACCTTGTTGGGTTTATTCCAGTACTAGCACAGTCTGAGTCCGCACTCTTCCCATTTCTCACTTTTCTCCTTTTTTTTCATCAAACCTAAGGACCTCTTCACTATCTAGTGGATTGTCCCTGGGTAGATCCCTCCGGTTCTGGCGGATCATGGGAACTTATACCTAACCTTATCTTCCTTATATCACCATACATAACGTAAAGTTGGTTGGTCTATTTGGTATTGTTCATCTGCCATTGGAACCAATTGAAAACCATTTGAAAATCAATCCAGATACTTGTGATATATTATCAAAACATTTTGTACCTAAATTGTTTTTGATAATTTTAGAAACAGAGCTCCCCCTCAACATGTGCATCATGCATCATTTTGTAATAGAAATAATTTTCATCTTTGAGGGGTTGGCTTGCATCTAAGAGTAGTTATATGAAGAATGTGGTTTTCAAAATAGTTGCTCCCCCTCAATATGTGCATGGAAATTTGAAAACGTTTTGCACATATTAGGAAAAGACTGCACATTGAAATAAATTGATCACGTTTCAAATCTTAGTGGTTTAAGATAGATGCTCCCCCTCAACATGTGCATTGAAAATTTGAAATCGTTTGGCACATCTGGGAAGGAGAGCTTGTACATTCTTATAAAACCATTTACCGAATTATTAGATTAAATCCAATTTAAATCACAAATTCTCCCCCGATCACAATTATCAAATCATTTGAGATTTGTGATCTCTGTAGATTTAAATTGATTTTGAAAGCTTTTAAGGAGAATTGTGACTTTATTATGAAAACGTTTTAACTGATAAGGATCGGATTTTGAGACTTTAAACTCCATTGATTAAACATGCATGATTATCTTTTGAAAAACAATTGTATGACAAATAACCTTTTGATTTAATTGAAATCATTCTCCCCTCAATCAATGACATAAGTTGTTGATTGAGAGATAGATATTTTGACAAACGTTAAGTCTGGATGATTTTCAAAAATAGAGTCCGAGTTATTTTTCAAAGCCATTAGTTTTCAATAGATAGTAAGTAATTGTTTATAGAATCAGAGCATGAGATTTGAAAACCAAGATAAAGCATGGCTCTGTTCTTTCTTTGAAAAACGGGTTACTGCCTGAAATGACAATAAACCATTGTTTCACTTTCTCCCAAATATATATATATATATATATTTTTTTTAAGAAACGATCTTATGTATATTCGAAGAACATCTAAAGACCCGTGACATTCTTTGAAAGTCAACACAAAGTCCGTAGATGATATCGAACAAGGAAAAACATGACAAAATAACAATATTTTTGGATTTTTTTTTTCAAGATTTTCTAATTTTTATATCGGTTTTTTGAAAGTTTTATATTTTTCTCTTTGCTTTTTGAAGGTTTTGCAATTTTGTATTTTGCTTTTTTGAATAGATATTTACAAGAGATAGATGAAGGAAAACCTTTTACTCCTCTTCTTCCTCTTGAAGACGTTTGAGTGTTTCCGGTTGTAGGCTCTTAAGACCAAGTCGTGGAAGGATAAACTCAAAACGTTCTCTAGGAAGAACTTTGGTGAAGATGTCTGCTAACTGGTATTCAGTCCTTACAAAATAAAGTTCCACCACACCGTTTTCTATTTGCTCCCTGATGAAATGATGTCGTATGTCGATGTGCTTTGCTCTTGAGTATTGTATGTTGTTGCATGAGAGAGCAATAGCACTTTTATTATCACAGTACAAGGGATTTTGTTGAATTCAAAGCCATAGTCAGATAATTGGGATCTCATCCAAAGGATTTGAGCACAACAAGATGACATGGCTATCTTGACATCCTGCATGATCAACATCTACATAGGCTGTTAGTGACATACCGGTGTCCTTCGGGTACCAAAGTCCCATATTGATGGTTCCTTGGAGATACCGAAAGACCCGTTTAACCGCTTCAAGGTGCTTTTGGTAGGCTTAACCTGATATCTAGCACACATGCAAACAAACAAGATGTCGGTCTACTAGGCTGTGAGGTACATCCGGGATCCAATCATACTACGATATTTCATTTGGTCTACCATGATCCCTGAGTGGTCCTCATCTAGTTTAGTACGCTCTATCATGGGAGTTTCAACAGGGTCACTAGAATCAAATCCAAATTTCTTTAAAATCTCATTAGCATATTTAGATTGATTTATAAAATTACCTCCGGGACTTTGTGAAATTTGTAATCCTAAGAAAAATGACATTTGTCCCGTCATTGACATTTGAAATTTAGAACCCATTTCAATAGAAAAACGGTCACACTCATTGGGGTCAGTCGAGGCAAAGATAATATCATCAACATATATTTGAACGTGAATTAAATGTTTGCGTGACTTCCTGGTGAACAATGTCGGATCAACTGCTCTTTTCTTTGAATCCAGAGATAGAAGAAACTTTGATAGCGTATCATACCATGCCCTTGGAGCTTGCTTTAAACCGTAAAGAGCCTTCTTCAAACGATAGACGTGAGTAGGATGCTCGGGATTCACAAAGCCTTCAGGTTGGCGACGATATCGACTTCTTTAAGATCTTTGTTAAGAAACGCCGTCTTTACATCCATTTGATAGACTACCATGTTCTTACTTGCAGCATTAGCCAAGAAGATTCTGATTGCCTCGATACGAGTAACAGGAGAAAATTATTCTTCAAAGTCAATACCCTCCTCTTGACGATATCCTTTTGCAACCAATCGAGCCTTGTTCTTTAAAACATCACCATGCTCATCAAGTTTCACTTTGAAGATCCACTTTAAAGCAATGATCATAGCACAATCTGGAGCAGGTACTAATTCCCATACATCAAGTCGATCAAACTCATTAATTTCTTCTTGCATGGCATTGAACCAGCTGTCTTCATTCATAGCAGTTTTGACATATTTTGGTTCGACCTTAGAGAGTACGGAGTTGAAGAAGCACCATAAGGCATCGGTTGCAAGTTGTTTCCATGTGGATACTGGACGAGAGAGGTTTCCAATGATGTTGTCCAATGGATGATCATTTGTCCATTTTTTAAGGTGTTCATGTGGCTGTTGTTGAGGAACTGATGTAGCAGAGTCGATATCTCCTAATGAAGATGGTTCTGATGATGATTCAGGAGCAAATATGTTTTCAAATGGAGCATCTTCAGGAGTAGCAAAGGGATTAACTTCATCATTTATGCCAGAAACAATTCCATGATGTACATTCGATGATTGATGATTTGTTGATGAGACAGAGTGATCGACGGCGCTTCTTGACTTAATCATATTGAGACTGAAGGGTTGACTTCATTAACAGGGATAGGAGCAGCCTCTGTTGATGGAATTGACATTTCATCAGCATTTGGCTCATAGTGTTCATCAAACATTGGATCAAACAATTTCTTTAAATCATCTTGAAGGAGGTACATAAGGAGTTCTTTGGAGAGGGATTAGAAATACGAGTAGAACTGATAGGACTACTTGATGAAAATTGAGTTGCGGGTCCAGAACTGGTTTGTCATGGAGCCATTTGACCGGACAGCTCATCGAACGTAACGTGAATTGTTTCCATGATATTTCGGGTTCTCTTGTTGTAGATTCAGTAACCCTTCTTGTTTGGTGCATAACCAACAAAAACTCCAATATCTGCCTTTGCTCTTAATTTACCTAAGTCTTGACCATCACTCGTTGGATAGCACAAAGCACCAAACACACGAAGATAGGAGAGATCAAGTTTTCGTTTATGAACAAGTTCATATGGAGTTTTTCCATGAGAGGTGTGAATAAGGGAACGATTTTGGGTATAGCAAGCAGTGGCAATGGCTTTAGCCCATAGAAACATTGGAACCTTTGAATAAATTAGCATTGTTCTTGCGGCTTCCACAAGAGTTCGATTTCGTCTTTCAACTACACCGTTGTATTGAGGAGTTCGTGGAACACTTCTTTGATGACTGATTCCAACACTTTCATAAAACTGAATTAAGTCTTTGTTAACAAACTTTGTGCCATTGTCTGTTCGAACTATTCTAACAGTATTGTTGAGTCGAACTTGTAGCTGTTTGATAAGTTTGATGATGACATCTGGAGTTTCATCCTTTGTCCTCAAAAACTTTACCCAAGTAAATCGAGAGTAGTCATCCACAATGACTAAAATGTATTTCTTCCCATTTATCGTTTGTACTCTTATTGGTCCGCACAGATCCATATGAAGGGTATGAAGAACTTCCATTACTGAGTTTGTGGGTTTTGGTTTGTGGGCTTATTTCGTGCTTTTACCCAATTGGCAAGCTGAACAAAGATGATCTTTTTCATATTTTAATTTGGGTAAGCCTCTGACAAGATCCTTTCTGGAAAGGTTATTAATGGTGCCGAAGTTCAAATGATTGAGACGACGATGCCATAACCATGACTTTGTTTTTGAAGCCTTTGACAGCAAGCAGATTGGAGAAGACTTCATCATGTCTTTGATAGAGATGGTGTATAGGTTAAAACCACGAGTACCTCTTAATAATTCCACACCATCAAGTTCTCTAACGAAGCAAGTATGTTTTCTAAAGGCCACTTCTAGATCGGAATCACAGAATTGACCAACAGAGAATAAATTATGACCAAGACCTTCCACATAATATACCCTGGAGATTACACTTTTGCCAACTACATAATCACCATAACCCATAATTGCTCCAAAATGGTCGTTCCCGAATCTAACAATCCCGATGAATTTACTCACGAAGTTCATGAGCCGCGACCGGTCTCCAGTCATATGCTTGGAACAACTTGAGTCCAAGTACCACAGAACGATTTAAACGATCTGCAGTTGAACACAGACAAGAATGGATAATTGGATAATTGGGATCCCCATGCAAGAATGGGTTCCACTTGGTTAGTAACAGTGATTGGAACACCTACATCAGAAGTAGAAACAATGGAATCATTAGAAATAGATGCAGTGCTAGTGTCCGTATTTGACCTATTCAAAGTATGTTCACTTCTTAAGGGAATAGTTCTACCAGTAGGCATCCATTTTCTATTTGGCATTGATTTAGAAACTTTAGGGCAACGCTCATTAATCTTACGGCCAGTAGGTATCCATTGATAACCTATATTACTAAATTTCCTTCCTTTGGGTTTCCACTGTTTTCTAACTTTCTTTCGCCTTTGCCTTTTATCCTTCTTAGCTTGAATTTTAACATTAACAGTTTTATCAAGGCGTTTAACAGCATTAGACACATCATTCACACCACATTCAAGATTAGTAACAGAAACCACGCAATCATCATTACATGTTTTGCTAAAAGTAGCGAATTCATTAATTACAGTACGCTTAAAGCTAACATTAGAATCAACACGATTCGTTTTATTCAACTCAAACTTAATATTCCTAGGGTGATCTTCTACTCTCTTCCAATGCACATTCTTAGCTTGCGAGGTCCTATCATACTTGGTATTGCCTGGAGGCTTTGACCCGCTTGCTTTAATGTCACTGATTACTCCTGTAGAGGGAATTATGGGAACATTAGTTGATTGATCTACTTTTTGCATTCCTGAACTAGTTGTGCAGGGATCTGAACTACTTGAAGGCACATTAGTGTTCACTTTCTTAAAACTGGGCATATAATGATTTGAATGCTTGGCACTAGGCATGGAACAAGGCATCACAACTTTACCTTTCGCACCTAAGGATTTAGGACATGTTGCAATTAAGCATTCTAGCAGCTCCTGAGATCGTTTGGCCTGAATGTAAGCAAACCTAATTTCTCTATCAAGAGGTTTATTAATGAAATCCTCTTCAACAATCTCACGGATACATTCTAGACTATCCTTAAGATGAGCACAATAGTTATGAAACACAGGTTCATTATTCCTAAGACGAGGAGGAATATATTTAACAGTCACAGTATATTTGCAGTATGAGGATGACTTTGATGCAACATTCTCATTGAAAACAAATGGCAGTTTCCCTTTTTCCTGACCCCTCAGATTCTCAATTTTTTTTGTAAAGACATTATTTTTTCGTTCTTTTTGTCACGAGTGACTTTCATTGAATCATATAACTCTTTAAAGTGTCGTTTAACTTTTTCATTTTCTTCTAGAAAACTCTTGTTTTCCTTTTGTAAAGTATTAACTAAGTTTTGAAGATGAAAAATTTGAGAATACTGAGAATCTAAAGGAGGAGGCATTTGGGATCCAGTCACATTGTTCTTTTCACCCTTTAATTGAGAGATTTGGGCTTTCAACTTTCTGATCATGTTACAATGAGCTCGAATCTGTTCATCACGTTTGCTAATTTCAAAAATTGCATCAAATTCAGGAACATCCAAGGGTGTCTTGATATTTGAGGTTTTAACATTTTCTTTCAGATGTTGATATTTTAATTGCAAAGCAAGATGCTCAACTTCCAATTTAGAAAACTGTTTTACCAGGTTATCATGATCATCCTGTTCAACTTTATCATGCAGTTTAGAGTTAGTGTTTTCAAGCTCAATGACACGATCATGGGAGACTTTTAGAGCAACAGATAATTCATGAAATTGAGAAGCATTAATGGAACAACTTGTAGCAGTGTAAAACAAATCTTGAGCAATACATTCAGAAATAAGATTCTCATTCAAGGTATGCAAGTTCTTCCTCTCAATCTCATTATATTTTAATTCTCGCTCATAGTCACTAACCTCAACAATCATCGCATCAAATTCCTTTTCCATTTCTTTAATATCTAAGTCCATCCCCTTTTTAAGACTCTCAAATTGACCTTTTAATTGTTTAAAGAAAGGCATGATCTCAGTTAAATAGCATTCTTTAGTTTGCTCAAAACCCCTTTCCCCTTCAGTTATCCTAGTGGGTGTGATCCTTTTCTTACAAGTTTTCTCAAAATCAACAAATAATTGAAAGATAACATATTGACTGATTAAGGTCTTGCTTTTAGTGGCAATAGTTATAGGAACTAAATGCATTGGTGTATTTGGAGGATACACAGTCGCTGAAGGCATTTTCCTAAGGGGAGGGTTTGTTACAACAAGATTCTTTGCTTTTTGCTTATCTAAATCCTTTTTCCAGAACACTTGTTCGGGTGTTAACAACGTTTGAGGCTTAAACTTGTTCAAGGAGATCCAATTTTCCTTTTTGTAATCTTGGGGTTTGATCGTTATGTTATTCTCTTTACATTCAGGATCATCTAGCTTCTTATTCATTTTCTCCCTAGATGCATCATCTAATTTTCTATCTTCCTCAATGCACTCAATGCACTCAACGCAACTAGGTTTCTGTCTAGGTTTAAGAATATCATTACCATCATAGATTACATTATGGGCTGCTCTAGCCTTTTTAACAACCTCGGGATTAGGTTCCACAACAAGGGGAATGCTATGCTTATCGCTTAAAACTCTATGCTTAGTGATCAAGTAAGCAGTCTGAATGGTATTCCCTTGTACGTACAACTTATTTTCAAGCTTGTTTTTCAAAGTTTTTAGATTGGAAAAATCATTCAAAAGTTTTGATTCCTTAGAATTGAATTCTTGCTTAAGCATTTTAACATTTTCTTGAAGTTCTTGTTTTTGCTTAGCAGTTTTAGAAAGCTTTTCTTGTAAGGAGTTTAACTCTTGTTTTAAGACTTCTTCTCTAAAGTTACTTTTTCTAATAACTGTACGCATTTGGTCATCCATTTCCTGCTCACAGGTGGTCAACTCAAACTTAGCACGTTGTTCATAAATAGCAACTTGTTCTTTATAGGCATTCATTTAAGAGATAACAGAATCATCAAGGGCACATGCAGTGTATTCATCAAAGACATAGTCCTCATTGACTGCGAAAGATGCATTACTTGGTACAACCTCACTTTCACTTTGCTTCACATATTGATCATATGGGACAATATTGCTATTACCCTCATCATCAATATCTGATTCATAAGTTTCAAGATTTTGTACTTTATTATGCATATTTTGCTCATCAACATCATCATATAGTTTTAATACATCTGAAATGATTTTGTCTTTGGATGGATTAGCCTGTTGTGGTGGAGAGACCTTTGGAGAGACCATAGGTGATATGCTAGCCATGAAGATTGTTTGGGCAGTAGGTTCATCATCGACATCAGAGTCAAATGCATCACAGTCAGCTACTTGAAATGCATTTTGATGATTATTACTGATAACGCTACACACGTCGTTCGGGGTCAAAGGAACTTCCTTTTCTTCGAGCAAGTTTTATAACACCCTAGGCAGTAAACCTAATCGTTGTAGTGTAGTATTAGGGTAAGCCACGGGTATTGATATCGTTCTCTAGGGGAATAGGAATGCTAGTGAGGAGTTACTACGCTAAGGTTGGGGTTGAGGAAGATTATTTTTTATCTTTTTATGTTTTTTTAGGAAATGGAAAGGTACGAATCTCGGGGTTTGGATTTGGGGGTTGGTATTTATACCGATTACTCTACTTATCTAATTATCTAATCTAGGTGTATGTAGTCTATGTCTAATTATTGTGTGCTCGTATGATAGTTTAAAAATGTGTTCACTTAGGTTTTATTACTCCTTAATTATCTCCTATTGATGGTTAAATTGTCACGTCCTTATTCTTAATCGCGTTGTGTGTCTAAAGTCGTAGGGTATGCGTTTATCCCTAACTCTTTAAACTTACCAAAGGGTCTCGTCTACAAAATCTCTAGGATTTATACACTCTAACTCTAAGGCACTCTTTGTATGGTTTAGCCTACAACTACTCTAGGTGTCATAGTCTAAGGTTCACAAAGATTAATCAAGCATTAACTACACAACGAATGACCTATCGCATTACTAGATTATTAACAATTAAGATAAGAGACAACCAATCAATATTCAATAATTAAGTTTCATATTCCCTAAGCAAACACACAAGTAAATTAGCCGGACATGGAGAACATGCAAGCATACACACAAATAATCAAAGACATAATTGAATTAATGAAGTAAAACACTTATCTTGATGTAAGATAGGGTTTAGAACCCTAAAATACTGTACTAGACAGCCTTGGTTCGGTTTAGGTTTTTACTCCAAAATACTACACATCAATACTGAAAAATTCGGATTCTATATATAAGATTACATATGCGACGGTGTCACCTTATAATTTGTGACGCCGTCGGGTCACCGTCATTAGGGTTCCGTCTTGGCCACGTTAGTCTTACGACGGCGTCACCTTGTGCTTATGACGCCGTCCTCTTCAGCTTATGACGCCGTCTGGATCAAATCTAGGCCGTCTGAGTTGTGATGGCCTACTCTTTTAAAGCTTGACACCGTCACTTGAAAATAAGAAATTTGGCTTCTGTCCCGTCACAAAATGCTCCGACGGCGTCGCAGCTTAAGCGATGACGCCGTCCACCTTGTACTTCAGCAGCTTGAGTGTCTCGATTTCTTGACTTTGGCCATTTTCTTCAGATATCCGCCTTTTCGTCCAAATAAGTGCCATTACAACAATTTGCCTTCAAGAGACCTAAAAAGTGAAAAAGAACGATATTAAGTAATAACGGATACAAAAGTGATCAAATAAGGGCTTAAATGACCCCTCAAAAAGGTACATTTTAAAACCTTATCAAATAACCCTACACTTGGTATTTGCTTGTCCTCAAGCAAATGTGCTTTTAGCCAATTAATTTATAAGTTAGGGGTCATGAAGCATTGGTTTAAAACAGTTCACAACACATATAAGCCCCGCAAAAGTCATAACAAGCACGGAAATTACATACTAGCACTTCACATGGGGTGTTTGGATACTCACATCTCTCTCGGGTGTATATGAAATATAACAAGTTGGAAATGGAAGATAAACACTCATTAACCGGTCCTAGTACATAGATTACCATAGGCTTGAGACTAGATCAAACCTCCATCGCTTTGGCGTAAGCACCTAGGAAAGACTATCAAAGAGGTCTTTTAAAGGGTTGTAATGTTAAGCTTACGGTAGGGAAACAAAGGGTTTGGTGGGATAGGCTATTTAGTGGTGGCAAGTCAAAAATCTCTATGTTACAAGCATACGAAGAATGGCGTTGCTAAGCCAAGACTCGACACTCTAAACTCTAGATAACTGAAACAAACAAATATAAATTTAAAGATAGATGGAGGATGGTAGCCCGTATGTTTTTTTTAACACTCTTTTTTTTTTCTTTTCTCTTTTTCTATTTTTTTTTCAATTTTTTTTCCATACACTTTTACTCTACCATCCTCTACGGTAACACCAAAATGATAGGGATTTATAGGCACATCCCTACACTTGAGTTTTTATTACTCTAACACTAATTAGACCCGAATTGAAAAGATCAAAACACTTGGGGTATGTTATTACGCAAATAAGGGAATTTAACGTTCCCTTCTAGTCATTTCATAAACTTTAACTTTTTCCCATGAGTCCCAATCGTCCCAAAACTGTGTACAAAGGATATGACTCGACTTAGCAACTCATGCAAGCAACTAGATAATTGAACTAAGGGTTTGGGGTGATAACAATAATGCACTAAAAGTGAGTGCATACATGGTAGGCCAAGGCGATTTGGGTGTATATTTGGGGGTGGGGTGTAAACAATGCTCTTCATTGGCATTCCGAAAAAACCGAAACATCACGAGAACAGTGAAAAGGATAGGCTCTGAGGGGTTAACTAGGGGTATCGTGTACTAAAAATGAGTACAACGCAAAGGTGTGGGGGAATTACTCAACCGATGTGGAAGAAGTAATTATATTACGGGTATCAAACAAGGGTTATCCTAATGCCTCTTATCATTTAGTTATTCCTAACTACACAAGTGTAGTCTTACTAGCGATCTCGGAATGCATCACAAAACAAGTTCTAGAATCTAATATACTACCGGTTAGTTCCTACTAATCTAAGGGCGATCCTCACATTTTTGGGTGGAATTTAGGTGGTAAAGGGTTTTTGTGCTAGTCATGCAACTTCCTATCCATGAGACGCTTTTGTTAAGACTAATGGCCCACTCCTATATGTCATGAAAAATTAAAAATTTGGTGCCAAAATTACCCTAAACGACATTTTCTCATGGTTTATTACACAATTACAATTGGACAAAGCAAATATTCAAGGATAAGCATAGTTTCAAAGTTCCCGTTTTATTTTCCCTCCCTACACTTAAACTGAACATTGTCCCCAATGTTCCCCGAAAGTATCAAAGTTATGATAATGGAAGGTAATGAAAAATGAAAGAAACTAATACTCCCCTGATTAGCTCGGTAGGATCCGTGTAAAGTGGTGGTTAAATCCTTTCCAAGAAAAATGTATGCGTGAAAAGCTCCTTCCAATCTTTTGTTTCTTCTTCTTGATAAATAAAACCTGCACATTCGAAGAAAACAAACGAAACCTTCGCGTAAAATCGGCGGTAATAATATATATAAGACTCTACTAAACTAGGATATAATGCTTGTGGAATGGATGTTTACAGAATATCTAGAAAATTAAGACCTGGAAAATTCCAAAAATTTATAAGTAGCTCAGAAAACGAGAAAAAGTAATCGATGTTTTACTCCTTCCTGACGCCGTCGTTGCGACCTGACGCCGTCAGGTTATCTGACAAAATCGGTTCTGCGATTTTCTGGAAAATTTACATCTTTAGAATCTGGAAAAATTTTCTGCAAAACATCCATTATGACTCGATACAAGCATTTGACTCGAACAAACACACATATATATCTTTTAATGAATTGCTATTCTCATGTTTACGTTTCTTTTGAAAACGTGTGTAATCCTCCCTACACTTATCCTTTATGTAAAATACCTTTATATGCAATTAAGACGAGGTTAAAAACAACATAAAGCATTTTTACAAATTTAAACATGAGAATAAGCAATCAATAAATGATATATGACACTAACAAGCAAACAATTAAGCATGGGTTGCCTCCCACGAAGCGCTTTCCTTTATTTAAGAGTCTTGTAGCTAGACTCGTAGTCGTGCTCCTACGTTGTCCTAATCTTAGAGGCCCATTCGATCTCCTTAACCCTTCTCTCATCACGAATATATTCAGGTCCTAGTTCAAGACAAGCAGTGTAGTAAACCTTGTTCTTCCAGTCTACTTCAAAGGCCGGAATGTTATCCACATCTAAATTATCCATACCCTCAAACTTCTTGTTTTTGTAGGGCATTATATATTTAACACTCTCGGCTCCATTTGAGAACTCGACTATTCCTTCCTCTCGATCATAAACCATCTTAGACTCCTCTATAAATGGTTTCCCAAGTATCACATCTCCTAAAAACCCATCAATGATGCCCTTAACATTTTCCAAGATCATGAAATCACACCTATATGTGAAGTTACCTACGAAGACATGCAATCCTTTAACCCTCCCCACATAGTTACTTGCTTTCCTAGGGCGAAATGGGTCCCTCATAGGTTCTAACTTTTTGCTCATGATCCAATTATAATAGAGCCTAGACACTAAATTCATGGGTGCCTTATAGTCAATGTAGGTGTGATCCCTATATAAGTATCCAATCATACACGGTATCTTGATGTTTTTAGGGTTTCCCTTTCTTATGCGAGGCTCAAAAGGTGGTCTTGGGAAGTTAACCACGTTATAGTGATAGGCGGTTTCCTTCTCTTTAGGGTATGAATCAAAATATTCCCTAAGTTCTTCCTCCTCCTTACTACCCTCCATAATTTCTAACACCTTATAATCTCCATCTTCTAGGTCATCATCCGAATCACTTGAGGTTGAATCACTATCTACAGGGTTAGTAGATTCCTTAAGGGCTTCCTCAAGCGTATTTTCAATTATCCTATTTAGTTTCCTAAGCTCTCCAATTTCACTAACAATATGAGCTCGAAGTTGGTTGGCAAAGGCTGGGTCAAGCGGTGGGTAGTTGTTTGGTGGTAGAGTGTTATTTGGTGGTGGGTTATCATCTTCCATGATGAAAAGTGATGGGGTTACGAACAAAGGTCACGAAGAAGGGGGATAGACTACGAGAAGGCAAAAAATGAGAAAAATTTACTTGATAGGAATCAAGCAAAGAAACCTAGACGAGTGGACTACTAACTAGCTATTCTATTCCCCGGCAGCGGCGCCAAAAACTTGATAACGCTACACGCGTCGTTCAGGGTCAAAGGAACTTCCTTTTCTTCGAGCAAGTTTTATAACACCCTAGGCAGTGAACCTAATCGTTGTAGTGTAGTATTAGAGTAAGCCACGGGTATTGATATCGTTCTCTAGGGGAATAGGAATGCTAGTGAGGAGTTACTACGCTAAGGTTGGGGTTGAGGAAGATTATTTTTTATCTTTTTATGTTTTTTTAGGAAATGGAAAGGTATGAATCTCGGGGTTTGGATTTGGGGGTTGGTATTTATACCGATTACTCTACTTATCTAATTATCTAATCTAGGTGTATGTAGTCTATGTCTAATTATTGTGTGCTCGTATGATAGTTTAAAAATGTGTTCACTTAGGTTTTATTACTCCTTAATTATCTCCTATTTATGGTTGAATTGTCACGTCCTTATTCTTAATCGCGTTGTGTGTCTAAAGTCGTAGGGTATGCGTTTATCCCTAACTCTTTGAACTTACCAAAGGGTCTCGTCTACAAAATCTCTAGGATTTATACACTCTAACTCTAAGGCACTCTTTGTATGGTTTAGCCTACAACTACTCTAGGTGTCATAGTCTAAGGTTCACAAAGATTAATCAAGCATTAACTACACAACGAATGACCTATCGCATTACTAGATTATTAACAATTAAGATAAGAGACAACCAATCAATATTCAATAATTAAGTTTCATATTCCCTAAGCAAACACACAAGTAAATTAGCCGGACATGGAGAACATGCAAGCATACACACAAATAATCAAAGACATAATTGAATTAATGAAGTAAAACACTTATCTTGATGTAAGATAGGGTTTAGAACCCTAAAATACTGTACAAGACAGCCTTGGTTCGGTTTAGGTTTTTACTCCAAAAGACTACACATCAATACTGAAAAATTCGGATTCTATATATAAGATTACATATGCGACGGCGTCACCTTATAATTTGTGACGCCGTTGGGTCGCCGTCATTAGGGTTTCATCTTGGCCACGTTAGTCTTGCGACCGCGTCACCTTGTGCTTGTGACGCCGTCCTCTTCAGCTTATGACACCGTCTGGATCAAATCTAGGCCGTCTGAGTTGCGACGGCCTACTCTTTTAAAGCTTGACACCGTCACTTGAAAATAAGAAATTTGGCTTCGTCCGTCACAAAATGCTCCGTCGGCGTCGCAGCTTAAGCATGGACGCCGTCACCTTGTCTTTTAGCAGCTTGAGTGTCTCGATTTCTTGACTTTGGCCATTTTCTTCGTATATCCGCGCCTTTTCGTCCAAATAAGTGCCATTACAACAATTTGCCTTCAAGAGACCTAAAAAGTCAAAAGGAACGATATTAAGTAATAACGGATACAAAAGTGATCAAATAAGGGCTTAAATGACCCCTCAAAAAGGTACATTTTACAACCTTATCAATTACCTATCTCCTGAATTGGCTGTTCATCAACATCATCATAGGTTCGGGCATTTCCCTCAGCAAGGAACAACAACTCCTCTTCATCCAAAGCTGCTCCATTATCCTGAGCTTGCACAAGCAGCATCTTGTCTCTGAAGTATTCTGCATTCTGTGGACGTTTTGGAGATGTGCAGTTCCTAGCAATATGTCCCTCACCACCACAGTTGTAGCACTTAATTGGCTTTTCTTGACCTTGATTCCCATTCCTTCCTCTATTCTGATTATCCACATATCCTCTACCAACTCCACTTCTTCCCTGTTCATACTGCCTTTCTTGAACTGGTTGCACCATAACCTTCCCATCTTTGACAGTTGCTTGATTGTGTGGATTGGATGCTGTTCTGAGGTTATTGTTGGTGTGTGGAAGAGAGTTCATGTTTTGACTGACCATGAGAGACAGTTGATTGATGAAATTTTCCATGAATGTGTTTGGGTCTGGAGGCTTATATGCTGGATCAGGGATGAGTTTTTTATTACCATCACCCATGAGAATGACTTGAGAAGCTTTGGTAGTGATACCAACATTTGTGTAAAAGGCTGTTGAGTCATTTGATGAACTTTTTTCTCCCTGGTTGGTTTTGAACTGTTCTTGAATCCTTTTCTCAAACATAGCATGTCTCTCATTCTGGAGAAGGAATGCATACAGTTGCTCATAGTTGGTGTTCTTCAATCCTTTGGTTAGCTTCACAGAGGTGACAAACTTGTGCCATTTGGGATTCATGTTGTTCACAAACTTTGAGTTCAGCTGAATGTTTGGCATAGTCATTCTGATATTTCTCATATCATTTACAAGCTTGTGGAATCTCACGTAGTATTCATAGATACTCTCATCAGGTTTTATCTTGAAGTGCTCAAATTCATCATAAAATTGTGATTCTCTGTCTTCCTTGGTTAATTCAGAACCTGAGAGAAGCATCTTGACATTATCCCAAACTGCCTTGGCTTCAGTGTTGTGATTGATAAGCTTGTATATATCTTTTGGAAGACCCTGAAGTATAATGTTAGAAGCCACGATATCACATCGAACCTCTTTTTATCATTATCATTGAGCTCATCATACGTCTTTGGTCTATCTATTCCATAGATCATTGTTCCATCTGCGGCTGTATCAATTAAGTCTCTTGTAGTCTCAATCTGATAAGGACCTTCATCAATAGACTTGAGAATGTTGACTCCGTTTTCCTTTCCAAGACGGTACAATCGATTCGTTCGCCCAAGAGTCGTAGTCGGTTCTGTCAAGCATGGGTGGGCGAGTATCCGAACCAGTTGCTTGAACATCCTCGCAAATGCGGAGATAATTGTAGGTACGTTGGTAGATATGTTTAAAGATTACACGGGATTTTATAACTCAATGATTAAACTGGGAAATAGATTCTTTCACCGGATTTTACTAAATCAAGAGAAAACTGTATTACAAACAAAAATTCAACCAAGTCGCTAAGAAGCCTTGAACCAAGTCGCTAAGCACCAAGTTGCTAAGTATTATGAAATCAAGTCGCTATAATGCCAAGTCGCTAAGACACAGTCAAGTTGCTAAAGTACAACTCGCTAAGATCCAAGTCGCTAACACCAAGTCGCTGAGAATTATGACAACAAGTCGCTAAGCACCAAGTCCCTAAGTCGTCAAGTCGCTAAATAGCAACTCGCTAAAGTCCAAATCGCTAACACCAAGTCGCTAAGAAACTTAAGTAAAAGTCGCTAACAAAATTGAAATCAAGTCGCTACCACCAAGTCGCTACCCGTAGTGGAGAATCCACTAAGTGTACTGTTTGTCGGCTTGTCTCAAAAGACAAGTCGCTAGGACCAAGTCGCTACCAAAAAAACACTACAACTCGCTACCTTTTACTGAAGCAAGTCGCTAAGATGAAATTCACTACGAGAACCAAGTCGCTACCAAGAAAAAACTTCAAAAACACACTTTTTAATCCAAAACAAGCTCAACCACAGTGATTCAAGCTTACCAAATCAAAACCCAAGCACATACAATGATCCTAAACACAAAAGTACACCCAAAATTCAAGCTTTAACACTAGAAATGAACCAAATGATGCAAAAACCACTAAACCTTTTCAAACTAAAAAACCATCTAAAAACCACTAGAAATCCAAGGATATGTAAGAGATGATCAAACCATGGCTCTTGATACCATTTGTAACATATTGGATTTCACATACACATCAAACCATTAACACAAGAGGCGTACAAGATGATTTTCTAGAGAGAGAAAGAGTTAGAGGTTTGGGAACTTTAGTGAGAGAAAGAAAAATCTTATTATGAGCTCCAACTCTCTACCTTGGAAGGTAGAGAGTATTTATAGTACTTACATAAATCGCCACCTACGGGCTGTGGATCAGGCATACAGTGGGTAAAGACCCGTCCGTCCTCCACGGTGTTACTTAACTAAATACTACTTAACTTGTAATAATCTACGACTACGAGCTTTCTAACGATTACATATACTTGAGGTGACCGACTCTTTAATAACTGGATTTACTAAATCCTAACAAAAAGAGGTTGATCTAAAAGAATGTCCGAGATCAAAGCTTCATCAGCAGTGCATAAAGTATTTCGGACCTGTATGTTTTTTCATAAACTACACCAGTTGATTTTTTTATAAAAAGATACAACCAAGTTTTCTAACATATGATCATCTGAGTAGCGGACCCAACTTCCCCTTGATACAAACAATGGGGAAAAGTGGATTTTTTAGCCAGTGCATCTAACAGAATTTACGCTGGTGAGGTGAGATTTAGAATTTTTGCTAGACCCTCTTAGTATTAGTTTTCTACGGGACTAGAAATGTTAAGCCTTATTCTAATTTGTATTGACAGAAAAAGAAAGGAAAGTTTCATCAATCAAGTTTTCTCCTTTGGAGGAGCGAATTTAGCTTTCGGAAGGCTTGATGTGGATAATGGGACACTTAAGGTATAACAAATATGCTATTTGTGACATTAGCGTTTTGAAAGTTTAGACAATTTGCACATGAACTGTTAGATATGGCTTTGGTTGTATTTTATCTCAAGCGCGGAATAGTAAGCTAAAAGAAGAGTGTATCAAACATTTTGTGTGTCGCCCCGTATTTATATAATATAACCTCTTACTTCCCAAATTAAAAAAAAATAGACGAAAGAGTGTACCAAAACCAAAGGGTCCATCTCGGTCGTGCACAACCCATTCTAGCTGGAATACCCATTTTGATCTCTTACCCAACGAACTTGATCTACCCATCATTCCACATGCAGTAGATCTCTTTAAAAAATATCAGTATCATATATCACAATAAGAAGCTTTATTGTACTTTTGTCACTCTGTATGTTTCCCAAAACAAATTTTAGAGGTAAAAAATAGTGATTTTGGTCAGGTAACGGGTGTAAATGGGTGATTTGGGAATATGGGTTGACACAAGTGCGGGTCAAGTGGGTCTCTAATCAGGTTTATCTGGCCGTCTTCACCGACTTTTTCCCTTTCAATTATTTTTTGCTTAAATACTAAGATACAGGCGGTGTTTGTTTTCCTTTGAACATTTTCTTCCCACCAAGTTTTAATGTATAAAAATTTATATAAGAAATATTGTTTTGAATAAAATCGTTTTGTTATAGCTGTGCAATTTACAATTTGCCAAGGAAAACATTACAAAACCGTGTGTATACCAATCATTAACTCAAAACTTGCTGGTCCCACGAATCATCTCAAACTCAGAACCAATTCTCATGTAACAAATGCAACAGACAAAGTATGCAGTCTCCAATTTCCATTCCAGCCAAGACTGCACACTGCACCTATTAAATCTTAACTGTAAACCGCAAACCAAAACAGCCCTTAATTGCAGACCCAAACAACCCTTAACTGCAGACCCAAACAGCCCCGACGACTAAAGAATGTTCGCAAAAAAAGATCTCTGATGTGTGCATGTTTATTTGGCAGCCCTCTTATGGAGATAAATAATGGGTATTCTCAGTTGCTCCTTTGCTCTGTACGATGTTTAATATGCATTCATGGTTTCTGATAATATAAATTTTAGGTGTCCCACAAAAGCAAATCGAGCATGTGGACGGGGAGTTTGTTGTGGAAATATATTGGATAAAATGGATGCTATTGTGACAGGTGCAACCATTAGAGTTAAGAATCTGTAATAGGTGGTGCAGAAAATGCGTTCACGAATTAAAGTTTCAGATTTTTCGTTTGTTTATTGGGATACAAAAAGGTTGGTTTTGCTGTTGCAAGATGACCAGGTTTGTCTCAATCTTCTTTGTGAGCATGTTCCTGAGTTTTTAGATGTTTTACATCTCACTGGATCAAAATGGGGGAAAATAATCAGCCGATAAATCTGATAAAACTTTTAGAGCATTCAAATTCATGAAGTTACTTCAGTGGAGTGTGGGAGTTTGACATCGATAAAGTTCCATCGTTTTTTTAGAGAACCTCCAAATTGTTTGGCTCTCCCCATTGTCACATTAACAACAATTGCAGTTTCAATTCCAGTATTCATAAGTAAACTTGTACATAAATGTACCATACTTTTGAAACTTTGAAAAAAATTATGTCACTATTATTACAAAGACCCATCTGACCCATTTAAGCACAAATATATGTTTGACCCATTTGACTGCAATAACCCGCCTGTTCCATGTTTGTGTTTTCAGGTTTCCAGTGATGTTTTTGTAATAACTTTTGCGTGCACTTCACTTGGAGGGACAAAATTCAGCTCTAATATGGTATTTCGTCTCTATTTTACATCATTATTTCGTGAAAACAGGTTTGTTTTTTTAGAAAATATCAAAGAAAACATGTTTGATAAGGGATGACGACACAAGAACCTGATAGCTTAGCCTCTTTCTTAAATCATTAATTAAACCGTAAGCATGAATATGCTAATCAAATTCTTAAAGATGCATTGGCTATCAATAGTGTTTCTTTATCTGAAATAGAAGTTCTTGAATCATACTTGGCGTCCCTTCCAAAGGTATAAATAAAACACATTCTACAATTTATGTGATTGTTCATACTTTTTCAGCATGCATATTAACACACATGATAGTTTCTCTTTTTTTCGATTTTGTATTTACTTGATATGTGATGCTTTCAAATATGTTTACACGTTCTTCATCTATCTACTATCTCATAAGGTTTGCTGATTTTATCATGTTTTCCATTTCTGCAGTCACTTGATGTGATAGTTTGCATACATTTATCAATATGTGGTTATGGTTTTTGGGAATCACAAATCATTTGCATGTTTGTAAGGCCATTTGTTTGGCATTATCTTTGCTTTCTTGCTATTTTGGGGCTTTCCTCGGCGATTAGATTTCATCATTAATGTTCTTTGGACTGATTTTATGAGATCTATGAGTTTACAAAAAGTCGTTGAATAATTTTTTTTAACGATTATTAGACTTCAATACTTTTTAGGGTATTTTGCAGCTTCCAATGTTGCCATGCTGTTGTTGAACCATCTAAAGTATTTTTTTTAACATCATTACAGTTGATGCACTCACGAAGAGAAGGAGTCAACGTACTTCACAAACAATGCAAGTAACATTTACTTCATAGATAATCATAAAAAAGATAGCAATATGGACGGGTTAGGTAACGGGCCAAAATGGGTTGAGTTTCTTAAAGCTTTTAGATTCAAAACTTTGTGAGGTGCCCAAACGATATAGCTTCGAGATAAATATGTTGGTTTTATTGAAAGTTGCTTTTAAGCATGTTTAAATGTTAGACCATTTTTAACATATTTCACCAGCTACAAGACATGTGCACATGTCATATACGATGTCAAACAACATGAGCTGAAAGGAGTTTGCCATGGTTTAGGGTTAAATATGCTTCAGTTATGATGATTCTTGACATGTTAGATTACTTATCATTTTATAGTCTATCTTTCGATCAGGTTGAACCTTACGCTCCCAATTAGATAAACTCAAGTATAAGGAAGTTGAACATATACTAATTTTTTTCGTATGCATATAGATAAAAGTAAGAGCCAAAGTAGAATTCTACGATCAAAGTAAGAGCTCAATTAGAATTCAACGCATAGACTTTCATTGTGACTGCCAGGGGGAAATAGTTATTTCTATAACAGTCGGATTTTAAACTCAACATAATATTTTGTGCTCTACTGTTGTCCACTACAATCAGTGAAATGTCAGGAGACAAATTTATGGCTTACAAAAATTGCTAATAACTTTGTTACCATCCTATTAACTCTTTTTTTTTTGTAAAGTGAATAGAGTGGTGTCTGGCTAAGCTTATATATGGACCATGTCATGCAGGTTGGTCTCTTGAATGTGGATGTCTTATAGAAGCTATACTTGAGAAAAAGCTTCATCTTCATGCCACTAAAAAAGAGGATACAAAAGATACAGTGAGTGCACTGGATTATTTGCGGTTGCTTTGCTTCAGTTAGATCGTCTAACAACAATGTGACGGGAGGAAGGAGGATGGGCAATTGAGCAATTTTTGAATGCACCAAAACCCTGCCTCAGATGTGGCTGAGAAGAGATGACAACAACTCTAGCCACCTTATTCATTGCATTTTGGTCTTCTGACTCCCGTTACAAAACACGCTCTTAAGTACAGCCACAAGGGTGTTCGGTTTATGCGAAAAGTTATAAGGGGGTTATAAGGTGATTACAATGATGACGCAAAATTTTAATCTGACGTAGATTGATATCAGGCAAGCATATGCATATGTATTATGTTTTTAATTAGTTGTGGATTGATATACTTAAAGGGGTGAAATTTAAATTCTTTATTCAAATAATTCAGTAGGTTTACATTTGAGTTCAGATTGAGCGTTGAGCGACTCCAATTTAGGACATAGTATGTTGAAGCAGGCCCAGTCAAGTCGGAATGACCCAAAGACCGTTGTCTGTTCTAAATATTCTCTCTAAATAATAAATGTGTTAATTAGATTACAAAAACTATATTAATATTTGATTAAACAGTTTAGGGAGTTGTCGCATTAAGTTTAATTTTGACCCGTTTCACCCGTTTGTCGTTAACTGCATAGTTTAATCTGTGCGGATTGAGATATAACACAACTAACATTTGCTTTGACTTTCTTGCTTGGGAAAAGGAGCCTTGAAACCGAAAGCAGCCCTGAAGCCAACTATTTGTATCTTATATTTGGCAACTTTCTAAGTAGGGGCTGCTATTTGGATCATATTTGAGGCAGACATTGGTTACATGGTGTATGATTATATTTTAGGGCGATGGGTTTGCTACTTTACTCCGTATCTATTTTGCTTCGGATTCATGAAGTAAATTTTTATCCTTATAGTTGTAGTTTGATATTCTCTACACATATCTATTCTAGAAGTTATTATGATTTGCAGGTTGTTTAAGGGAGTTGAGGAAGATATGGGTTACAACTGAACCACAGGGCGACAATGCCTCCTGAAGATGAGTATTAAGTACTTTGAATGTTTAAATGTTCTACCTGTCTTTGATGTTTTTTGGTTACGAGTTTGGCTCATGTTCGTGTTTATGGTGATTGTTATTTTATTATCCCCATCTTTTGTTTTCAATATTGGATAATTTATCTTTGGACTTTCATGTCTCTTGCTGAGCATTCGTTCATTAATCTCTCTTTTGCGTATGTCATTGCAGATTCTACAATTCACTCCTACCTATAACCAAGGCTTATGCTACTTTGTGTGTGGTGGCTACAACACAAGCCACATTCAAGCTGCTTCCTATCTATTATAAACTTGGAGGACAATGAAATTGAACATGTACCTAAGCTTATTGAAGTAGTGTTCCAGAACTGTAGGGGTCAAATGGATCACTGGGTTGAGCCATATATTAGACTTAAAGTTGAGCGTTTGCGACAGCTGAGCGACCATACTTGAAATGCCTTCTGGTGCAAGATGTAAGTAACTTAAGTTTTTTTATGTTATTAGATCTTCAAGATGCAGAAACTTGATGTTGTTAGACTACATAACCCAATGATATTTCGCAGAGTGCTATTACTTTTGTTATTCTGCTGCTTATTTTTAGACGTTTGTATGTTATGCAGATTGTTGATGCTCTTTACTATAATTCATCTTTGACACTCAATATATTGCAAAAGCTTGGTGTTGCTACAGAAGTTTTCAACCTTTGGTTTCAGATGTTGCAACAAACTAAAAAGAGTGGTGTGTGGGCTAACTTTAAGAGGTAATTAGCCCTCATTTCTTTGTTTTTTAGCGACATGTATTGTACTTTTGTGTAGTTGTTGTTTGTGCTGAGATATATCTTTTATAGACTTCTAGTATGGTGCACATATTGATGTTGGAGGTGGCAACTTTAACCCCTCTATATACAAATAAGTCGACTTGGGTTTTATTTTTACCTTAAGTGTTCTGATGACCCTGGACAAACAGACTGAAAGTCACCCGAAATTTATTCAAATGCATAAAACGTTTCACACCACCTTATTAAAAAGTTTAGATAACCGTTATGATGATGTAATTTCGTAATCAAGTAATCAGATAAAATAGAAGAATGCTCGTGCTTTGGATCAAATCGACCTAACATTTTCTTTGACCTCTTAATCAACCTGCCCATTTTGCCACCCAACTTGATGTCTTGTGTTTTTTTCAGGGAACATGACAAGAAAGTGTACTGTTTGGGTTTGACATCTCTACTTACACTTCCTTCGGATCAATTGCCAGGTGAAAAACAAAGTAAGCAACAAAAGCGTACTTTAATTTGTTGTTTTTTCTATATGAAAATTCAACATCATGCTATTAAATTTTGCCACATAATAAAGATATATGATGAAAAATCATAAGTAAGTGTTTTGGATTAATATGTTTATCACCACACATTTATTTCTCGATACACACTAATAAAGAAGACTTGGTGGAGCCTCTTTGCCACCTCCTTTCCTTTCAGGCGCTTTAAGAAAATCATTGGGTTTCTATGCCAATGTTTGATCTCATCCAAAAAAGGTATTATGATGCGTATATTTTGCAAGAACTGTCATGATAACAACGGTTTCTTAAGAATTCCCATCTGAATATGAACTTGACAAATGTTTTTAATACTTATACTAAAGCTAATAGAATGAAATTTCTTGTGGCACCTGCTGGAAAGGTAGGGATTTGTTTCATTTTATTATACCTTGAATCAATGTTATTCTTATTGATATCTAAACTGATGTTCACTTCTTACATTAATGTTCTTCGGAATGAATATGCTGAATGGATAGTAGCAAGCCAAAGAAGTCTCCTTTAGGTCATGGAAGCCTTCATATCAGCTAAGCATCCACTTGGTGTTTTTTCATCTGTTTCCACACTTGCAGCCTATACTATTCTATTTATTCTTCCTCAAAGTAAGTACATTCAGTTGGTCTTAGTTTGCAACTACTACTTTGGAAAATATAAATAGTTTTTTAAACCATATATGGAATTAATATGTATATCATAATTGGGTCTGCGCCAAATAGAACTCATGTCACTTGTGCATTGGTATATGAGCAAACACAATCTGGCCACGTTCACTAGGGAGTCTGTTCAACATGGATGAAGGTACTAGCTCATTTTTTTTACTGGTGGCCGAATATAGCTCGATTTGAACTTTTCTATGATTGTAATCTTAATTTGATGGTTTATTTTCAGAATTCCATGCCTATGACAGAGATCCAGGATTGCGGTTGGGCTCCAGTTTATGTTAGAACATCCAATTTCAGACTTCGTAATGATCCTAAGGTATCAGTTATCATGATTGGGCCAGGCACTGGATTGGCTCCATTTAGTGGTCTCCTTAAGGAAAGGTTAGCTCATAATGAAGTTGGGACTGAGCTTGGATCATCCATCTTATTCTTCAGATACAAAATCGCAAAGTGATATGTTCAAAACACTCTTTTTGAAGATCATAATTTATGGTCACATAATGAGCGAGGTCCAGTGCGTTGGTTAACATGTTAAACGGGCAAATTATAGTATGTGGTCTCTTTGTTTGGGTTGACCTAAAAAATTAAAATTTTATTATGAACATGTAATGTATCAAATATGATTACATAAATGTAACATTTCAATAATTATATAATTGATGGCATTATTGAAACTAAGTAAACTATATGAGTTTATATAATGGTTTTTTTATATATTTGTTTAGTTATGGTGTTTCTTGCGATATAAGGGTTGTATCTTTACGTTCATCAATGACAAGTGTTTCATGGGTTACACTCAAAAGCGTTGGTTAACAATCAGAGTAAGATGCAAATTCATTGCATATGACCTTCATTATTCCACCAAGAAATTCCTTAATATAAGTTTTATACGACGACCTTAGTAATATAACAAACGCTAACAATTTGGCAAACGTTGGTATTATGATTATAAAAACAATTTGTTAACACCAATATTTAGCTAAACAAAAAAATTAAATGATAATTAAATTTTTTTCACAACAATTATTATTTATTTATGAAAAAAAAATGTTACATTACAACTAAATACGACTGTTCAAAACCAAAACAAATTGACAATAAAACTAAAAAAAAAAACGATAACTAATAACTTAAAACAATAAAAACACAAAATACCATGAATAGATGGGCGGGCTTCGAAAACTAGGGGAGCAACATGGTTAATAAGAGCATGGAAATTAAAAAAAAAAATTAAGATGGTATATACAACAAAATGATAAAATGTTTCGTGCAACTTATAATGTTTGTGAGTATTAAACCTGCCATCCAATCTTGGTTTTGTGCATTAGCTATGCTATCATGATTTTTCAAAAGGTTTAAATCGGTGACGAAAACCTGACTCCGTGCATTTTTTGGATGTCAACCGACCGACCAAGCCCGAGGCAATTGACACATTTTTCAGTGACCAGTGATCTTTTCAGACACGACTTGGAAATCCCTTCTTGACGGGTCAATCGGACGTTTTGTGATAGGTGATGCTATCATAGTTACTTGATTAGCTACACTTGGAAATAATGAATTGCACGATGCCCTTTAAATGACCTAATTTTCGTATGTTGATTATGATGTTAGTTATTTATCTAATAACTCTTAGTTCGACACATTACATTGTTACTTGCTTATCAATTCTTTTTATATTAATAGCATTATTGACACGGTTTACGAATTATTAAAATAATAATAATAATAATAATAATAAAAAATAAATAATAAATAAAAAAATAAAAAAACGAGGCAACAAAGTAAACCAAATTATTTATTTTCTTTTATATAACTTTCATGGACTTTGACTTTTAATACCCAAAACTATGTATATGTACAGATTGTAAATATCAAAATTCAAATACATATCATCGTGATATTTTATTTTCATCACCACATATAATTGTCAATGGTCCATTGATTCACCCAAGTTTTATTAGGTGATTATATCTCAAAGTTATATTTCTTAATTTTACCTCTCCTCTTTTACAAGGTTAATTTTAAAATGGTTCAGTTATCTGAATGATAGAATTAACTATGCATCACTAATGAAAATTCATTCTTCTTTACTTGATGACTTACTCTTTTAATTTTTCTACACAAGGTGATTGGGTATATAGTTTTGGAAAGACATGTATGGTTAACAAGTGCAAAGTTATTTCGAGTGTCAATTACAAATTAAACTTCCCGAAACTGCATAAATAGTCTTAGGCACTACATTTGTGACTGGAAACATGTGAACCAGTTAGCATTACATAGCCCTAGGTACTACCTCAACTCGATTTGACAGTACCTTAAAACTGAGCCGTTTGATACAATCCGTTTCAAATTGATACCGATTTTTTTCATATTGTGCTTTCCAAACACATTATCATTACATAATTAAATTAAGGGTTAATTTTGAAAGAAACTATAAAAGATATGAGGTTGTATAAACTTTAAATTTTACCCGCTCAACCAATTTGACCCATTTTCTCTTAGAGATGTTTTATTATGACATGACCTTTAAAGAGGTAAATATATGTACATTTATATTGTTGATTCTCATATAGGCTTATTATTGAAGTAACCTCAAGCACGCGCTTGATAAACAAAATAAACCAAATTAAGCTGTTGATATGTCAAAGACTCAACTACTCGACTTAGCATCAACCATTGTAAATAAAATGCAGTATTAATATTACCATCACAGGGAATAATATTCTTGACAATGTAGTATTCGATATGATAGAGACAGCGTCCCGGTTCTGTATGACTAGAATAAGCGAGCTTTCGTTTTCCAAATCTTGGCTTATAACTTGAGAAGGGTTACAAGATTATAAAGAGAGCAGATGTGCTTACTATGCAAGTTGGTGCTTGAATATTAGTAGCATTAACTAAAAATAAGGGTTACAAGATTAAGAAGGGACAGGATGTTCTTACTATGCAAGTTATTTTTTTCACTATATTAGTAAAAAAATAGGCTTACTCTAATTTATTTTTTCTTTAAGTGTGTTGCACTTCTTTTAAAATGTGTTATTCAAAGATCCTAAACCAGATAACTCGACCTTATACTATTTGGTAGTATACTTTGATCATGCGTACCACTTTTTAACCTTTTTCCCCTCATATTTGATAAACATTTGCTTTTTCTGTTCTTAATACAATTAATAAATAATTTGGTATGTTTATAACTTATTTTCAGTAAGTTAAGCTTTTAAACGATATTCATATGGCTTGCAATAACATAATGACAACCTATTAGATTGATATTTGACTTCAAACTAAAAAAAATTATTTCAAGAGGAGCAAAATTGTTGCAAGTAATGCTTCTTCTTTGTTATTCTTTGAGACTAGAGTCTTACAAACTTATTATTAGTGGTGATCTCAATAGTGTTTGCATTAACCTATAGTTGTAAATGTGTAATATGTAAGAAACGTCCCCAAATAAGCTGATTGTTGTATTAAAACACAATATATATAATATAGTGTTTGCATTAACCTATAGTTGTAAATGTGTAATATGTAAGAAACGTCCCCAAATAAGCTGAAAGCTTTTAAAGAAGCCATGCCTTTAGTGCTTTCCAAAGTAACTACAATAGGTTAAATCAACCCCTTTACTCAAACAATAAGCTTTTTAAACACCCCTTTTAATCAATTTCTAAATAGTAAAAAACTACCTCTAGAGTTGCATATTATTGTGATACTAGTAGTTATGGAATGTTTGTGCTACTCTTTTTTGATCCTTCCATTCTTATATACAAATATTGTAGATAAAATCTAAAGAAACGTATGCTTCATGTTCATTAACTTTACACTAGATATTATTGTTTGAAGCTCTATTTTATGAGTTTCATAATAAGTTGTGAACAGTCCTTGCTGTTCAATATCTTTCTTTTTTGCGCTACTGTTAATAGTAATGATGTTTTGTAATCGAATGTTTCTTGAGATATGACATATTATTAGTAGTAGCTACTGATATCGGCTTTCTTGGTTTCACATTATTGAAGAAGGGGTCAAGTTGGATTGCCACTGGTTTGAATTTGATGATGCCCGTTACCAAATTCATGTTACCCAATCAAAGTTTCTCTTAAAAATGAAAGAATATGGGAAATATAGTATGTAACTTGGATTACGGTATATATAGTTTATGGATTACGGTAACATCAATTATAGATCTTAACCGTTTCATTTAACTTTTAATTATTTTTTAGTATATATTTGTTCTACTAAATCATAAAAATAAAAACCATAAGTTATACCCGTCCATCGGACGGGTTTTGTCACTAGTGTATATATATCTATACATTATATATAAGAGGAGGCATGCCACATAAAATGCCACTTGGCATCCCATAATGCCATGTCATATTTCCATGTCATCATTGAATTTATGTGGCATTTTTTTTAAATTTGTTTTGAATTTTGGGTTTTATTAATGCCACATATTAATTTATAACTTATGCCACATAAGCAATTTTTTGCCATCCATAAATTCCGAAATTATTTTTTGGAAAAAAGCATGCCCCTGGATTCGAACATGGGTTGGGCATATGATTGACATGCATCTTAACCACTTCACCAACACATTAGTTGGTTTTTATTTTGGAACTTATAATTTATAAAAGTATGTAATTAAATAACTCCTCCCATTTAGTTGGATAAAATTTACTATATGAAACCCTAATCTCACGTAGAAAAAATACGGTTCATTCATAATTACTCTTTCTCCAAACCCTAACATCATATTTTCCTCAGCCATCTTCTCTAATGATCATCACTTTTTATTTTGTAGTTGATTTGGAATTCGTTTTCGGGTATTCATGATTCATTATTGATCTTCATAATAATTTTTTATATGTTTACAAATGTGTTCAAGTTTTTATCATTAACTATAATCGAATTACATGTTGTGTTTTTATTTTACAGCACCAATGCTACTGATGCAGCTCAAGGTCAAGAGTAAATTTGTGGTGTATTTCGTTATGAGGTCTGAAAAAAATGGGCTTACCAAGAACTCGAATACATATCAAGGAATCAGGATACTACGTAATTTTAATCTTCTTCTTTTTTATATGCTCATCTTTTGGTCTAAGGTGTTCTCTTTGTTTGCTTATATTATTTTTGCAGAAAGTTCTTTTGGTCTAAGGTGTTCTCTTTGTTTGCTTATATTATTTTTGCAGAAAGTTTGAGTGGGAGTTTTGTTCAGTGGAATATTTTGATCATGTTTCACATAAGGTACCTTTTTATTGTTTAGGAAACCCTAATATTGTATGTCGTAATATTCTATGTCGCCCAGCAAAGTACAAATCATGTACACACATTCTCTCATTTGATCGTTTTAATTATATCGTCAATTTCAACTTAGGGTGTGGTCCGTTTGTGTTACCATGAATAAATGGTCCCAGAGTGGTGTTATTCCAATGGAAGGTTACTTGTTATCAAGCACCACAACAAGATCGGGATTTAAATTAGGGTTTTGATGATAATACTGAATCTATCATCATGAACCAGGTTTGTTCAATTTTTAATGCAGTTCATATAGAGAATCAATATTTGTTTTAATTGATTCATAAAATTCTTATTCTCAATCCAAAAATTAATATTTCATTTATGAAGAAATTTTTGGAGCAAATATTCTATTTATTACTGAAATTAAAACATACAACGTGGTCAAATATTGATTGAATTGGCTGCTATAAGCATTATTAAACCAGTAACTTTGGAACTCAGTGGATAATCACCTTTCTTTGTGTGTGAGGATGCCAACGTTGATGAAGCTGTTCTACAATCAGGTTTATTCTGGAATTTTGTCCACAACATCTTTAACTTTTATAAAACAAAACAGGAAAGGGGAAAATCCCGTTCGAATTCCTCTATTTACAGAATCGTGTGGCAATACTAAGATTTCAGATACATGTAAGAATTCGGCATGTACAGCGGTTCTATTTGTAGCTGACACTTTCTGTAAGAGATGCTATTGCTGCATTTGCCACTTGTTTGATGATAACAAGGATCCCAGTCTTTGGTTGGAATGCACGTCAGATTCTTTTAACAAGGAGTCTTGTGGCTTATCTTGCCATATTGAGTGTGCTCTTCAACATAGAAAAGTAGGGTCGTTAATCTTGGGCAATAGATGCAATTAGATGGGAGTTACTGTTGCGCTTCTTGTGGTAAAGTTTCAGGGATACTTGGGTGAGTTTTACATTTAATTGTTCTTTTTTTTTAATTTTCTAGATGTGGCAATATGGGCATGTCGGGTTGGGTTAAGTTACGAGTAAACAACAGAAATCTAATAGATAAAGAAATTTTATTAAACAATCTATGCATCTTGAAAACTATAACTAACAGGAGGTCTTTTGTAATAATAATGAAAAGAATTAGAAGGGACAAATTTATATAAATGTTTTTCCGTAAGCACTAAGCACCCGTGTTATTTAGGTATATAGGTGTTATAATTTAGGTAAATGGGTCAAAAATGGGTTGAAACTGCCATTAAGTGAAATCTTTATTATAGCATGTTGTGACTGAATACATGCAAATGGATGGATCTCAAACCCTTTAGACTGACACCGATGGCCTTATCAACGGTTTTGCGGAGGTACTAAGTAAAAACTTCCTATCAGTATTATATAGTGAAAATTTCAATTAGCTTGAGTGATTTTCATTTTTTTTGTGAAATTCTATTGGTTCTATTGAAAATGTTTCAGGGTGAAATGATTTTATTTGCTGATATGAAGACGTTATGGAAGACGGTATGGCTTTTTAAATAACTTTCGTTTGTCTTTAACTCATCAATTGTTTGACAAAGAACATAAATCTGATCCTAACCTTCTTTTCATGATTTTTAATAGACTGAAAAACCGTCACATTAGAAGAAATCATAAATTGATGTTTTAGTACAGGTAACAGTTAGACATGCTCTAAGATTGTATGCTACGTTTTCTATTTGATTTCATTGTTTATATGCAGCTTTGCTAATTTACTCCATCTGCTTGGATTATTTATATATAACTACATCTGACTTTGAATGGGTGTGACTTTATCTAATGGGGTTTTGTTAACCCTGATATGTTTTGGCATTTTACTGCAGGTGAGGGGCGAATACAATGACGATTGTGGTGGTAGTTGGAGAATCTTGCAACCGGGAAGTATAAAAAACGTTTCTCCTCTTATGATGTTATATATGAGCTTCTGAAGACTGATTCTATGTTCTGAGTTTCTCATAGATACAATTATGTGCATGAGCAGAGCTGACCAAATCCTAAACAACTGTAAGTATATGTTCATGCTTCCATATTTAGCTATAATATAATTCCACCATCCATTATTCTTTATAATGTTAAACTTTTTTCTTTTTGATATGTTGTCTTGAATGTTTACTGATAGATATACTGTTGTATACCGGTATGATTCTCCAAATAAAGCAATAACTACTCTCATATGTTTTTGTATATGATGATAACGTTCTCACTTCTATCATATAAATAACGCTCAACCCCTAACTGTAAGTCAGGATACAAGCAGACGGCATAGTTTTATTACAAGCAGACGGCATAGTTTTATCATACTAATGTGTCAAAATTGTGAGTTATGGTATTATTCCTATAAGATAATATGTACCTTGGTGCGACTACGAGTGCAAGTGCTTTGTTTACTTTGGACTTCTTTTGGTGACACTTGCAATTGTCCTTGATTTTTGCAATCTTTTGAAAGGTCAGACTTCAGGTCAGAGATCCCGAGAGACAATGGACTTGGCATGTATTCATCAGCAAAGGTATGAAATACATTTGACGAGGTTAACGGTTCTATCTCAGGAATAATATCACCTTTGGTAGCACTCTTCAAGTCAAACCCAAATATTCTAAAACTCGAAATACTTTCAGATCTCTTCATGTCAACTGGAGTTTGAATTGTATGGCGGACCATCTTTGGGGACCTTTTAATCTTCCATTTCATCAACAAACAAGTTATGAGAACCCATGATTGGAGATGATAGCCAGCTAGCCTCCATTGGAGTTGTTGTATGACACTCAGTGGTGCCACTTTCAGTTTGATTCCGAAGCCAGGACCTTTGATAATCACTCGCCTGTCCATCAGGAGTACAAACAGACGATGCAGTAGGGCATGCAGGTTCTGAAACAAGCAGCGCACAGGTTAGCATCTCAAGATCCAAGACTATTAAACTTAATGAGGGGGTGTTTGGCAGAAGACTGCTTATGGTTCTAATTTTCTGATTATCGAGGGTCAACGTCGTTATTGAAAAACACAGTAAATTCTAAAATACCTTTAAAGTATCTTAAAGATTCACATTCAAATACCCCTTAAGGTAAAAAGAACATAAAAAACTCACCAAGATTAGAAACTTCAGACGGAAGTCTAGGCCTTTTACATTTTGGTGCCACTGATTCAACCAAACTTGTGGGAACAGGGGTTCCAAATGTCTCAATCTCCCATGGAACCCTTTCCGGTCTCAAAATAGATGCCAGTTCATCCCATTGGACCTGAGATAGGCATGTATATGTTTGTTTTTGTTATTTTTTTCTTTATTTATTGATTTTTTATATCTTTTACTGGATTTATCCATTTTTATTGAAAAATAAAACATATATTAACCTTCAATGAGCGCCATTTAGAGTCTTCCCATTGGGGAGATATGTCTTCAACTCCAACTATTGTCCCTGTAAACCTAAATAATGACAGCAAATTCATTACATAAGAGCATGGTAGGTAAAAACTCAAAAACGTCCTGGTGATCGTAAATCTTATTATTACCTTCTTTTAGGAGAGTCCTCGCCCTCAAATGGCATCTTAAATCTCGTGCCAACGGTGAAATTGTTGTTTATAGCTTCTATATACTTATTTAAGCTTATGATGAACTGGCTTGTCCTAAAAAAATACAGCAACTTTAATCAACTCGATCAAGATTCACATCGTACAAAGTAACAAGTGGCTAAAGGTAGCAAAATTGGCAGGTTGGGTGGGTCAGAAATGGGTCAACATGGGTACCATTTTGTACGTTGACCCAAACCCCTTTTTTTCCAGAATTCTAAGAGTTACTGGTGTACGTTGACCCAAGCCCCTTTTTGTCCAAAATTCCGTATTAAGTTACAATTTTGACTAAAATTGTAAAGGAGGTTTTATGCATATATAGTATACTTTGGCAACTTTTGACCCATTCGACACATTTAACCCTGTTCCTTTTTACCTAACTTTTTTTTATTTTACCCATTTGACCTATTAAAGGTTAAACATAAACAGATTGACACATTTATAAGGTAATGGGTCGAAATCGCCACCTTTCTAAGAAATCTTACCTCGGCTTGTAATAAACAACAAACAGGGTTTGGGTTGAAACAGCATGTGATGCAGTTGCAAGAACTCCGAGGTGCATACTCTGGCTTGAAATTACTTAAGTAGGCATGGAACTTGGTTGACGAGCAAAACGTTTAATGCCTACACGTAATTCACCATTCTCTCCCCTACTTATTCGTAAAAAAGTAACCAACCTGAGTCTTCCCAAGACGACAATCAAGGTCGACTTCATAATCCTTGTGCACCAACGGTTTCCTTTGCACTGGTGGACCTTTCACATAAACAAAACGAAAAGGAAATATAAAAGTTGGATGGAGAGGATAAGAAGAATACACTTGGCATGTATGTATCAGGTACAGAAGTGAATAAAATAACAAACAAGAAAAAACAACATAAAAAAGCACCTTTTTTCCATAAAATATATAGTTTTGACCATGATTTCATTTAAGATGATGCGCACACTCAACATAAAGAGGTATCCCCTGCTTCAATGGTTGACGATCCTATAAAATTGGAACACGAAAGTACTCTATGGAATGGAAAGGTACATATTTTTCTTTCAAAAAGTGGCTTAACCTATGTAGAATACTAAAGAAATAACCAGTATAGAAAAGTTTTTGATTTAAAATGTAAATGTTACATGTAAGTTCATTTTGTTTATTTCATTCAGATGATATTGATGAGTAGACTATATCTTTGTTTACTGCAACATGATCTATGGTTGAAGTAATATACCATTTGTAGTGTCCAATTTTCAGTTTCCAGAAAAGTTGGTAGTACCTTTATGTTTACAAAGTTGTCAACTGTCTTTATTTTCTGTCTAAATGCCTTCAAGATCAATGGAAGTATATTTAATAACAGATAAACTATATTCAAACAAGTCTGAAAGAGATTACGATGATCAGATTTCTCATTTTTGCAATATGCTTAGGTTTGCTTTTCTTAAAGATGGGAATTCTTCAATTGCTATTGGAAGCATGTGGGAAACTACTGATGGCAGTGATCCTTCAGTTGAAGTCAACTATGGTTCAGAGTTCAGACGGTTGTAAGGTCTGTTTATGAATGATAAGTACTAATCGCATAAATTGTCTTACCATCACTAATCATATTGTTTACCATCACTAGCTCCAGTCATTAGATATGGTGCCATATATCCATTGAAGAACGATGGCATCCAAGGTGGACCAAGTTTCAGGATCGGCAGTAGGTTTTGGGTTTTTCTCTGTTATGTAAGTTCCTGTCTTTTTTTTTTACTTTAATTATTTTTTTAGGACTAGAATGTAAATTTTAGAAAAGAAAAAAATACACACCCCTTTCGAATAGGTAAGTAATTTCTTTGAATCGGATTGTGCATACCTTTCTTTGTTGTTTATTAATCGGTTGCCCATAGATCCAGGTTGTGTATTTGTCTTGGGTTTGGATCACATCCATTTGGGTTTCTTATAGAATTTGCATGTATGCATAAACTACTAATTTCATTTAGGTTCCATGTGATAACTTGCAAGCGTAACAAGCGTGATATGGAAAAGGGTTGATAGCCATGGCAATGATCAATGAAGTATCCTTTTGAGAGAACATTTTAGTTATTTTGAATTGTTTATTGAAACGACCATTGCAAGAAGATGTTTAAAAAAACTCTCCCAAACAGTCTTTTATTACCGGTAGTTTTACTAGAGCAATTCTAAAACATGGTCGTTATAGCCAAATTCTTTAAAAAATTACATGTAGGATTTTGTGTCTGCAATTTGAGATTGCATATTCAAAAGGGATGGCCTTTTTTACGTAATAGACAACTAAAGCAAGAAATTTCAAAGAATCCATAATTTCATACAAATGAGCATTTTTAAATACTCGAATGAAACTGCTTATTTCAGTAATGGAGTGTTTGGAATTGCTTCTTTAAGTGTGTGTGAATTGCCTATTGATTTATAAAGCTTTTCAAGCATGGAAGCAATCC
The DNA here is from genome assembly GCA_910596185.1 of Chrysanthemum makinoi. Lineage (NCBI taxonomy): Eukaryota > Viridiplantae > Streptophyta > Magnoliopsida > Asterales > Asteraceae > Chrysanthemum > Chrysanthemum makinoi. Next base: position 203,893,614 of record OU343217.1, on the reverse strand, counting down.
TATAAACTATACTAAAAAAATTTATCTTATAAATTTAGAACAGATAAGTATTACGTTGATCAAATAAAATTGACATCATGTTTTGTTCTTACTTGCAGACATTTAGAGAGCTCTTCAAAGAACGAAAGTTTGCAAGGTAATAAAATTGTTTTTCTGTTAGTTGTTATTTTAAACTCAAATTACTTAAACTCAATGACAATCAATAACATAGCCGTATACGAGGGTGTGCGAGGTGCGCTACAGCACAGGGCCTCAAATTTTTAGGGGCCTCAAATATATACTCCATTATATATGGGGCCTCAAAATTTACTTCCAATAAAAAAAGGTTAACGTTGTACAATCTAATGTCGTAAATATTTGTTAAAACTTAAGATAGATTATCAAAATACTATGTTTTTTGTTTCAATAGTTGGTATAAATATATTTTTAACCATCGTGTATAATTATCGTATAAGCTTTCGCACAAGGCCTCTGTTTGCTTAGCTACGCCACTGATCAATAATTTGATGTTCACCACGAACTGGATTACCGCTCTATAACTTTTGTGTTCATTGTTGCAAACCGCACTATAGCCATTGCCAGGGACGGAACCAGGACCAAATATGATTGGGTGCACCAAATTTTTTGAACCATAATATAGAAACAAATTTTGATGTAACGGGGTCATTTAAGATGCATTTGCGAAAAATCGATGTTTTTTATAAAATTAACACTATATCGAAAAAATCCATACGGGACACCCCCTGGCTCTGTCCCTGGCCATTGCCAAAGTGATCCGATATCAACATCTAAGTTAGATGAATGCATCTTTATTTTAATTCTTACGTTCATGAAAATTTACAACTATGTCAATAAATGCGATACAAGTGTTTAGTTTTAGGATTAATTTCATATATCACCCTACTTTCTAGATTAATTTCATATATACCCAAAGTGCAAGTATTAAATGCATAATGTACCATGTTTTTAATGCATGTTTGGATATATATGAAATTTTCAACTAAAAGGAGGATAGATATGAAATTGCCCCTTAGTTTTATATACACATTAACTGTCTAATGAAATGCCTCATAGACATTATTTGATGAACTACCTCAGTTATATTATTATATCACAACCATTAGAGATTTAATATAACATTTTAAGCTGGTTGTATGGATTGGCAAAGTAACTTTACCAATGTATAGGGTTTAGGTGAATTGGTGTCACCAAAACCCCATTACCTAATTAACTTGAAACCTGATGGTTAAGTAACTATGTTCATCTTTCATTATCTGTGAAATTGCAGGCAAGTAGGTTCTTGGAGAAGTAGACTTTGGCTAAATAATACTCCGTAGAATAGGAAGAATAATAGCATCAAACTATACAAGTAGAATTGAAGAGAAATTGACTACGAAAGATGAAGGAGACGGTTGACAAGAGCTGTTAACTCTTCAACCAGAACAAAACATAAAAGAAGTATCTCTACGAGGTATAGCCATTCTTATTCATTACATTCTGGGGAAGTTATCTCCATTTTCTTAACTGCTGCACTGGGGATTTCGGAATTCTCTATACGTGTGCAACTTTTGCGGGTTAATTTAATTACTGCCGGTCCACCCGCGACTGCTCTTGGTTTTAACAGTTAACACAACGTATTTATATCTCTTCTTAGTCATATATGTATTCATGTGGTACAATTTCTTTAAATAAAATCAAAATTACTCATCAGATTATTACAGTTTATATGATGCTTTGATTATATATACCACAATGGATGGTTAGTGGATGATTTGTTGATAAAGACAAATACTACAATGTTTGACCTGCAGAAGTAATCAATGGTAATAAGCTTCTTCTATCCCAATTAGACGGCCAATATGAGAAGATGGCACAAGTAATTGTGTGATAAATGTGACGGGACCTGAATCTCTTTCAATTCTCTCACTGCACCTGGGTTGCAAACGTATTGCAGCTTCAATAGTTGGAGAAAATGTGTCGTCAAAGACATGTACATAAAAAAATTACAACCACATAGAGCTATATCCTTTTATCTTTCTAACTTATATGACATCCTAATTGAGACCAAACCTACCTCCTGTGCAGAAATAGATATTACGCATTGCATTACCAACATTGATCATTGCACCAGATCCCGTCTAATTTGATTGACCAATACACCTCCTTTGCCAATTACACCACTGATATTTTCAGTATGACAAAGTAAACAAAGAGAAAATTCTTTCGAAATAGCTTCATGTCTTGGAGGTGAGTAGAGGTTGTGAGCCCAATCTCCTTTTTCACCATTATAGCCACCACCATAGGGACCAACCAATGGAGTTAAGCCCATAGTCGGGGCACCAGTTGTTCAAACAACAGAGATGGCAGAAGGATTACAATGTAACTATTGAGTCTTTGACAGGAAGTCATATAGACGGGATGGTATTTGAAAGATTGCTTCAACACTGCGGATATGCCAAAAAGGGAAATGTACACACGAAAGCCTCGATTGAATCAGTAAGCAAGATAGTCCATATATCCCAAAATTATTTTCCACCTTATTATTTTAATATGTCCCAAAAATGATTGTCCGATTCTAAAAACCGTACATATAATTGATTAAGTTTCCCATATCACCCCTAACTACCATTAATAAAATATTTAAAAAAAAATGAATAACTGGTCAAGAATAAAGCTGGAATTTTGCTAACTTAGAGTTTAATATTTAAACTTTTCTTCGTCTGTTCTGTTTTCGTCCCGTGGACGGTTACTTTACAGTGGAGGGTAACATATCTTTGTATTAAGAATCATAAAAGCATTCAGATTCTACAAGAAACTAAATGGAATATAAGTATGTAAAATGTCCAATGTAATTCATGTGGATACTAAATTCAAATTCTTTTGACCCAAAAGAAAATGAAACTTAGAATTAATTACGAACATAAGTATCCTAAAGACATTCTTCAGAATACCTTCAAAAGCTCATCACCGTTGAAGGCACAAGTGGGCATATGCTTATCGTTAGAAATGCGAATTTGGGTACCAGTAACACGTGGAAATAATTTGACTTTGTTCGTAGTTTGTAATATGCATTTCACTGTAAGTTTAATTTTTCGTTACAGTGACTCTAAAAGGTGGAAAAGGTTCTGGAAACTGATACAAACGGCTGCACAAGTAAACGTGCTCAACCAGTATCAAAGATTTTGAAACAACCTTTAGAACAATTATACGAGAAAAGGTGCTTTATAAGAAAACTATAATTTTAATTTTGTGTTTTTAACCTTCAAGATATTATGTCCATAGAAGTTAACTTTTCATTAATCGTTTAACTGTTTAGCGGATCAACAAGAGAGGCTGCACTTTCTTCAATTTTATATATATATATATATACATACATACATACATATATATATATATATACATATATATATATATATATATCCTGCTATTCCTAACGCAATACAATGAAAGAATTATAACAAGTAATTGTATGATTATAGTTGTGTATATATATCATGGTAACATCAATTATAGTTGTAAATTGTTTAATTTAACTTTAAATTACTTTTTAGTATATATTTGTTCTACTAAAACCTAAAAATAAAAACCACATGTCATACCCGTCCATCGGACGGGTTTTGACACTAGTATATATATATATATATATATATATATATATATATATATATATATATATATATATATATATATATATATATATATATATATATATATATATAGGTAAAGTTAAAATAAAAAGACAAATATCCGTAAAAAGAATAAAAAATATATATATATATATATATATATATATATATATATATATATATCTTCAAAAATTCCAAAAAAATTTCACAAGATTGGGTATGTTGGTGCATAAAAATTTTGTGAAAACAGTTTTTATAATTTTGATTTTTGATACGTTTTTTTTAATGCACAAATAAGATCTACGCTAACTTTAATACAAATCTTGAATTAAAGAACTTGATCCAATGGTTAATGAGAATGAGACCATACAAATCTTGAAGGGTCTCCGAGAATGATATGAGTTCACCACAAACTTCGTTACACCGATGAATCACTGGTAGTTCTTTGCCCAGCTGTCATATCAATACATTAGGTATTCATATCAAAGATGATCTTTTGTGATTATGTTTATCAGTATGCATCTGATCTTATGACTGTTTCTCTACATGCACTGACCATTTTATACCTCATAAAGCTATTGATTTAGTCAATGAAGCTGGTTCTCGTGTTAGACTTCGTCATGCTCAAGTATGTGTGTTCAATGTATCTTTAATTTGGTTGTTGTAGTTTAATGAGCCATTAATCAATGATCGATGCCCTTCAGCTCCCAGAAGAAGCCAGAGAGCTTGAGAAAGAACTTAGGCAAATAACTAAGGAGAAGAATGAAGTTGTTCGTGGCTAGGACATTGAAAATGTACTTGGCTTTTTGCTACAGATAGAAAAATGTATGGGTCAATTGGGTTGGATAGCAGGTCGAAAATGATTTGTGTCAAATGGGTCTTTTTTTGGATACACTTTGGGTTAGTTTTATCTGAAACACATTTCGTACAAATTTTTTAAATATGTATTCAAGTTATCGTTGGAGGTTTCATGCGATAACGTAACACTTTGGGTATTTTTTTTACCTGTTCCCCCCTTTTTTTCCTAAATTAACATTGATGCACCTTTTTTATTAACATTGATGCAATTTTTTCTTAAACAATAATTTTGTTTCTAAGTACTGATGCGGATATTTCATTCTTATCATTTTTAACAATCATTCAATTGTTTTTACTTGAAAAATAATATATTTTTAGTTCAATAATTCAACTAATTTTGAATGATTTTTTTACTATATGAATTATACCTTATCCAAACAAATATACTTTCTGTTGTGTACTGATGCACCTTTATTTTTAACACTGATGCACCTGTGTTCTCAAATGGATCTCAATACACAGATATCAGCTCTTGTAGATAAGAGCAAAGAGACGAGCAAGGCCGAAACAGAAGCCGGAGAGGAAGGCCCCACTGTAACCGAAGCTGACATTCAACGCATCGTCTTGTCTTGGGCCAACATACCAGTTGAGAAAGTCTCAATAGATCGGAAAGATCTTAATCAAACCAAATCCTCTTTATCCTGGATGCGTGTTTTTGCATTGCATACTAAACAAAGAACTCCACAATTTCATAAAATAAGATTGTGAAGGAGTTGGAGGATTCATTGGACAAATGTTTGGAAATACGTAATCACTAATCCAATGCTTTCTCATGCTTTAAGAGAATGTTGACCCGTTTAATATTTAACATTGTTGCACCTTTTATTATCAACACTGGTGCACTTTTTTTGGTAAAAAATGATTTGTTTTTAAGTTTTGATGTGGATATTTCATTCTAATCATTTATTAATAATCATTCAATTGTTTTTAATTTAAAAATAATATATTTTTTTAGTTCAATAATTCAACATAATTTGAAATATTTTTTTTACTATATGAATTATTCCTTACCTAAACAGATACATTTTCTTCTATGTGTTGATGCATTTTTATTTTCAACACCGATTCACATGTGTTCTTAAATATTTGATTATGGATGGTAGGTGAAGCAGATATTTCATTTCAATCATCTTTAACAAGCTTAGAAGTTATCTTAAAACAAAAATAAGCATATATACATAAAGCATCGAAGCATTTCATTTCCATATGCCCAAGACAAAATGAAAATTGTAATATTATTACATATAATGTATAATGTATATATAATCAATGTTTGGCTGTCATGCTTCTTATTAGCATCCTCGCTATCCGTCTCTTTGGCTTCGACGGTCTCTTTATCTTTTAGAGTAGTGAGAGCATTACGGGCAACTAACTTTTGTGCCACAAATATACGCCAACACAACCACCATTTGGGCTCTAGGCGACTTTCAAACCCATCATCCTAAGCTACATTCTACAGTTGATTCGTTGGAGCTAACATCTCAAAGTGATCTATAATCAATGAAAATTATGAGTTCGTGACATCAGGTACCTTTGAAACTGACAAATTACACCCTAAAAAAACTTCCTGAAGGGCTTCTTCAGCCAACCTAGCAGCTTCCATATCTGAAAGTACAATGGTGTGAATGATTAAATCCATTCCACAGCAAATGCGCAGTCTAGTAAGGTAGGAAGACAATAACTTACATGGCCAGCATAATGACAGATTGCAGATCGACTCGGTATGCACCACTTTTAGTTTGACAAAACGGTTGTGGTGCAGATTTTTTTGAGAACTAAATGTTTCAATTTGGTTAGGGGTAAATCCCGAAACCTCTGTGGAAGTTGACCATCAAGACCATGAAGCTTATCAAGAATTTTATCATTTAACATATACATTAACCTGTAAGTGAAAATAGATGCTCTAAATATGCAAAATGGATGCACTAGTCATGCAAATAGATGCACTAAACATGCAAACAGATGCACTAAATCTAACATTGCACTAATCATAATCATTGACTTTCTTCTAACCTACAAGTGGAAACTAAAGAATTAATTATTTAAATCTGAGCTTTATACCAATGCAAACATCAGTAACAGAAAAGAGTAAACTAATGTGAAACAATGACATTATACATATTCATTTTCAGCATCTTCAGCTATTAGAGAATCGTTGATGGAATGTACATTGCTCAAAAAAGGATTTTGGTCAAGAGTGTCATTTTTATATGGGTCAAAATGGATTTTGGTCAAATGGGGTATATTTCACTTAATCACACAAGTTTTCAAGGTCAGCCTGGCTCGTACAAAATATTCGTCATTTTGACCCGTACCAAAATTCCTCATTTCCATCTCTAATACAACAAATGAATAATGTACCATCTTAAGTGTTGAACTGAGTCAAGAACGCATGACCATGTAAACAAGAAATAGAAGAAAAAGCAACATAAACTTTACTTATAGGACGAGAAAAAACAAATAAGATTGCTTTACAGAGTGCAACTACAGATGGACTCACCTGTTAAAGGAAACAACATATGATCATTGTGTGTAATATATAAATAAAAGAATAAGAGGCAAATTATAGTTTACATGTATATAGCATGAATACAGAAGGCATATAATTAGTACAAATATCATAATGTGTCATTTTTTGCATGAAATACTATGAACAAATATCAGTAGGAGATGTTTAACATTTGAGTCACTTTATAACCAAAAATGAGAATTTTATATATCACTAAGTTATATTTATGTAAAAACAATGAAAATACCTCAAGAACTTCATTAAAGCGGGTTATATCTTCAGGGCCTATCACAGGATGACAACTAATAAAGAAGTATGGTTCGAACCACATGCAGAAGCCATTTGATCCATCACACCACATGATGCTACAACAACCGAGTTTTTTACCTGTAGATGCCAAAATGGTATGATTACTAATTGAAGAATTGTAAGGGCAAATGAATGCATTAATTTCCACCTGTTGGATGCATAAAACATACAAACAGATACCCAAATATTTCCAACGATGCACTAAATATACAAAATTACAAATGAAGGCCCTAATATGACCAACGATGCATAAAGCTTACAAACTGATACACTAAACACACACAATGATGTCTTAATATGTCTAACAATGCACCAACCATAATCATTGATGCCCTAACCATACTCAATGATGCTCTAATATGTTCAACGATGCACTAAACATATAAACATTCAACTTGATGCAACAACCACAATCACATATGCATTAATACAATCTGATGCCCTAATATGTAATCTCAAGTTTCAAATATACATACAAATACCCTTATATGTCATATCTATCGGTCATAAACACATATGTTTTAAATTAATGCATCACATTTCATAAAAGTTTATTTAGACATTTTATCAAACACTTGGTGAGCAATTTTAATAAACGCATATTTTGATGCATTTTTTTGTTAAAACTTCGAAAATCATTACATCATTATGAATCTACAAAAATGCCCTAATTTTACACATATTTACAAAAATCGTAAGTTAGGGTATGTAAATGCACTAAACATACAAACATTTAACCTCATGCAGCAACCACAACCACAAACACAGATGCACTATTACAATCTAATGCCCTAAATTGTAATTCTGATTCTGCAAATATAAACACAGATGCACTAATACATCAAACACAAATACAAATGCACTAATACAGATGCAACAACCGCAAATACAGATGCACTAATACAATATGAATCCCTAACTTTTAATGCTGATGCTGTAAATATACACACATATGCCCTAAGATGTCATATCATTCAATATTAAACATATTTGCTGCAAATTAGTGCATCTTAGTTATATAATCTTACTCAGACATTTTATCAAACACATGGTGTGCAGCTTTAATAAACACATTTTTCATGCATTTTTTCATCAAATTTGTTCCATATTATGTAGAAAACATGACAATATGTAGAAATAAGCGTGATTCCACTGATGCCTTAATCCAACTTTGTGTGTTACATCGATTGTGTGTTTGCTTGATCAGAGTGTATGTGTGTTTGATCGGAGTGTGTGTGTGTAGTTAGGGTTTTGGATAGTGGAGATGATGACGGCAATGATTACGATGGAGATGATGATTGTTGATGGTGTTGTGGTGCAGTGGTGATTGGTGGCGGTGCGGTGGCGGTGTGGTGGTGGCGATGTAGATGGTGAGTGGGAGGAAATTCTGGTTTTGTGATGTAGATGGCTGTGTTTGTATGTGTGTTGTATCTGATTAAATGACGCTCCCTTTTAACCTTCATTATTTTTTCCATTTCCTACACTAAACTTTCCACAGTTTACAGAATCTACTCTGTAACTTTTTTTCTCACTTTTCTCTCTAATTACACTTTTTTCTAGAACCGGACTATATATATATACATATATATATATATATATATATATATACATATATATATATATATATATATATATATATATATATATATATATATATATATATATATATATATATATATATATATATACATATATATATATATATATATATATATATATATATATATATATATATATATATATATATATATATATATATATATATATATACATATATATATATATATATATACATATATATATATACATATATATATATATATATATATATGTATATATATATATGTATATATACACACACACACACACACCTTGGATAATTACTACTTTTACAAAAATATTACCATATTCCTATTTCCTCAACATTTTCACTTCATTTCGTATCTTTTTGCTCATTATCAATTTGCATGTTCTGTTTGGTGTGCACCGGTGTTACCCATCGACATTTCTATAAGTAACAGTTGTGAAAGACATTCTTCTTTGCACGCTAATCCTTTCAAGAAATGCACAATATCAAATAAGCTTGTAGAACAAAAGATTGACATGCATGCTACTTAATCATAGTTGAACAAATCGTCAAGAAAATTATTTTTCACATAATTGGTTACACCAAGTCTTTTTAATTGTTGTAATACATTCTTGTAACATTGACATGTCACGACCCATATGATCTTACAAAATGCAACTTCCATGCAATATTGTGCACAACAATAGTCGAGTTGTTCTATCTTCTTGGTCTTTTCATTTTATTTCCGCATGTAGAGTAGGGACCTTTTCAAGTAGTTTGTCTCGACTATCATTCACTAGAAATTCCGTAACGAACTCGTTGTGTTTATGAACCAAAGATTCAAAATTTCAAATATATCGCGAATAGAAATCGTAATACTTCTCAAATAGATCGCAAATTCTGTCGTAAAATACATAGTCAAACACAATTTCCATCAGGTAATCAACACAGGCTAAAAACTTATATTTGTGCGTCATACCGAATTCGCACTAGGTTCGTATGTATAGTTATAGAAGTTACAAATGTTTAAACGTAAGATATTCAACAGACAAAACATATCTATTTAATTTATTAAAGTACACTATGTTAAAGGTAATCTTGGTATCTAGAGAAAAAAGTGTCCTCATTTTGACAATGTGCCACAAAATTAAGTCAACTTGCAAATAAATATCATCTTTTCTCACAAAAATGCAAATTTCCCTATATAGACATTCATGTTATATTTGATACGACATGAAGTCGCTGAAGAAAAATGATGATGCAGACGTGTCACAAAAATCTTCCAAATGTGTGGGCAAAAGATTAAAGCTCTGGGATGTACTGAGACCTTTTAAAAATGGTTGAGGTTTACTTTGTGTAATTGGGTGAGATAATCATGACCAAATATCACAATGGATCGTATAATCATTTTTCAAAAGAAACTATTTGACTATATACATCTGGGTTATACGAATATATCTTTAGGATATTTTATAGTGGTTTGTTTTAATTCAGTCCAAGAAACACAAAAACATCCTTAACATAAAAGTGCTTACAAAATGCGTGTTTTGAATAAATAAGCTTAAAACTTAATTATACCAACATCGGCCTTACATTTTTTCTAACGAAAGGAGGATTATCAAAAGTTGTCAAATAGACAAAATAAAACAAAAAAATAAAATATTTGTGAAATGCTATCGCATAAACTAAATATAATAATCATTATTGTTTCTAGGTTTTCAATTCTTTATTTCACTTTTTACACCTAAACTAAAAATAATAAAAAATATTTTTCTACTTCTCTCTCAAGACTACTTGCGACTATATAGTTTTATTAAAATTGTCACTAAATCTTCCCAAGAAAGAATAAAAATAACAACTTATCATGGCATATACCACTATATACTGTCACTAAGGGTGTGTTTTCTTTTTTCTTTATTCTCAGTTAATGAGTGGGCTCAACCCCTTAATCATCTTAATAGGAGTACTTACAAAAACTCCTCTCTCTCTCTCTCTCTTGAATAAGTGGTTAATATAGATAAAGTCCCACTGATGTGTCTTTTGTCGTCTAGGTAATTTATGTATTCAAGTTTTAAATTTATATTTTGCCGAATTTACCTATAATAAATACTTACGGACAGTTATCCGGTCGAGGTTGAGCTAGTTGGTAAGTACAGTGTCGAACACTAAGAGTGGAACGTTAACACTTAATCTATCAGTATTTTAATTATATAAGTTAGTCTATCTACACCTAATTCTGACGCAGCAAAAGGATTTTTCAGCCTAAGAGACTGGCACAAGGTTTAGATTTAATAAAACTGTAAAAGCAATGAGGTAAATAACACACACAAGTAGAAACACATATAAAAAGAAGAGATTAAACCGATAGTAAGGAAAACGTATTAATCATTAGTCATACAAGATGTCTGATTAGTCTAAGACCTTTAACTATGATACTCACGACCTGGAGTTTATCGAATTTAAATTTAGGTCGTCGCTAGATTCTAGATTTGTGTATTAAGTTTTTCAACAGATATAATCCTGTCACGATTACTCGAAATCCGCATAAAGCACACCCTAATGATTATCACTTTATCATTTATCCACCTAGGGCTTACATTAACATGTTAATAATAATAGTGAAGTAATAAGCGTAACCAATACTCAGGACTAAGTAAACTATCGAATTAGAACAAACCAAAACATCAAATAATCATTAAACTTAGATAATACCTACAGATATTAGCACATAATCTCAGTCATAGTACAAGATAACATGTTCTGAAAGATTCAAGTATAAATCAAAAGATAAAAATACATTAATTGAATGATTACAGTGTAGTAAAACAATTTAAGTGAATTATCCTATGGAATTATGGCACTAGCAGGACCTTCATGGTCTTCTTTTGTCTTTGGCTTTATACTTGGTGGTTTCTCATCTCTGAAAACCAGAATTAGGGTTTTCTATTTATACTTTTCGAAAAACAGTCGATACGGTGTATCGGATTGGTCCGATACGACATATCGTGGTAACTTTGTATAGTGTCCAAGATTATTATATTCTAGAATATTCGTAAACCGCCTTACTGATAAGTCGTATTATAGAGATGAATACAACATATCAGGTCTTCATTATCTTGGAAATCAGGTGAAGTCATTGAGATGGATACGGCGTATCTTGATAAGGTCATATGGCGTATCTAGACAAAACAAGCTCATTCATCTGTTTGACCAAAGTTTCATATACGGCATATCCAATACTTGGATAAGTCATATTCTTCAAATTCAGGCATGGTCTTCATAATCGTCCAAGTCTTGGTATACGGTGTATCTGCCTAGAATGATACATCGTATTCTTGTATGTTTTGTGGACTTTATTGAACTTGATCAATTTGCTTCAAAACACGTCCATTATTGCTAACTTTCACCAATTGCTTGTAAATATATGAGATAGAAATATTTAAGCGATTAAGTATCGAATCTTATATAAATTAATATAAAACAAGCAATATATATAGGATAAATGATGCTATTAATATGACCTTATTTGATGTCATCACCCACACCACTTAATTTAGTAAACACCCCCTAAGTCGTTCCCCATCTTCGTTAATTGTTAAGACTCCTACGGAAGTTCTCACTCATAGCAGGACAACTAAGTAACGTCTAGTTAGAATGCACGTGCTCATATATCATGTCATGATTAAGAATTCAGAATAAATCTCAGACTCATGCACAATTAGTAAGACGACTATAAGTGCAGAAGCTCAAATGGACTATTGACAACATCAAATAATCCTAACTTTTAAGTGTCAATTTCCCCTGATTATGCTCATATTTTATGTCATTAATATGGATATATACTCTTATTCCTTTGTATTTCGTTTCCAGGTAAAATATGAGCATTGGAGCTTAGAGACGCGGATTGGAGATTTTCCTAACGGTTTTATCTTAGTATGCTATTAATGAAGAAGCTACAGCGTAACTCATATTCTTAATTACGCCGTAGCTGGGATTTTGTCACAGAAGACCAACTCAACTGCAGTTATGGCGTAACTCTCAACATTAAGTTACGCCATAACCATCTAGGTCATGAAGAAATTCGTGCCTCCGTCAACTACGTCGCAACCTCCTCACATGCATTACCATGTAACAACCTTCTGTTTAGAAGACATTAAAGATACGGCGTAGCTTTCTACTAAATTAAGGTGGAACTATTGTTAAGGCGTAACTGTTCCAAAAGTTACGTCGTAGTCACCTTTACGAGCTTTCTGTTTAGAAGACACTGAAGTTACGGCGTAACTCTCAACTTTGGTTACGCCATAACTATGATCGGGCCTATAAATATAAACCCTAAATTTTACATTTATCATCAATCACTCACAAGGGCAGATCATACCAAGCATACGGAGCCATCTCCAAGGGAGGAATCACACCATATCAATAAGCTTTAGCGATTATTACTATCTTTCACTTTAATTCATGTTGGGATTTGGAAAATCTATGTTGAAGAGTCGGTCACCCCAATTATTGTTTAGCATATCTTAGCTCGTAGACATTACGTTATTCACTAGTTTATTAGTTAGTTAGTTAGTTAGAGTAACACCGTAGAGGATGGACGGGTCTTTACCCATTATATGCCTGATCCACAGCCCGATAGGAGGGCGTGTAGGTTGTAACTATAAATACCTCTTCCCACTTGGGAAGAGGTGGTGCTTTCTAATCTAATATTACATTTTCCTTTTTACTTTCTCTCTCTAAGAAACACCATCTCTATTCTTTCTCTTTCTAAAATGGCTTTCATGTATTATCATCATCCTAGACCACCCAAATCATCAAACAACATAAAATATGATCCTACAATTGGTATCGGAGCCAAGGCTATGTTGTTCTTGATGATTCGTATGATTTTTGAGCTGCTTTTGATGCATTCTTGTATGCGGTTTGATGTGGTTGTGTTGATGTTGTATGTTGTTTGTTGAATCTGTTTGGGCTTGTGTATCTAGTTTGGTTCTCGTTGCAGTTTTATACGCAGTTTTGTCTACTGGTCTGATGTCGAATAAACTGTTGATTGATGGTTCTTCGATGCGGTTTGTCTACTGGTTTGATGTCTACTGGTTTTGTTAGGAATTGGAAATTCCATTGTGAAGAGTCGGTCACCCCAAATATTATCTAGCATAAGGTAGCTCGTAGATTTGTAGTTATTTACGTTGTTCAGTAGTTAATTAGTTAGTTTGTAGCGTAGATTAGTTTAGAGCAACACCATGAAGGAAGGACAGGTCTTTACCCACTGTATACCTGATCCACAGGCCGTCAGGAGGTCGTGTAATCTTGTAACTACAAATACCCCTTCCATCCTTGGAAGGGGTGTGGCTTGGAATCTAACCTTTCATTTTTATTGAACCAACTCTCTACCAAGAACATCATCTCTCTACTTTCTCTCTGTAAAATGTCTAACATGTATTTCCATCATCCAAGACCACCCGAATCATCATAACACAATAATATTTCAATCCTACAAATGGTACCAGAGCCTAGGTTTTGTTGTTTTTGATGATTCTTATGGTCTTTATGTGGTTGTCTTGGTTTTGTTTTTGCTTGGTTCGTATGGGTTTTGGGTTTGATGTTTGATACTAGTTCGTATGATGGTTTAAGTTGGTTATTGGTGTTCATTTGTCATATTCAAAACTGTTTTTATGTCATGTCTTTTCTGGTTTGTTTTTTATGGTTACCAATCTCATGTTTCAAAACTGATTAATGGTCTTGCAAATGGTTTTATCAGTTTTAACAGTTTCTTAGCATGTCTTGTTTATGGTCAAATCTGCTGCAGGTGTTAATGTTCTTCACAGAGACTTGTCAAAAACTGTCCAGATTCATTGTATGGTAAAATGGTCAAAGGCGAGTTGGTCTAAATGTGTCTAGCGACTTGTGTTAAAATGCTATTGAGCTTTTTGTCTAAATGTCTAAAATGGTTCTACATAGCGACTTGTCATGAAAAAAAGTAGCGGTTTGACTTTTGAGTCAAACTGGTAGCGAGTTGTTAAAGTCATATGGGTGGCGAGTTGATTTTTGAGTCAACTCAGGTCATGTAGCGACTTGTTTACTAAAATGAGGTAGCGACTTGTCATTTTTAAATGACAAGCGAGTTGGTTTTATAAGTTTAGTGACTTGGTCTCATGATACTTTCAAATCACAAAGTCATGGCTGTTTTTAACAAAATGTTAGCGACTTGACTTGACTTAGCGACTTGATAGAAAATAAGATGAAGAAGAAGATATACAGAGTGACTTATTGACCACATGACCTCAAAACAAATGCCAACACAAGACTCATAACAACGGTTTATCTACATCATATCCGAATCTGTGGTGCACATATCCATCATTTGAATCACATCTATCAAGAAGATATGATCAAGATCTCAGGTTCACTTGTTAGTATACATGTGCAGTATATTAAGAACCAAGAAGGTCTTTCTAACAAGTTTTGATCATCAATCTTTGGTTGACATATGCGACACATCAGAAAAAAGGAGACAACAAATGTGTTACTCTTTTTCCTGGGTTCATCAATCTATTTCATGACCCAAACACAATCAAGACTCATCTCATTTACTACGACAATAAAAACAAATGATCTCATATTCTTGCTATAAGATTTCTCAATTGATTTTCAGATCCAATCACAAGACAACATCATTGATCATTAAAGTCCAAATGAAAATAATTTATTCAAGATTTTTGAGAAGGTAAAACTCATTTTGATGTCCGAATATAAAATTAAGATAATATCAATCAAGATACTATCTTCCTTTGATTCGTTAAGAATGACTACCATAGGCAAAATGAATATCAAAACATATTTTGCCTACCTGCTTCTCATAGTTGTGAGATCATGATGCCATATCACTTGCTCGAGCCATCCATGTGGCTTAACTCATTGAAACCGTATCCTACACCTCTTAACCATCCCTGTGGTATTAATGAAAGACTCACAACCATCACTGTGGCGAAGTCAAGTCTAGAGAGCACCAGCCATCCCTGTGGCGTTTAGAACCTGATTCGGATTAATGTAAATGAGGCTTGATAATGGTTTGATATTGGATTCGGGTAACCATAAAAGAGATTAGATTGTGTTCATCAGATATGGTTAACATTATTGATTGAGTTTGTGGTTCCGATTAGTGGTGAGACTAGGATGGGGGCGGAGAAACTGGTAGAGAGTTTAGGGTTTGATATACGGACTAGGATGGGGGCGGAGAAACTGGTAGAGAGTTTGTGGGTTCCGATATGTGCCATTTTATACTCACCTAAATATTAGGGTTACATAGTTTGATTGGTATATGAATCGGGTTAGTTGTTTTTAAAATGGGCCAAACGGTATCATGATGTTGGATCTGGGCATTGACATAATTTTTGGTGTTGGGCTGCTGTGAGCTTATTGGATCGGGTAGCTCTTCATTGTGGGGTGATAATATATTTGTTCTGAATATGCTACTCAATTTGTGTCATCCGAATTTTTTTTTGGCAAATAAAATTTTGGATACACTTTTGATATATTGGCGTAAAGAGTGGTATTTTTGGTCTCATAAATTTTCACGGAAAGATACATATGATCACGACTTGAGCTTAATATTTGTGAAATGATTTATTGAAGGTGGTGACCTCACTTGGGCTTGAGCTTCTTGACCGATGTTACTAATTTGGTATTGAGTTTAATTCTCTAAAGGCTCTACTTGGACGATTGGATTGTTTTTCATAGACCGGGCCTTGATTTTTACAAGTAACCAAGTTTGGTTTGCACACATGATTGGGTCAGATGGGCTTCTCGAGATTTGACTTATGTAAGATTTGAAGATGATGCGATTTGATCATGAGATTTGATAATGAGATTTGGTGTATGATGTGATTTGATGATGAGACTCGTTGGGTTATACAATTTGATACTTTGATGTATACATCCTCACGAAGAATATTGTGTCACAGCTTGAAGTGTTTATTGAAAATGTTGACTACGGGATTGCTTGGACGGTATTTCTTATTTGAATTTGAAGTGAGGTTTTCCGGGCGTGTTTACTTATTTCGTCTTCTTTCTTTCTACCATTCCGCGAAGATGACTTGTTTGGGCATTTATAGAGTGTGATAAAGACTTGGCTATTTAGTTACGGTTGTGATTCTTTCTCGCTTAACCCATGTTGGGATATGAAAGTGCTGAAGAATGATAAAAGTACTGGAAAAAGTCAAAGAGTCAAAGTACTGCTAAAGATAAAGTCAAAGTACTGCTAAAGATAAAGTCAAAGTACTGCTGATTGAAATCAAAGTACTGCAAGAACAAAGAACTGTTTTATTCGTTTATAGAAACTCTTGTAATTCTAGAATATTCTTTATTAGATTACTTATCGTACAAGGATACAAATTGTAAACCGACTAGGGATATCCTTGAGCCTATAAAAGGACCCCTAGATTGGCATTAGATGTACGAGTCTACGAGTCTAAGAGTTTTAGAGTTTACAAGTTCACAAGTTTAGAGAAGTTCGATATTGTTAGAGTTGTTAAAAAATCTGCATAATAAGCAGAGTTAGTGTTATTAATAAAATCGTATTAAGTTAAAGTTATTCTTCTTAGCTTTGTTAAGTAAATTCCGCATACTTAATAGAGTTTGTTCAGTGTTTCTTTGTTAATAACTTAGGATTTATCCGAGGTTATTAAACCTTAACAAGCTATTTAAGTTAGTTTGGTTAGAGTACATCGATCCAACAAGTGGTATCAGAGCTTGTGTGGAAACTCTGACTAAGAAGAAACCCTACTACAACAAATCCTAAAGATGTCGACTGAAGCTGTTCCACCACAATCAATTACCTCACTCAGAATTCCAATCATCAAGAAAGGAGAATATGATCTATGGTGCATGAAGATGAGGCAGTACATTGCCATTACAGACCATGCACTATGGAATGTAATTGCCAATGGTAATGAAGTAGTTCCAGAAACTATTGATGTTCCTGGACAACCCAAAGCACCTAAACCAGTCTTACCAGCAGCTACATTAAGGAATCAAGAAAAGGCTCTTAACATTCTCCTATCTGCTATACCTGATGGACATCTCTTGAAGTTTCATGATGCTAAAGATGCTAAGCAGCTCTGGGCTGCTCTCAAGACCAGATTTGGAGGGAATGAAGCTTCTAAGAAGATGCACAGAAATTTGCTAAAGCAATAGTTTGAAACTTTCACTGTTGGTGAAAGAGAGAGTCTTGATGCTGCATATGATAGATTTCAAAATCTCCTCTACATGTTGGAGTTATACAAGGCAGAAGTATCTGTTGAAGATGCTAATTTGAAGTTTTTAAGGAGTTTGCCATCCACATGGCATGTGATTGCTACTATGATCAGAGGACAACCAGGTTTGGATGTCATGGACTTTGATGATCTCTACAATCATCTCAAGGTGTATGAGCATGAGATGAGTGGCCAAACCAGTTCCAAATCACACAGTATCGCTTTTCTGTCATCTGAAAAGAAGGGTAGTACTTCCATCAAAAGTACTGCTTCTCCTCAAAGAAGTGTGGCTCAAAGTACTGCTGTTTACACACCTCCTCAGCAAGTTCCACAGACTACTACCATGCACTCAGATGAATTTGTATGCTCTTTCTTTGCACAACAAGCTTCTTTACCTGTCACTTATGAGGAAGATCTCTCACAGATTGAAGAGGATGCTTTAGAAGAAATTGATATCAGGTGGCAAGTTACAATGATCACTGCAAGGATCAAGAAGTACATGAAGAAAACAGGAAAAAGCATTGACTTCAAACCAAAACAGGGTATCACTTTTGACAAATCCAAGATTGAATGCTTCAATTGTTAAAAGACTGGACACTTTGCTAGGGAGTGCAGGTTTGCTAAGTATCAAGCAAACAGGTTGACTGAAAAACCAAAGCTGGAGCTCAAAGAAATTCCAATTACTGAAACAAAGGCTTTGGTAGCTCAAGAGAAGTTATCAGAAGTTGACTGGAGTGAAGAGTTTGATGATGAACCAGTGACTTACTGTATGGTAGCAGTGGAAGAAGCAGTTGAAGATTCAGTGGAAGAATTGGACTAGAGCACTGCTTTTGATGAGGAACCTGAACATGCTGCTTTGGAATCTGGAGATGGTTTTGGAGGATTTGATTGGAGCATGGAGAGTGAAGATGATTCTGTTCAACTTGCAATGGTGGCTACTTCACCAAGTTCACCCCTATCTCTGAGGTATGCTCAAATTGTCATGATTTTTATCAAAAATTACTTGGCAGTTATGTGATTGAAAGAGATAATTGTGTTAGGGCTAGGTCTGAGGTAGCTGGTTATCAAATAACCTTAGAATCTATGGAAGCCAAAATCTTAACACATGAAAATAATGAAGTAGCTTGGGTTGAAAAGTATGCACAACAGGACTATCAGTTAAAACTAAGTGAATGGAAATTAAACTGTAAAATTTCTGAAATAGAGAAACTGACTAAGGAAAGAGATGATTTATTAGCTAAGTTTGCTGCTTGGGGGTGAATCTGGTCTGTCACATGTTACTTATGTTCAAAAACAGAGAATAGCTTACATTAAAACTGGCTTAGGTTTTGGAATGGACTTTGATAACATAGAAGAGAATCAATCTGATGATGACCTAGAGGATATAACCACTAGTGATGATGAACTCATTAATTATGTAGACACATCTAGTAATGAGGATTCAATTAGTGAACCACCTCCTGAATATAAAAAAGACAATGGTTATCATGCAGTTCCTCATCCCACTGGAAGTCATCAACCCCCTAGGCCTGATGTTTCTCGTTTTGGAGTAGACAATCTAGAGTTTAGGAAAAAGCTAGTTGGCCAATCTAGGTCTGAAACCCCCAAAGAAACTGTTGAAAACAATGTTCAAAGTCAAGCAGTACCTTCAACTCAAAGTACTGCTCCACAAGCAATACCTTCAGGAAGATCTTTTCAAAACAGTACTGCTAAACCTTTTTGGGATAACTTTGGTTAAAACAAGTTTAATCATTCACCTAGAAGGCAAAATAGTTTTGGTCATAGACATAGAAGAAGTCACTTTGGGAGTATGGGTCAAAAACTGTGTTTTGTGTGTTTTAGTCCAACTCATTTAATCAAGGATTGTGAACATCACTCAGAGTACCTTAGACAATTTCCAAAGCATAGGTCTGCCAATCAGAAACCTAGAGAGCACAAACCATTCTGGAATAATTCAAATAGGGTCAATCACAACAACTTCTCCCAGACCATAGGTACCCACACCAGAGAAGACCCTTTTCAAAACCTTCAGATCCTACAAGACTTTCCAAGTATCTGCTAAGCCACGACCAGTACTTTCTCAAAGTACTGCTCAGTCAAAATAAGGTACTGATCACACTCTTTGGAATAGGAACCCTAGGAGATCTCATTACTATCAACCTAGAAAGTATTACAATTCACATAGGGTAGCTAGATCACAGGAACCAAGTGTTAAAACAGAATGGGTTAAGAGGGAAAGTACTGCTGAGGGACAAACAGTACTTTCAACAAAAAGTGAATCAGATGTTTTTGTGATACAAGAAAAAGAGAATGAACTTGTAAAAGAGAGTTGTGTTGAAAAACCAGAAAGTTTTGAAAATCCACATGCTAAAAATCAGAAGATAATTCTGGATCATGTTTTGAAAAACACTGGAAATTACATACTCAAATAATTTGAGTTTGTAACTCCACAAGGGGAATACAAGTCAGTGATGGCTTGGGTTCCTAAAAGTCACTAACTCTTTTATCTTTGTGCAGGGCAACCCAGAAGAGGAGCTTAAAGATCATCCGATTGTAGATAGTGGTTGCTCTGGAAGTATGACAGGAGACAAAGAGATCCTGTCTGATTTTAGATGTATTAGTGGAGGAAGAGTTGCATTTGGGAATGATCCTAATGGAGGAAGGATTACTGGAAAAGGAACTATCAAAGCAGGGAGTATAGATTTTGAGAATGTTAGATATGTGAAGGACCTCAAGCTCAACTTATTATCAGTTTCTCAAATTGTGATAAAAAGCATCCTGTGTTATTCACTGACACAGAATGTCTCATCCTCTCTCCTGAATTCAAGCTTGTTGATGACAACTTGGTAGTTCTTAGAGTACCAAGAACAAATGATGTGTATAGTTTAGACATGAAGAGTCTACATTCCTATGGAAGAGCCACATGTTTGGTGGCAAAAGCAACATCTGAAGAAGCACATCAGTGGCATAGAAGATTGGGTCATGTAAATTTCAAGAATATCAACAAACTGGTCAAAGGAAATTTAGTTAGAGGTTTACCTTCAATGACTTACAAGAATGATCACTCCTGTTTGGCGTGCAAGAAGGGTAAACAACATAAAGCTTCATGCAAGAAGCTTGAGGAGAGGACTATTAGAGAACCTTTGGAGCTGTTACACATGGATTTGTTTGGACTTGTTTCTGTGGCAAGTTTAAACAAGAAAAAGTACTGCTTAGTTGTAACAGGTGATTGCAGTAGATTCAGTTAGGTATTTTTCTTGGGATTTAAAGGTGATACTTTTGATGCTATTCAGACACTCATAATAGCACTTGAAAACCAATTGAGACTTAAGGTTAGAGGTATTAGATGTGACAATGGAACTGAATTCAAGAACAAGCTTATGGATGAATTTTGTGCAAACAAAGGAATCAAGAGGGAGTTCAGTATTGTAAGAACACCACAGCTGAATGGTGTTGCAGAAAGGAAGAATAGGACTTTGATTGAAGCAGCCAGAACAATGCTAGCAGATTCACAACTACCTATTCAATTTTGGGCTGAAGTTGTAAGTACTGCTTGCTATGTACTTAACAGAGTATCAGTTACTAAGCCACAGATGAAGACACCTTATGAGTTGCTGATGGACAACAAACCCAACATTCATTTTATGAAGCCTTTTGGATGCCCTCTTACTATTTTAAACATAATTGATAATCTGAGAAAGTTTGATGGCAAGTCAGAAGAAGGATATTTATTGGGTTATTGTACCAACAGTAAGGGATTTATAGTGTACAATAGAGTCACTAAGAAGGTTCAAGATTGTCTTCATGTTGAGTTTTTAGAAGATCAAGATAATGAGAAAGGTAAAGGTCCTGATTGGATGTTTGATCTTGAAGTTTTAACTCCTTCTATGAACCATGTACCTGTTAGAGAAGGAAATTAACCTGTGCATGATGGAGAAGACTTACAGTATGTTGTTCATGGAGTTCATCTTAGACATGATGATGTACCTGATGAAGCTCCTGTTAGTCCAAAGCAAAGTACTGATGCTCCAAAGAAAAGTACTGATGCTCCAAAACAAAGTACTGATGAACCAAAATCCTCATTGTCTGCTGAGGATCAATCTATTCAAGAAGAACTTAATCATTTGCTTCTTCAAGATGTTTTAGCACATTCTTACACTGATGATCAGAGAAGAGCTTATGAAGAGGCAAAGAAGAAGAACAAAACTGTAGAGTACTCTCACAGTACTTTAGACAGTACTTTTGAACAAAGTACTGCTGCACCAGTTTCCAGTACTTTGGATGATTTAGATGATCCTACCATGCCTGGATTAGAAGAAACTGATGATGAGTTTGAAGATGAAGAAATTTTCTCAGATTCCAATGAAGATGCTGATTTTACTAATTTAGATGATACTTATGGAGTTTCACAGTCTCCCAGTTTAAGAATTCATAAGAATCATCCTTCTGATCAAATCATTGGTCCTTCTACTTCTGGAGTAATGACTAGACACAGAGCTAAGAGTTTTTCTAAACCTTATAATGCTTTACTTAGCTTTGTCTATAAACAAAACATACTTAATCATAAGGATCATCAAACATGTCTGTTTACTTGTTTTATCTCTCAAGAGGAACCTACGAATATTGCTCAAGCATTGACTAAAGAAAGTTGGGTTGAAGCTATGCAGGAAGAACTTCTTCAATTTAAACTTCAAGAAGTTTGGGTATTATGTGATCTTCCAGATGGGAAGAGAGTTATTGGAACCAAATGGGTTTTCATAGTCAAGAGAGATGAAAGAGGTAATGTCATCAAGAACAAGGCAAGGCTAGTTGCACAAGGCTACAGACAAGAAGAAGGAGTTGATTATGATGAAGTGTTTGCTCCTATAGCAAGGATAGAAGCAATTAGAATCTTTCTTGCTTTCGCTTCTTATATGGGATTTCAGGTTTATCAAATGGATGTCAAGAGTGCCTTTTTATATGGCAAGATTACAGAGGAAGTTTATGTCAAGCAACCTCCTGGTTTTGAAGATCCTAAACATCCTAGCAAAGTCTACAAAGTTGTCAAAGCTCTTTATGGCTTACATCAAGCACCAAGAGCCTGGTATGAAAGGCTCTCTACATTTTTGTTGCAACATGGTTATAGGAGAGGAGCCATTGACAAGACTTTGTTTATCAAGAGAGATAAGAAAGACATCATGTTAGTTCAAATATATGTTGATGATATCATATTTGGTGCTACTAAACAATCCATGGTCAAGGAGTTTGAGAAGCTGATGCAGAATGAATTTCAAATGAGTTCAATGGGTGAGTTAACATTCTTTTTGGGACTTCAAGTTAAGCAGTCAAAGGAAGGAATTTTCATAAGTCAAGACAAGTATGTTACTGACATACTTAAGAAGTTCAATTTTGATGACATGAAGCCTGTTACTACACCTATTAAATCAATTAACTCATTGGGCAAGGATGAAGATGGACAACCAGTTGAAGTCAAGTTATACAGATCAATGATTGGCTGTCTTATGTATCTTACTGCATCAAGGCCTGATATCATGTTTGCAGTTTGTTTATGTGCAAGATATCAAGTCTCACCAAAGATTTCTCACATGAATGCAGTGAAAAGAATTTTCTGTTATTTGAAACAACAACCTAAGTTGGGGTTGTGGTATCCAAGGGATTCACCTTTTCACTTGGAAGCTTTTTTGGATAGTGATTATGAAGGTGACAACTATGACAGAAGATCAACCACAGGTGGACGCCAATATCTTGGAAGAAGATTAGTTTCATGGCAGTGTAAAAAGCAAACAATTGCAGCAACATCATCAACTGAAGAAGAATATGTAGCTGCTGCAAGCTGTTGTGGACAAGTTTTGTGGATGCAAAATCAACTCTTGGACTATGGGTTCAATTTCAAGAATACTCCTATCAATATTGATAATGAGAGTACCATTTGTATTGTGAAGAATCCAGTTTATCATTCCAAGACGAAGCACATACAGATTAGGCATCACTTTATCAGAGATTGCTATGAGCACAGGCTCATTAATGTGGTTAAAGTTCACACGGATGATAATGTAGCTGATTTACTCACCAAAGGATTTGATGTTTCAAGATTTACTCACTTGGTGGTGAGTATTGGCATGATCAACTACTAAGCTACATTTAAGGGGAGGACTATTTAGTGTTAGTATAGTCTTATGCATTGGTTGAGGGGAGGATATTTATGTTATACAAATGAATTTGGAAAAGTACTGTTTCTTATGAATGTACTGCTTGGAAAGTACTTCTTGGGAAAGTACTGCATACGTGGAAGTACTGTTTGTCTTGTTGAAAGTATTGTTCCAACGGTAATATTGAGGGGTAATTATTACTAACGGTAACTTTGGTATTTATGGCTGTGATTTTTTTTAAATCTCACCTATAAATAACTACTCTCCGATTTTCCCTCTCATATTGATACTTTAGAATCTCTTCAATATTTCTCTCACTTTCACCTATATTATTGGTCATCTCTTTTACTGTGATTTTACAATCATCTATGGCGAATCGTCCTACAGTTTCAAAGCACAATATGGTGGCTAATTTAGACAAGACTGAAGCTAATGTGGTTTTTCATGATATAATAGATTATCTTATTGGATCACCACTCATTTATGCTCTTTTAGTGGAGCCGGATATAATTGAACTCTGGATTCAAGAATTTTGGGCTACTGCTAGGGATAATATGGAGAATGATGAATTTTATATTAGAGCTACAGTTGCTGGAAGAACTGTGAAGATTACTGAAGCCTCTATTCGAGAAGACTTATTGTTTAATGATGAAGACGAGGCTATTCGTTTTGATAAGCAGTTGATTTGGGATACTTTTGGACACATTGGTTATGAAAGGTCTTTAACTGAACAAACATTCAGGAAACAATTATTTTGTCCTCAATGGAAGTTTTTAGTGCATGTGTTGCTTCATTGTATTAGTGCTAAAAGTACCTCATGGGAGCAATTTGGATCTAACATAGCATCTGCTATTGTGGGCTTGGCTACAGATCGTGTTTTTTATTTTTCAAGGCTCATTCTTGATGGTATGCTTTCCCACATCACTCATGGTTCAAAATGGCTTATGTATCCAAGGTTTGTTCAAGTATTCCTCAATAAACAACTTTTAGATGTTCCTAAGCCAACAAATCTTTTACCTGTTGTGGTTCAACAAGCCAAAATTTTCACCTTTATGCCTAGGAAGAGTGATCTATTCACTGGAAGGGATACTCCCTTAACTACTTCTATGATGGAAGTTTTTCAAGCTGTTAGAGCTGATGCTGAACAAGATGATGCTAGTGAAGGTACTACATCTGCAAGTACTGCATCTGCAGGTACTGCATCTGCAAGTACTGCATCTCCAGAAGGTACTGCATCTCAAGGTACTGCTTCCCCAAGTACTGAAGTTCAAGAAGATGTTGCAGTTTCACCTTCTCCATCTCCACAAAGATCTGTTCCTGATTCTCAACCAGAGGAACATTCACCTGTTCAAGGAGATGATTCACATACTATATCCCCTGAAGGTTTAACATTGGATAATTATGTTTTGACAAGGGAGTTGGTTAAGTTGAAAAAGACTACTGAGGCTCAAGCTAAGCAGATTAAGAAATTGAAGCTCAAGTTTAGAAGGCTCAAGAATTTTGTTTGGCCATTGGTTCAACATCATCGTATATGGGTCAAATCAAAGAAGAAGGAGCAAAGGCAGTCTAAGAAAACCAAATGCCATAAGGTTCACAAACAATCTTCTGTCTAATTGGGGAGGAATTTAGAAGAAGAGAATTTGAAAGAAGATGTTGTTAAGGAAAATGAACCTGAAGGTACTGAAGAACATGAAAAGACTGAAGAACAAGTTATTCAAGAAACTGAGGAACAAGTTATTAATGTTCAAGTTCAAAGTACTGATGATCAAGGTACTGAAGATCAAAGTACTGCTTTTCAACAACAAGGATCCCACAGGCAAGATTTGATTACTCCAAGGTTGTTAGATTTTGAAGAAGAAGCTGGTCCTTGAACAACTGTACATGAAGAAGCTGTTGGTCCTTCTACTGTTATACAAGAAGAAGAAGCTACACCCAAACCCATCCATACTGCAAGTGATGATGAAACCATTGCTGTAATTTTGCAAGGATTATCACAGCCAAGGGGTGTTGATATTCCAGGAGTGCAAGAAGAGGAACAATCAAGAGTTTCTCAACCTGCTATTGATCCTAAGGATAAAGGAAAAGGTGTTTTGGTAGAAGTAAAGAAGAAGAAACTAACTTTAGCACATATAAAAGCTGCCCAAGAAGCTTTGAATGAACAAGCAGCTAGAAAGATTCAAGAGGAATTAAATGCTAAAGATAGAGAAGCTAAGGAAGCTAAAGAAGCTTAGAGTAGAGAAACAGCTAAGAAGTTGCAAGAGGAATTGAATGCTGAAGCTGATGAACCATTAGAGTCACCTATTCCTGTTAGATTTCTACCAAGAAGGCCAAATAAAGCTAAAGACAGAAATGCAATGATGGCTTATCTTAAAAGTCAAGGGTATAAAGGATTGTAGAGGTTTAATTATTTTGAGATGAAACGATTGTATGATGCTGCTAGAGAAACTTATAAGAAAAGTGTTGAAAGCATCAAAGATTTTAGAGATGAAGCTACATGGAAAGAAGAAGAGAGAAAGAAGAGTTTAAAAAGAAAAAGAAAAACTGAAGTTAAAGATGTTCAGTTCTCAAAGAAAGAAAAAGTTGAGCTAAGATCTGAGACTAGGGATGAACTAAGAAATTATCTAAGGATAGTGGACTTTGAGTATTCTAACGAAGATGAACAAATCCCAAATTATTGCTTTTGAAGTTGTGGAATCCAAAGATGGAAGTTATCTGATGTTTCATAGAGAAGATGAAAGCTTCAGAGTGTTCAACAGGCTATGGGATTTATTGCACATCATAGACAGAGTAGATTTATTCTATTTATATCATGTGGTGCGAGATTACTTTGAACATAATCCATTAGAAGGAATTGGTTTAGTTCTGTTTGGAGATCTCACAACTGTATGGGAAACTGAAGAGCAAAGCACTGATGACATTTGGAAGAATCAAGAGAATTGGGAAATTGTTTGCTGGAGATTCTTTAAAGAATCTGGAGTTCATGTTCTAGAGCTGGAAAATGGTACAATGATTCACATGTTTGCAAATAGAAGATATCCTCTTACAGTAGATCTTATGAGGAGGATGCTAGAGCATGGAATGGAAGTTGAAGAAGACAATGAAATTGCTTGTATGGTCATCAATTTGTTTATCAACTGGACTACTATTGCTGATGATGATGAATAACTGGTATGAATTTTAATTGAATAGATTCTTTTTGAAATATCAGTACTTTATTCAAAGTACTGCTGATCAAACAGTACTTTAATCAAAGTACTGCTTGCAGCTTTTAAACCAGTTAAGTGATTTTTGAAAGAAATCTTTTGTTAAGTAACAAATATTTTGGAACAAAGGTTGAATAAAATAAATGGTTTTTGAGATGGTAACATCAATAGGTTATCAATCCACCATGGTTACAAAAGGATTGGCTAATCCATGAGCAAACGGCTCTGGTAAAGATATGACAAATCCGTTTTTAGTTAACAACTTGCTAATAAGTTGTATGGTTATAAACTCACCATATCAGTAATGTGAAGAGTTGGCTAGCCCACAAGAAAATGGCTTGTGGTAAAGGCTGTGAAAAAACCATTATATGGTAATTAGTTCACCATGATGAAAGAACTAACTAGTCAGAAGGGTACAACTTTTGGTAAAGACAACTCAAATCTGTTGATAGCTGATGATTTGCTAAAAATCATATGGTTATCAATGTACCATGGTCTTACACACCAAAAAATTTGGCTA
The DNA here is from genome assembly GCA_910596185.1 of Chrysanthemum makinoi. NCBI lineage: Eukaryota > Viridiplantae > Streptophyta > Magnoliopsida > Asterales > Asteraceae > Chrysanthemum > Chrysanthemum makinoi. The sequence goes on along the minus strand of OU343217.1, from coordinate 203,865,619 downwards.
CTCCAGAGTTAATGGCTTTGGTAAAGAGAACTTAAATCCATTAAATTTTCAATGATTCACCTCTCACAGGAGTTAACACATCTAGAAGTGATGAGAATAGATTGCAACTTAAACTGAATTAATGTACAAATTGTCATATGTTGCTGTGTTGCTGAAAAGATGGAACTTGCTGGATGATGCTGTAAAAGAATAATTCTAAAGATACTTTGACAAGCACAGAAACTACAGAGATACAATCCAAAGACTAAGACATAATCTTTCCTTAAAGATGGAGCTGTTAAAGATAAATTCACAAAGGAACTTGAAGTCAAGCTAGTAGAATTCAAGTTAGGGGAGGATTGTTGGGATATGAAAGTGCTGAAGAATGATAAAAGTACTGGAAAAATTCAAAGAGTCAAAGTACTGCTAAAGATAAAGTCAAAGTACTGCTAAAGATAAAGTCAAAGTACTGCTGATTGAAATCAAAGTACTGCAAGAACAAAGAACTGTTTTATTCATTTATAGAAAGTCTTGTAATTCTAGAATATTCTTTATTAGATTACTTGTCGTACAAGGATACAAATTGTAAACCGACTAGGGATATCCTTGAGCCTATAAAAGGACCCCTAGATTGGCATTAGATGTACGAGTCTACGAGTCTAAGAGTTTTAGAGTTTAAAAGTTCACAAGTTTAGAGAAGTTCGATATTATTAGAGTTGTTAAAGAATCTGCATAATAAGCAGAGTTAGTGTTATTAATAAAATCGTATTAAGTTAAAGTTATTCTTCTTAGCTTTGTTAAGTAAATTCCGCATACTTAATAGAGTTTGTTCAGTGTTTCTTTGTTAATAACTTAGGATTTATCCGAGGTTATTAAACCTTAACAAGCTATTTAAGTTAGTTTGGTTAGAGTACATCGATCCAACAACCCACAACGTAGCTATCACTTCGGTGTCTCACGCAGTTGAGGATTTGTCAAGAGGTTTTGTACATTGGGTACACCGGTTCTCTTTCACGAGGATTAGTACAAGTTTAAGTAACAAATCTGGGGAATTTTACTTCATGATCAAGTTTGGCATATCGGTTTCACTTCACCATATGGTCACCATAATAGCCGACATAATTCGTGAATGGTGTGTCTACCAAAGTGTTTAATGGTTGTTGATGTTGAATAATGAACCGCTGCATGTTCTCCTAAAACAGATATTCACCAAAACTAAAGTTGTCATTACACATTCAAGCTGACATTGTTTACGGTTTTGTCTTGATTTTCTAAAATCCCGCGAAAGAACCTATTTCTCGGTTTAAATCATAGACTTGTAAAATCATGTAACAATGGAAACATCCTGATAATAGTAAGGGGCATTTCCGGATCTATATTACGGTTTATTCTTGGTTTTGTAAAATCCCGCGAAAGAAACTATTTCTCGATTTAAACCATAGAGTTGTAAAATCCCATAATGATGGAACCATCCTGGAGAAAGGAAAGTGTATTTCGGGATCCTTTCTGATGCTGGTGCTACGGTTTCTACTTCGAAGAAGGGATAAAAGGGTGTACTTCATGAATTGGATGTGTGTTTGGATATTCGTCATGGCAGTTTGGTTATTACATGGTTTTACGGGGTTATGTGCATTTAACCATGGTCGGGATGAAACCATTATCAGAGTTCACTTAAAACGTCAAAGGAGGCTAGAGTTGAGCTTTTAACTAGAAGATGTGACAACGGGGTTAATCCACTATTATTTATTTGAGGTTGAAGTAAATTATCACGGGCAAGTGTACTTAGTATATGAAGGTATCAGGGATGGATGGATGAAGATTCTTCAAGATCTTTTTTCGAGCTTATTATCAAAAATGAAGACTTGGAAATCTAGTTATTGTTGGGTGACTTTTACCTTTTCTTATACCACTTGGGGGAATTGGGCTCTTATCACCACAAAATAACTATCACTTTAAGGAGTTACGTTGTAGTGCTCAATGTCACATTGAATTATGGATTCTCAAGAGGTGATGTACGTCTATTACTTGATGGTTGGTTGGTTGAAGAGTATAGAGTACTTAGAGATTCAATGGAGAATGAATTCTCGGCACCGCTCTTTGTTACATATGTGCAAGTTTAAGTCACGAGTTCGGGTTAGTTTACTTCAGGGTCAAATTCATCATATTGAGTTTTCTCCATCAGCTGTCACTTCAAAGAGCCTACTGAATGATAATGGGGTTGATTACATGTTTTGCCAAGAGAGCTGAAAAGAGAGAGATTATGACGTATGAACACATCAGTTCATGCCTCGTTCTCTAAAGAAAAGAAAAGTGTACGCTTCTGTGCGCTTTATCTTCGGAAGAAGAGAAATCTTCTTATTATGACCATTCTCATCAAAATGCTTCATGCTTTTTCCATGCGCTTCAGTCATAAAGTGAACCGGACTACTTTTGATTGTTTTCTTTTTCCACTTGCTCAACTATAATGACGATGGCGACATCATGTGCTAATTTTGCGGGGGAGAAGTGTGAATAGACTACATTTGGATGATGTTCACTTATTTAATAAAGAATGGAATCTCCGTATGCAATTCTTGAGGGGGAGAAGAACTATGATAATTCTACATGTTGAGTTATATCTGAGAATATATGGTCATACGACTCCTAACTCATGTAAGAACCGAGCTTCTTCTTATCGGATCATCTTTACATGTAGTTTCTTCTAAGAGCCGTTGGTTGACATCTTCACATGGGCTGATATGATTAAATGACAAAGTGCTTCTAGTTGCTGGGCTGATTTCTTTGATGAATATATTTATGTTCTTGTTTTATTGGGAGGGATTTGAGTTAAGGAGATTTGCTACATATAAGGTAATTGGAACACATTTGGTGAGATGAAGATGTTAACTATCTAATCCCCAACTGGACAATCTTGAAGAAGGTCGAGTCTACAGTCGGTTCTACATTTTCTGCTACATGTTAGAAGACTAAAGACGAGTTACATTTAACGATCTAAAGACTTCTTATTATTCAAGGCATTTATCAAAAATATTGTCGGTTTAGGGGAGAGCACTAATTGGGGGAGGGTGAAATTTTTGATTTAATCCCCAATTAGACTTGCTCACCTACTTCAGCAAGTTGATTCTCACAAAGACTTCAAAGGTTCTTCTCAAAAGATTTCGAGTATATGGGCTTACAATGAGTTGCTGATTCTGAAGTGTCAAAACCAGCAAGGGGGAAGGAGACACGTATCTAAACGCGAGTAATCTTGATGAGCTTAATACTTCTAAGTGATTGAAGATATCCCGGGAAGACTATTGTCATTACCGCAGAGAAACTCAAGGTTCGACTCATGGGGTTTAGTGTTCTTATTCCAACTATGTGGGGGAAGAGATGGAAGAGTTAGTTTCTGAAGATGAAAGAGGTACACAAGTATGTGATGATTTCGATGCTATCGCAATCATCAGGGGAGAGAGAGATTGTGTACATTGGAGACGCTCAGCTGTTTTACTTGAGGGCTTAATCAATGATTCAGAGATATAATCACTTATTCCGGAGTGGACATCCGCAGAGATTGTCATCCGCAGAGATAATCAGTGATTCGGCATGTTTCTTCAATGTTATCGGTTATTCTCTCTTTGGGCATTCGGGTACTTCAGGTTCTTGAGCTTCATACACTTTCTTCAGGGGGAGAGAAAAGTATACATCGGGGTTATTCTTTGGCTATTGGACTTAATCTGCTACTTCGATGGTATAAGTTTCTTTGTCTTTGGGTATATGTGTATTCGGGTTCATGAGCTCTAGTCTAAGAGACTGACTGCATGAATTCGTCTACTTAGGGGAAGTGGTTTCTTGACAAACTTCTGGTATGGATTGCTTCAGACTTCAGTGGGTATGGAATTTGAGAAGATTATTTATGTGTGGGATGATACGTTGCTGTTCTTTTGGATGATATAACCTCGAACGAAGAATCACGATGATTATTCTTAAAAGGAGCAACAAGTTCGATGATAATGGTGTGCTTCTTTGTGCACCTGGCTAAGGGAAGCTTGAAAGAAAGCTTTGAATCTGCTCAGCTAAAGGATTTTCGGTTTGGGGGAAGCTGCCAAAGTCTCTCTTTCTCAAAGGCTCATGTTCTATCTTCTATTCTGGAGCCTCGAATGCTTTGGTGGTGAATGTTTAAGAGATGATGACTTCTATCTTCTACAACGGGGCTGTTTGATATCGTTATCTCGGTACTCGTATCATCATCTTCCTAAACTATATCATCTACTCTATCTTTGTATATATCTATCAAAAAACAAAATACAAAAATATAAAACCAACAAAAAGAAAATAGAAAAATATAAAATCTTCAAAAATCCATAAAAATCAGAAAATTTCAAAAATACCAAAAATATGTTTTCACAAGACATGTCTTCTGGTATCGATAACATCTGCGGTCTTAGAAATGTCATTCAATAATGGCACGGGACCATAGATGAAGTTCGAGCAGGAGGTGTAAATATTCTTTTCCTAAACATGTCAAAAACTATGGCTTACAGTTATTTCAGACTGTAACCCGCGCTTCAAAAATGGCTTGCAGTTACTTCAGACTGTAACCCGTGCTTAAACTATGGTTTGCTATTATTTCAGATAGCAACCCGTTTTTCATAGAAGGAAAGTGCTACGCTTAAACGATTTTTCAAATATTTGGTGCACTTATCCTAAAACTATTTAAGGAAAGTATGTCGAAGGACTGCTGTTCCTACACAAATGTTTTTCCGTCTAAAATTCTTCAGAAAAATATTTGTTTTTTTAACAAAATGGTGGAAAATGAGTTGCTTGAAAAATCAATCAGATTCATAGTTTTTCGTAAAAATTGAAAACTCAATCAATGACTTTAGCACTTTTAACCTTTTCAGAAAATAAGTCATTGATTGAGGGGGAGAATGTTTTCAAATCTATATCATCTAACAGGCTTTCTTAATTATCCTACGTGCTTAATTAAAAATGATATTTGCCTATGTCGAAGGACTAAGAATTTAGGATATGATTGTTAGGATTAGATGATTAGAGTTTGATTAATACATAAACCCCATGCCTTATATGATCTGATTGTTATGTTGAATTGACCTTAATTAGTCGATTGCTGTTATGGGTGATGTCAACCACCATATATCTGTATGTGTGTTCACTAACGTATGCAGATATATTGGTTATAAGAATGTTCCCGATCCAGATCCCACAATAGAAGATGATTGGATGCCGAAAGGAAAGGGTAACTATATCTTGGGTTGACAAATGAAGAAACGGAGCTTAATTGGACTTCTATGGAGAGTTGGCATGGAAAAATGCAACGTAAGAGGTCTCACTGCATCAGCAGATGGTTTTCTTCATCAGCAAATGAAGAAACGGAGCTTAATTTGACCTCAGTTGGCATTAAAATGCAACGTAAGAAGTCTCACTGCTTCAGCAGACGGTTTTCTTCCAAGCCCTACAGCAACAACATAAGCTTCTCAACCACCTAACGTATTTTTGTGCAGGAAATTTGATACCATTTTTTTAAAACAATTTTCAAATAATATTGTTTTGAAAAATGGAAAAATATTGGTTTTGAAAATAAATTGGACTAAATTTTGAAAATCACCGGACTTCATTTTATCAAAACTTAAGTCACTCAATCATCGACTACGGTCATCGATTGAGGGGGAGAGTGATTTAAAATATATTATCTTCAAACAATATTTCTTCATAAAAGTCCGTATTGTACAAAACAAAGTGGTGATCTAAAGATTTAATGTTATGTAATGGTATGATTTTCTTTAATACTCAAAGATCTTACAAAATGAAATTTTTTCTGTTCTTGTTTGATTGTGAAATTGTTTTATTTTACTTAAAGATCTCTTAAAAAAACTATCATGCCTGACACTAACAATCTTTAATGTCTTAAAATGGTCCTTATCTGTCATTTTTCAAAAATTGAATCTTGCCACGTCTTTCCCTAAAACTTTCTAAATGATTTAAATCAATCGGGATTCAAAATCTCAATTGGTTTGAAATTTTTGATCGGGGGAGAGATCGTGATTTAAATCTCAAATCTGTTTTAATGGAATTGGTTTTAGCCCTTTAAAGGCACTCCTGCCTCCATGTGCCAAACGATTTCAAATACACGATGCACATGTTGATGATGAGCATTTATCCAAAAACAAGATGAGTATTTAAACAAGGCACATATTCTCCCATATTTTCTAAACCTTATTAAATCTCTTGGGATCCAAAATCTCAAAGGGCTTGATATTTTTGATCGGGGGAGAATTTGTGATTTAATAATGAAATTTGATAAAAGGTGATCGTTGTGATTCAAGTGTGCATGCTGCTCTCCCATATGTGCTAAACGCTTTCGAATCTCGAAGCACATATTGAGGGGGAGCATTTCAAAAGAAAACAAACTTTCAAGGTACAAAAGATTCTATGTTTCAACATAAAGTACCTTGATTGATTTTCCAAATGGTTTCTTAATGGATTTTGTGATCGTAGATGTACTTCAAAAGAACTCTTTCCTCTATGTGATAAAATGATTTCAAATTTCCTATGCACATATTGAGGGGGAGAATTTACCAAAGAAAATCAAATGGCTTTTTCTATGGAAATTGTGATCAAGAAATTATTTCAAAGAACTCTTGCCTCCATGTGCTAAACAATTTCAAAATCTTATGCACATGTTGAGTGCGAGTATTTCTAAATGATCAAAACAATTAAGGTACAAAATGCTTTGATATTATATCACAAGTACCTTGATTGATTTTCAAATGATTTTTCAATTGGTTTCACGGAAGAATGAACTGTACCAAAAGACCGACCATTTTACTTTATGTATGTAGGTATAAGGTTGGTGAGGTTAGGTATTAGTTCCCACGATCCCACCAGAGCCGGAGGGATCTACCCAGGGACAAACCACTAGATAGTGTAGAGTCCTCAGGTATGATAAAAAAAAAGGAGAAAAATGAGAATACGGGAAGAGTGCGGACTGAGACTGAGCTAGTACTAGAATAAACCCAACAAGGTTCTAGTTATGAAGTCTCGGTAAGCACTGAAGGGGTTGAAGAATGAAAAAGAATTAAATGTGAAAAGGGTGAAAAGAAATAGCCCTCCAATAATTCAACCTTAGGGCGTAAAACCGGGTTCAATACTTATGCTACTGGTTGTTACTAAGGTAACACTGGTATTGAAGACAAGACATCATGGACCCAGTGATGCACTGCACTAAACTTCCCAAGCCACTCAAGTTCCTCTTTAAAGGGCTTGTTTCATTCTCACGGGGAACCTACATAATCTATCGACTTTCTCTTAGAGATTGTTGATATTGAAATAGGAGACCCTCTCCCTAGTTTTCGGCATAGGAACCAAATGTGCACAATTGAGTCTAGAGCCAAGAGATCATCCACAATATCTCATTAGGACACTAAATTAATGAAGACTTGCTGTTTCACACAATGTGGAAAGTAAGAATATATTAAGAGTCCTACGCATTATCCTTTTGGTAATTGCCAGAACATCCGAGTGATATGTAACAATATTCACGATGAAGATGGAAAGCCTTCTAGAGCCAACATCAAAAAAGCTCTTGGTAGGTGGCATGTGAGATCTTTCAAAAGATTAAACTTGTGACAACTGGATAGAAACGATGGGGTGATTCAACCCCAACCTTGGTCCAGGAATGGAATTGACGAATACTTTTGGAAAAACCGTTCGATGTGCAAATCTTCTTTTCTCTAGCGCATCGAATGTGTATTCATGTTTTCAAACTCAAAAATTATCTCTGATTGAAAAAATACTTTTGGAAAAACCATTCGATGTGCGAATCTGTTCTTTTCACTAGCACGTCGAATGTGTACTCTTTTTAGATACGAAAAGTATTTTTGATTGAAAATTGATCTTTCTCATAAAACCTTCGTCGTATTGCAAAACTCTTTCTTATAAGCAATACGTGATTGTTTTTCAAATCACTTTTTCATCAATCAGTGAATCTCAATTCGTTGGTTCACTCACTCCGTGTTGTCTTCTTTGAGACGTTCCAGTTTGAGAATGGCTAGAACAGCTGCGAAACCCTGTCAAGGAGATTCTTAGGAATCCTACCTGATCACAGGTAGTACTTGTACTGATCAACGGGGAACCGTGGGTCGTGTACCTCAATTCAACAAAAGTGATCAAAGACACTTTCGTGTGTTTTATTGCTAACTGTTGTTTGCAGGTACATTTGGACGGTTGCAGCTGATCAGAATTGAGGAGTCAATCCAAAACCGCATGCTCACAAAGATCCACACTTAATTGAAGAAATCATGACTTGTGCATATCTACGTAACCTGGCTCGATATTTCTATACTATGTTCCTGATGCGCTGCTGCAAATATCTTGAACCAGTAAAAGTTTTCGCTACTCTGATGAAAAGATGTCATGATCCAGAAAGTGTGAGCATGTCGGTCAAAATGTCACAACATCACATGATGGAAACACAATAAAGGGTGATCTAGAGATTTACTGTGGCTGATGATCTCAATGAAAGCTCGAAGATCATTAAGATGTGGATCAGTTCAAAGACCTCCACTTAAAGTACAAAAATATGCGGACTTTGAAGAATCGCTACAAAAGCACAAAGATGCAGATGTTGAAGAATTCAAGTCTACGAGCTCAAGACTGATAATTTAATAAAATGCTAGGACTCAAAATGTAAAACATGGGGTGACCTCCCTTAGGGGGAGATTGTTAGGAATTGGAAATTCCATTGTGAAGAGTCGGTCACCCAAAATATTATCTAGCATAAGGTAGCTCGTAGATTTGTAGTTATTTACGTTGTTCAGCAGTTAATTAGTTAGTTTGTAGCGTAGATTAGTTTAGAGCAACACCGTGGAGGAAGGACGGGTCTTTACCCACTGTATACCTGATCCACAGCTGTCAGGAGGTCGTGTAATCTTGTAACTATAAATACCCCTTCCATCCTTGGAAGGGGTGTGGCTTGGAATTTAACCTTTTATTTTTATTGAACCAACTCTCTACCAAGAACACCATCTCTCTACTTTCTCTTTCTAAAATGTCTAACATGTATTTCCATCATCCAAGACCACCCGAATCATCATAACACAATAATATTTCGATCCTACAGGTTTTATATGCGGGTTTGAATCTGCTGGTGCTTTATATTGTTAATCTGGTTCACAAGCAGTTTTTAAGCAGTTTTTACACAGCTTTTATACTTATTCTTTGCTGTGATTTTAGGCTGATAATGACATTCTTCGATGCGGTGTGTGTTAAAGATAATGATTCTTCTATGCGGTTTGAGGTCAAGTTCATCTATGCGGTTTGTTTGTAAAACAGTCCAGATTCAATGCTTCTGATGAGGTTTGGTCTGCTCGATGCGGTTTGGTTCCACGCGGTTTGACTTTGATGCGTTTTGACTTAAGGTGCGGTTTGACTGAACTATGCGGTTTGATAGTAAGCGTTTTATGGGAATGCGTTTTGAAGGAAAAAATTGAGTTTTGATTATAAGGGTAAGCGGTTTGACTAACCTAGGTGCATTTTGATGAACAAGATGGGTGCGGTTTGGCTTACTGGGTTGTTGCGGTTTGAAATATGTCAATACTGCGTTTTGACCTTTGAACTGCGTTTTGACTCAAAAAGGATGTTGCGTTTTGACCCAATACGATGTGATTTGGACATAAAGAAAAGAAGAAGTATTGACCACGCCCTCAACACCAGACTCATATGACCTCAGTTCTTAAAACATAATCAGTTTATGGTTTTAAAGAATAAGAAGGTGTTTCAGATCCATATCATCTCAAACAAAAAACATCAACAATAATCAACATTATAATCATCAAACATCACCAAAAATTGAGGCATCAAAAATTATCAACAAACATCATTCAACACAAGTCCAATATCACAATCTAATAACAAGTAATTCAGATCTACTGCTACAACCAACAAACAATATCATCAACAAAGATTCGGAACTAAACAACATCAACAATCTCAACAAGTTCCAATCATCACAGATCAACCTGATCTACTGCTACATCATCAAAAAGTCTTAAACTTGTATAATATCTCAAGGGTCACTTTATCATAAACACTTGATCTCAGATTTCTTTGTTTCGTGGTTATAAGAGTTCTCAAAGGTCCTTTTCTAATCCAAACAAACCACAAAGGAAAATCATCATTGATCATATTGAAGCCTTGCTTCTTTTAATATACGAGACATGAAAGAAAAGAAATAAGCAAATATGCTTTTCCTTTTTCTTTGATTCGATTTTAGAAAACAATACAAATCTAAGACATCAACAAGACTCTATCTAAAATATATCACTTTTGAATCTCACATGTATTTCGTGATCATTCAAAGATAAATTAAAACCTTCTAAGGTTAACACATGAAACATCCTCATCATTGATCCATTGTAAAAGCTTTATTTCTTCCTTTAATTTTCGAACGATTGACAAGAAAGAACAAGATAAACCACTTGGTTTCCTGTCCCTCTCTCATTTGATTTAAACAAGAAATTAAAGGGAATTGTTTTAACCTACCTGAGAGCCACCTAAAGATCTTGAAGACGAAAACTTTATTGTTCTTCATTCATGGTATAAGATAAACGAAAAGGTTATCAAGGTTGGTATGAGATCGAGTTTTCCTGTGTGCATTTTCCGGTGAAAAGATTGATGGGGGCGGACAGAAAATAGTGAAATGAGATTAGGGTTAGAAGGTGAGTATTATTAGGGTATGTGTTAGTTAAGTTCACTTTTACACTCCTCGTATTTAGGGTTACATTAATTGGACTGGGTATTGAATGTTCATGGGCTTGATACTGGTTAATTGGATCAGATGGAGTTTTTGTTTGGGCTTGACATATTTGAAGTGGGCTTAGTCTGGACACTTGTAGGGTGAGAATTTGTATCACATTTTTGGATCACTTTTGTTAACCGGATTTATACAATGAGTTTGTACAATGAGTTTGTTGGGTGAAAATTTGAAATGATTTGTACAATGAGTTTGTTATCACGCTTGTTAACCGGATTTGGATTTGAGCTATTGAGGTTGGGACATATTTGGATCGCTTTGGTGGGACGATTTTCAAGGTGGTCACTTAATTTGGAGTAGGCTAGGCGAGGTTTGCGAAGATTAGTAAGGATAAATTGCATTTAGTGTTTATGTGAGATTTGATTGGATCCGGATTATTGTGACCATGTGTTGGACCAGATGTGATTGTTATTTGGATCATATGTTGCGTATTGATAAGGGTCTTGGACCGCGCTTGAGTAGGGTAATATGGAATGGATCGGGGTTATTATTTATCAGTTGGGCTACATGTGATCCCCGTTGGACTTGAGCTAATGTTATGGACCGGAAGTGGTGTTAAGAAGTTGAACTAATATTTTATCATTATGGGATGCAAGTTGTAATTTGATGATGTGGTTTGACGATGAGATTTGTGATGAGAGTTGTTATATTATGAGATTTTGTTGGAATCACTCCTAAACTTGAATTAAAGTGTTAGTAATTAATATGTAATAGTTAGCTTAATTAGGCCTTTATGTTTGATAATATGCTAAGGCTTATGTAGAAGGCCCATAAGCCTTGGCCCAAGCCCATAAGAAGGGAAGGAGTCTAGAAGTGTTGCCCTAGCTCCTTGCCCTATAAATACTCTTGTAAACCTTCTATTGAAGGTTGGTTGTTCACTTTTACATTTATCCTAAGCATAAACCTTTCTTCATATCTTACGCATAAGTGTATATCGTGTTCATCCGATCTATTCTTTCTCTTGTTTCTTATATTGATGCTTGTGTTATGAATATGGGAACCTAACAGTGGTATCATTCGCCAAATAGTTGGGTGAAAAGGTTTTGTTTTTGAAGTTAGTTTTTTTTGGTCTTACGCGTAATACAGTTTTCATACTTTGTCACGCTTAAAAACTTATTTTTTACACTTTTCAATCCAAGATTCTTGTACTTTCAACGTTTTTAAGTGTTAAAATTTCAGTTTTAAGCAAAAAGTTTCAAACTTTACGTGTAATTCTTCGTTTTTAAGCTTGGTTTCATACGTAGTTTCATTTCTACGGATAAGGTGTTTAGTACTTTTGGATCATCAAGTTTCACACTTTTGTGTTATTTTGGTGATATTGAAGCTGTTTCATCACAAAAATCTGGTTTAGAAACATCTTTGGGCAGAAATCAGTTTTGGTTGCCTTCTACGCGTAAGAAAACCCTAATCTTACGCGTAAGTCATCCGTGGTTTGATCTTCAGTTTTCGTGGTTTACTCAGTGTTTTCTTGCTTGGATAAGCCTGAAAACACTTCGACTTTGGATATCTCTTACACTGTGATAGTATAAAGGATTTTTTGGGCTAAAACCTAATTTTAAGCCTAAGCTCAAATCTTACTTTCACAAATCTCAATTTCCGGTCATTTTTCAAATTTAACTATTCATTCCCGGAGAAAAAATTATATTATTAGTTTACCCGGTGTTTTAAATTTATTGTGTATATAAATTGTTATATATATATAATTACGACGGTTTTCGTAAATTCTACACGACAATTATTATTTCACTCAATTCTTGCGAGAAATGTATTTTTATAATTTTTATGACCTCAATATATTTTATCTTGACCCGTTAAAATTTACTTTTAGCTAACGCTACCCTAAATACTCAAATGTGTATACAAGTTACTACTTATTTTTAATTAACTTACAATTACTTACACTTATACATGTAATTACAAAAAACAAAAAAAATGTATTATCTAAGACTAATACACCCTTGTCGACAAACAAGGGTGAGTCATTTGACTTGCTATATATCTTTCATGTATATTCATATTATACTCAAAATCAAACACATACAACTTAAGACTTGCAAAGTGTAAGATCAAATAACCTCTCTTCCTCTCTTCTCTCTACAACCGGCCACACCATAGAAACAAGAGGAGTTCACTAAAAATTTTCAAGACAAGTTATTTACACTCTTAGTTTAGGTTTTGAAATAAAAACCTAGGGTGTTAGGATTAACCTTGTTCATTTAACCTCATCAAGTTACTAGTCGTGGTTAGAGAGTTGCGTCTCATTTCTGTGCATCCACTTTGTCATCATAACTATTACAACAGGTGAGTTCGTAGCCCCACTTTTACTCGTTTAATTGTTTTATAAACTCTTCGGGGGAGATACATGCTCAACTACTTGCTTTTACTTTACATTTATATGAACTTAAATATCTTTTGTTTCAATCTATGTGCGCGTAAGTAGATTATGCCCGAACTAAATTGATCACTATGTTATGAACGCTATTAGTTGAAACACTTTCCTTGATTTTGAACCCTTCGAAATGTATATTTGAACTCTTTTAAATTGATTCGGACCCTTTAACATATAAGTGAACACTTTGGACTTGATTTGAACTTTTTGACATATAGTTGAACTCTTTTAACCTGTATAGGACCCTTTTGATATATTCTAAACTTGTTTGACGTGATTTTGAACGCTTCGACTATCTTGAACCTTTTGATATTATTCGAGCTCTTTGATTGTTTTGAACTTTTGAACTTGGCTTAAATCTTTGAACTTAATTACGAACTTTTGAACGGAACTCTGGAACTTAAATACAAACTTATGACTTGTTTGAACTTATTGAACCGTACGTGTTAAGACCTTGACCTAAAGTCTCCTATGATCGGAGCATCACTATAAAGTCTCCCATGTTCGGAGCATCACTATAAAGTCTCCCTTGTTCGGAGCAACCTAAAGCCTCCTCGGTCCGGAGCAGAGCGTCTCACTATGTTACGGAGCGTTCTCAATAATTCTCGTCTTATCGGTGGAGTGTGCAAAGTCTCGCCTTATTGGTGGAGCGTTCTCAATAATTCTCGCCTAGGTGGTCGAGTGACAAAGGAGTCTCCCTTGTTGGAGCAGTGCAAAGTCTTCCATGTTCGGAGCATCACTATAAAGTCTCCCTTGTTCGGAGCAACCTAAAGCCTCCCCGGTCCGGAGCAGAGCGTCTCACTATGTTACGGAGCGTTCTCAATAATTCTCGCCTTATCGGTGGTGTGTGCAAAGTCTCGCCTTATTGGTGGAGCGTTCTCAATAATTCTCGCCTAGGTGGTCAAGTGACAAAGGAGTCTCCCTTGTTGGAGCAGTGCAAAGTCTTCCATGTTCGGAGCATCCCTGAATTATTATACGTAGTGCTATATTGTGAACTATTATGACATCGTACACTTAATTATTGGACATACATATTTTGGCAGTGGGTTGTGAACACACAGGTTGCAAGTTTTGTATGGGCGGAACTTGGAACTGAGTGGATTTACAATGCCTTTGCTTTGGGAACTCATTTGACCTCGTATGCTTGAACATAAACTAGACATATTTTGGCAGTGGGTTGTGAACACACAGGTTGCAAGTTTTATATGGGCGGAACTTGGAGCTGAGTGGATTTACAATGCCTTTGCTTTGTGGACTATTCTAAATGACCAAAAACTTTGCCTTTGTTGCATGAACGCTCTTTAAAAGCTTTACTTGTTAACCAAACTCTATGAACTCACTCAACCATTGTGTTGACACTTTTAGCATGTTTTATCTCAGGTATCTAAGGCATTCACTTCATGGCACGCATGTGGACTTATCATAGAGTCGCGGTGTCGACGCGTCTCACCTATATTTTATGCACTTAACTATCGTTTGATTGTAACAAACTTGTTTTGATATATTGGAAATCTTTTGGGACCTAATGTTTGTAAACTCTGATTATTTTAATGAATCAAACGATATTTTCAAAAACGACACTTTAGGTCGTTCGATATAACTGTAACTTTGATGTTATGACAGTCCTCCCCAAGGTATTCCATTCCGCTGTAAAACAAGTAATTTGGGGGTGTGACAGATTGGTATCAGACCATCGGTTATAGAGAACTAGGTAGCATCATTGACCCTAGACTATAACTTCATCATCATAGCATCTCATCATATCATTATAAGTGCATACTCCTTATACATGCGGACTTATGACTCAACACCAAACATCATATGAGACGATTAGTCCAAGCATTGCATAGTTACTCCTAAATTATACATAGCCTGATCACCTATGTCTAATTTAGGAAGAATCATGCAATGAAGGGAGTAGTAGTCTCATATGTGTAAGCAATTCCTTAATCGAGCCAAATTTTCAAAAGATTTTCTTCAAACCACTTGTTTCTAGTTTGATCCGAGTGACAGTTCTTGTTTGATGAGTTGCAACGATCAAGCTAGAAACAAGTTGTTACCTAAACCGATTTAGCCTAATCTCATGACAGTTCTTGTTTGATGAGTTGTGAGATTAAGTAAAAATCGGTTACCTAAAAATCTTTTGAGGGTTTAGCTCGAGAATGGGGAAGCCTACCTCATCAAGCCTAATCATAAGAGAGCATGTCTTTAGAATGGGATATAGTCACGATATATGCATGAGCATAGACATGATCATTTAGACTATACACGAGCATGAATTTTTAGAACCCTTGTCGAGGATCGGACTATAGTTATCATTAATTGAATCACGAGGACGTGATTCCTCTGACATGGGAAGAATGTCACAATTCTCAATTTCCGGTCACTTTTCAAATTTCACTATTCATTCCCGGAGAAAAAATTATATTATTAGTTTACCCGGTGTTTTAAATTTATTGTGTATATAAATTGGTATATATATATAATTACGACGGTTTTCGTAAATTCTACACGACAATTATTATTTCACTCAAT
Organism: Chrysanthemum makinoi; assembly: GCA_910596185.1. NCBI lineage: Eukaryota > Viridiplantae > Streptophyta > Magnoliopsida > Asterales > Asteraceae > Chrysanthemum > Chrysanthemum makinoi. The sequence continues at coordinate 203,849,903 of OU343217.1, read as the reverse complement.
TCTTGTAGAAATGTATTTTTATAATTTTTATGACCTCAATATATTTTATCTTGACCCGTTAAAATTTACTTTTAGCTAACGCTACCCTAAATACTCAAATGTGTATACAAGTTACTACTTATTTTTAATTAACTTACAATTACTTACACTTATACATGTAATTACAAAAAACAAAAAAAAATGTATTATCTAAGACTAATACACCCTTGTCGACAAACAAGGGTGAGTCATTTGACTTGCTAAATATCTTTCATGTATATTCCTATTATACTCAAAATCAAACACATACAACTCAAGACTTGCAAAGTGTAAGATCAAATAACCTCTCTTCCTCTCTTCTCTCTACAACCGGCCACACCATAGAAACAAGAGGAGTTCACTAAAAATTTTCAAGACAAGTTATTTACACTCTAGTTACACTCTTAGTTTAGGTTTTGAAATAAAAACCTAGGGTGTTAGGATTAACCTTGTTCATTTAACCTCATCAAGTTACTAGTCGCGGTTAGAGAGTTGCGTCTCATTTCTGTGCATCCACTTTGTCATCATAACTATTACAACAGGTGAGTTCGTAGCCCCACTTTTACTCGTTTAATTGTTTTATAAACTCTTCGGGGGTGATACATGCTCAACTACTTGCTTTTACTTTACATTTATATGAACTTAAATATCTTTTGTTTCAATCTATGTGCGCGTAAGTAGATTATGCCCGAACTAAATTGATCACTATGTTATGAACGCTATTAGTTGAAACACTTTCCTTGATTTTGAACCCTTCGAAATGTATATTTGAACTCTTTTAAATTGATTCGGACCCTTTAACATATAAGTAAACACTTTGGCCTTGATTTGAACTTTTTGAAATATATTGAACTCTTTTAACCTGTAAAGGACCCTTTTGATATATTTTAAACTTGTTTGACGTGATTTAGAATGCTTCGACTATCTTGAACCTTTTGATATTATTCGAGCTCTTTGACTGTTTTGAACTTTTGAACTTGGCTTAAATCTTTGAACTTAATTACGAACTTTTGAACGGAACTCTTGAACTTAAATACAAACTTATGACTTGTTTGAACTTATTGAACTGTACGTGTTATGACCTTGCCCTAAAGTCTCCTATGATCGGAGCATCACTATAAAGTCTCCCATGTTCGGAGCATCACTATAAAGTCTCCCTTGTTCGGAGCAACCTAAAGCCTCCCCGGTCCGGAGCAGAGCGTCTCACTATGTTACGGAGCGTTCTCAATAATTCTCGCCTTATCGGTGGAGTGTGCAAAGTCTCGCCTTATTGGTGGAGCGTTCTCAATAATTCTCGCCTAGGTGGTCGAGTGACAAAGGAGTCTCCCTTGTTGGAGCAGTGCAAAGTCTTCCATGTTCGCAGCATCCTTGAATTATTATACGTAGTGCTATATTGTGAACTATTATGACATCGTACACTTAATTATTGGACATACATATTTTGGCAGTGGGTTGTGAACACACAGGTTGCAAGTTTTGTATGGGCGGAACTTGGAACTGAGTGGATTTACAATGCCTTTGCTTTGGGAACTCATTTGACCTCGTGTGCTTGAACATAAACTAGACATATTTTGGCAGTGGGTTGTGAACACACAGGTTGCAAGTTTTGTATGGGCGGAACTTGGAGCTGAGTGGATTTACAATGCTTTTGCTTTGTGGACTATTCTAAATGACCAAAAACTTTGCCTTTGTTGCATGAACGCTCTTTAAAAGCTTTACTTGTTAAGCAAACTCTATGAACTCACTCAACTATTGTGTTGACACTTTTAGCATGTTTTATCTCAGGTATCTAAGGCATTCACTTCATGGCATGCATGTGGACTTATCATAGGGTCGCGGTGTCGACGCGTCTCACCTATATTTTATGCACTTAACTATCGTTTGATTGTAACAAACTCGTTTTGATATATTGGAAATCTTTTGGGACCTAATGTTTGTAAACTCTGATTATTTTAATGAATCAAACGATATTTTCAAAAACGACACTTTAGGTTGTTCGATATAACTGTAACTTTGATGCTATGACAGTCCTCCCCAAGGTATTCCATTCCGCTGTAAAACAGGTAATTTGGGGGCGTGACAGATTGGTATCGGAGCATCGATTATAGAGAACTAGGTTGCATCATTGACCCTAGACTATAACTTCATCATCATAGCATCTCATCATATCATTATAAGTGCATAATCCTTATACATGCGGACTTATGACTCAACACCAAACATCATATGAGACGATTAGTCCAAGCATTGCATAGTTACTCCTAAATTATACATAGCCTGATCACCTATGTCTAATTTAGGAAGAATCATGCAATGAAGGGAGTAGTAGTCTCACATGTGTAAGCAATTCCGTAATCGAACCAAATTTTCAAAAGATTTTCTTCAAACCACTTGTTTCCAGTTTGATCCGAGTGACAGTTCTTGTTTGATGAGTTGCAACGATCAAGCTAGAAACAAGTTGTTACCTAAACCGATTTAGCCTAATCTCATGACAGTTCTTGTTTGATGAGTTGTGAGATTAAGTAAAAATCGGTTACCTAAAAATCTTTTGAGGGTTTAGGTCGAGAATGGGGAAGCCTGCCTCATCAAGCCTAATCATAAGAGAGCATGTCTTTAGAATGGGATATAGTCACGATATATGCATGAGCATTGACATGATCATTTAGACTATACACGAGCATGAATTTTTAGAACCCTTGTCGAGGATCGGACTATAGTTATCATTAATTGAATCACAAGGACGTGATTCCTCTGACATGGGAAGAATGTCACAATTCTCAAGTTCCGGTCATTTTTCAAATTTCACTATTCATTCCCGGAGAAAAAATTATATTATTAGTTTACCCGGTGTTTTAAATTTATTGTGAATATAAATTGGTATATATATATAATTACGACGGTTTTCGTAAATTCTACACGACAATTATTATTTCACTCAATTCTTGCGAGAAATGTATTTTTATAATTTTTATGACCTCAATATATTTTATCTTGACCCGTTAAAATTTACTTTTAGCTAACGCTACCCTAAATACTCAAATGTGTATACAAGTTGCTACTTATTTTTAATTAACTTACAATTACTTACACTTATACATGTAATTACAAAAAACAAAAAAAAATGTATTATCTAAGACTAATACACCCTTGTCGACAAACAAGGGTGAGTCATTTGACTTGCTAAATATCTTTCATGTATATTCCTATTATACTCAAAATCAAACACATACAACTCAAGACTTGCAAAGTGTAAGATCAAATAACCTCTCTTCCTCTCTTCTCTCTACAACCGGCCACACCATAGAAACAAGAGGAGTTCACTAAAAATTTTCAAGACAAGTTATTTACACTCTAGTTACACTCTTAGTTTAGGTTTTGAAATAAAAACCTAGGGTGTTAGGATTAACCTTGTTCATTTAACCTCATCAAGTTACTAGTCGTGGTTAGAGAGTGCGCCTCATTTCGCATCCACTTTGTCATCGTAACTATTACAACAGGTGAGTTCGTAGCCCCACTTTTACTCGTTTAATTGTTTTATAAACTCTTCGGGGAGATACATGCTCAACTACTTGCTTTTACTTTACATTTATATGAACTTAAATATCTTTTGTTTCAATCTATGTGCGCGTAAGTAGATTATGCCCGAACTAAATTGATCACTATGTTATGAACTCTATTAGTTGAAACACTTTCCTTGATTTTGAACCCTTCAAAATGTATATTTGAACCCTTTTAAATTGATTCGGACCCTTTAACATATAAGTGAACACTTTGGCCTTGATTTGAACTTTTTGACATATAGTTGAACTCTTTTAACCTGTAAAGGATCCTTTTGATATATTTTAAACTTGTTTGACGTGATTTTGAACGCTTCGACTATCTTGAACCTTTTGATATTATTCGAGCTCTTTGACTGTTTTGAACTTTTGAACTTGGCTTAAATCTTTGAACTTAATTACGAACTTTTGAACGGAACTCTTGAACTTAAATACAAACTTATGACTTGTTTGAACTTATTGAACCGTACGTGTTATGACCTTGACCTAAAGTCTCCTATGATCGGAGCATCACTATAAAGTCTCCCATGTTCGGAGCATCACTATAAAGTCTCCCTTGTTCGGAGCAACCTAAAGCCTCCCCGGTCCGGAGCAGAGCGTCTCACTATGTTATGGAGCGTTCTCAATAATTCTCTCCTTATCGGTGGAGTGTGCAAAGTCTCGCCTTATTGGTGGAGCGTTCTCAATAATTCTCGCCTAGGTGGTCGAGTGACAAAGGAGTTTCCCTTGTTGGATCAGTGCAAAGTCTTCCATGTTCGGAGCATCACTATAAAGTCTCCCTTGTTCGGAGCAACCTAAAGCCTCCCCGGTCTGGAGCAGAGCGTCTCACTATGTTACGGAGCGTTCTCAATAATTCTCGCCTTATCGGTGGAGTGTGCAAAGTCTCGCCTTATTGGTGGAGCGTTCTCAATAATTCTCGCCTAGGTGGTCGAGTGACAAAGGAGTCTCCCTTGTTGGAGCAGTGCAAAGTCTTCCATGTTCGGAGCATCCCTGAATTATTATACGTAGTGCTATTGTAACACCCCAACCCGGCAAGGGTAGAAGTGTCACATTCTGGTGTCATATCAGAACATACAAATGAAATCTTTACAAACGGAAACCTTAAAAATGAAGTATCAAAACATATACACAATTGACTGACAAGAAAAAAAAAACAATCTCTAGAATAAATTAAAATCCCAAAACAAAAGTTCTTCAAAATTAGTCCCAAAGTAATAAGGTGCTAGGGTTGGTCCACTCAGATACTCTAACTATTAGCCCATCGAAGCCCATCTTCAAACCTAAAACCTGCCGCAGAAAAGAAATGCGGCTGAGCTTAAAAAGCCCAGTGAACAGATATAACAAAACGAAAGCTAAATAAAATCAGAAATGCAAAATGAAACAAAGGAACTGATAACAAGGTCGCAGCGAAAAGAGAACAATGAGTCAAAGAGGAACCTGCAGAACGCAATTATACAGATATCCAAGAGGAACATATAACAAGGAGAACAAAGCAAAGCAAAGCATCGATGACATAAATACAAGCACATACAAACCAAGCGTACAAGTACTGAAACATAAGCCAACATAGAAGACGTCGCAACCTCACAACATATATATGGCATACAATCAATTCAGGAAGTCAGAAGACATACAAGTCAAACCGAAATCTAAAGGCAAGCGGAAGCAATTAATTATTAAGTGAGCATGGCAATCACACAGGTCAAATAACCCACAGTTAAAAACATAACCAGCATTATAACAGTGGAAGTACTAACAAAGCATTCAACACATGGCAGTCACACGTAACAAGTAGGAATACAATATGACGATAAAATTGAATGAATTAAAGACATAGCAGGGCAACTAAACAAATGAACAAGCCAGACGTCACAAGTTGAACCATTTATCCAATTGGACAAGAGCCTAAATAGCAATGTACACATGGCAGATCAACAATGAGCAGATAAGGATACTAATAGATATTCGTAGTCCACGAGGTTAACAGAACGAAGTTTACATGATAAACCGTCAAAACAATTATTTACATACTAGCATGGTCACCGCACAAATCAAAGGGGTCACATAACAGTAGGATAACATGTAATCGATGACAACAGTGGATCATAAAATCGCGTACTAATCATATCGTAGCAGGTGGTAAACAAGTAGTCACATAAGAAATGCAATAGCACAATCAAATTCAATAATCATATAATAACCCAGTACGTGAATGGAACGATGGTCCAAGTAACGGAACCAGAGTATGACAGATCAATGAAATGGAGTATATATAACATGGTAGTAGAGTGAGTCACATAAGGGTACTGGATAAAGATAATCAATACAGAATATGATGTGTTGGGAAATACAGAAGGTATAATATAGGTGTATCAAAAGTGTAAAGGTTGTCAGAAATCTACCACGAGCCAACAAAACAAACCAATATCAATAGTGGCAATAACAGCCAAGTAACCAATAGTAACCATTGTACTCGGAGGGGTAACCTCGAAATACCAAAATAATAGGAGGGAGACCTCAAGTAACCAATGGAGTAGCTAGCTCCCAAAATGTGAGGGGGTGTAATGCACACACACCGCATCACCAAAACATATCATATCATATCAAATGCAAATCAAATCAAATCTAGGATGCATCCATACGCCCCCTGCAAAACAATAGTGGCCATACAATATATCTGAAGCGCGCATAATCAATACAAAATAGGGACGGTGTGGAACATCACTCATCCACACTGGAGTCATGCCATTGGTGCATCAATGACACGGACATGGAACCCCCATGCCTAGTTAATGGCTCGGGTATCAAACTGACAGGTCAAAACAAAAGGTCCAAAGTGTAGCAATATATAAGTCTTCATAATCAAAGGTTCAATATAAATGGTTCCCAATTCAGAGGTTCATAGCAATAGTTCAATATCAAGGTCCAATATCAAAGGTTCAATATCAAAGGTTCAATAGCAAAGGGTCAATAGCAAAGAGTCAATAGCAAAGGTTCAGTAGCAAAGGGTCAGATCAATAGTTCAAAACGAGGCAAGGTTCAATATCAAAGGCTCAAATAGAAAAGGGTTAATAGCAAAGCAAATGTTCAATAACAAAATGGCAAGAGATCAAAGATGCAAAGAGATCATGAGAAACCTTATGAGAAAGGTCAGAATATCTGTACCTCAATCGAAGCAAGAAAAATAGAAACGTAAGTCACACGATGCATCAATCCCTCCATCCGGAACCTATATGAAGTTGGATAATGCTTATTAAAGTCGGATTACTCATTTTAGACGGCTTTCTATTTTTAGCAGGTTCCCACTTTTAGTAACTTTCTATTTTAGGTAACTTTCTATTTTAGTCGATTCAATTAACAAGACCTGTATACGTACATTCAAGGCTCATTTAGTTCGATACAAGACAATAAATAAAAGTGTGTACAGGTCGTGTATAGTAGCTCCAAAAACAGATTCAGGCCAATAGATTATGTGCCCATTCATTCGACATAAAATGTTTAACCATATCATGATTTCTTGTGACAAAAAGGTGGTCATTTTATGTGATAAGAGTTTATCCTTTCATGTGTTAGTAACTTTCATATATAGCTTGATTCCATTTTACTTGACACGAAATAAGTGAAACATGCATGTGATGAATATGATCGAATATACTGGTATTTCATTATATTTCATGGCTTCATGTGATTCATTTATTCATGCAAGGTATTTGTTGGAGACCCACACGACAAGAAATCAAAAAAAGAAAACAGTAATGAGGGAAAATGAAACGAGATATATGCTACCATACCCTCGAAACATGAATGAGACGAGAACTCAAGGGTTTTACAACCCACGACCACATCAGAAAATAACCACGACATCAGCAGCAATGAAAGGCCACGACATCAGCAGCAAGGTAGTAAAACTCACGACAAACCAAACCACTGCAGCCTCCTTCTTCTTGTCCAAGAAACCCATGACCAGGAACAAGTAACCCATGACTCCACGAGCAGCAACACAACCCACGACAAAGCTTCTTTCTCGAACCACACACGATCACATCACCTTCACACGATCACAACCTCCCTTGGAAACCTTCTTGCTTTGGAATTTCGAGTGGAGTGGGGAAGATGGTTTTCTTTCCGTCATTTTTAGTAGAGTATATTAGGGTTTCTTTTGTTTTGTTTTTATTTTGAAAGGTAAATATAATGAGAGTAAATGAGATAATAAATGGTGATTAGGAATTTGATTAGGCGTGTAAATAGGGGCCGACCAAGAGGGAGGGGGCGTTATTTTTGGTTTGACAATGGGGAAGATAATTGACCAATTCATTGTTGATTATCTTACCTTAATTTTAGTTTAAATATTTACTAACACTTGTACATGTAATTTAATCCAAGCAACTTTATAATGTGTGATCTTTATTCGGTAGACATAAGTGAAGTATTTTAATCATAGTCTTGCAGAAATATTTTTTTTCTCAATGCTAAGCGTATTCAACGAGGTTGGCGTGTTTTACGAGTTGTCGTAATTATTTCACTTGAGGGGCAAAATAGTCATTTAACACGCTTGCGATTTTTAGGGTTTTACAACTCTTCCCCTCTAAAAGAAAATTTTCGTCCTCGAAAATTGAAGTCGCAGAGGTACACGGAGATGTACAAGTTTAGGGCAGACGTAGAAATCCATAGTTTCGCACAGATCAAAACGATTCCGGCTCCAAAGCGTACAAAAATTATACGTAACAGATGTAGGTGAGAATCTCGTAAAGAGGTACAGGATTTCAAACGAATATGAGGATCAAAGGATAACGGATATTAGCCCTAGTCCATTCACGTACCAACCCCAGGCAATTCCCAAGATGTCGTATGGTTTCAATAAGTTCAAATTATATGATCTCGGTATTATCACGTTGATCAGGCGTCATAATACTTGCATCACATAACAAGTTCTTATTGTCATCATATTCAGTCTCGGGTCATGGCAAACCACATAACCAAAATCACACAAAACATATCACATATAGATATCAAGTAACATATCAAAACAGACCAAATTCACACATATGCAACATATAATACAACAAGCCAACTTACCATACCACAAAATAAAGGAGGCCACCAACTTGCATAAAACGGTTCCTTATGACTCATTACTGACGATTCAAAGGAAAAGCTGAGATATCACCAAAATGCTAAACGATAAAATTTCATGACTCAAACCGAGTTCTGAACGAATCAAAGAAAAGCAATACTGATCAAAATCACTTAACAAAATATCAAACCGCCTCAAAACGCATGAAAAACGAATCTGAGTAAAACAAGTCGCGCCCAGATCACATGAAGTAGCTGAACCTTCTCAGACACTGGTTGGATCTTCTCTCCGTCTTTTGCGTCTTTGGTTGATCCGTACAGCTTCCTCCAACAGCATCCTGATGTCTCCAGCAGCACGGCAGTCGGGTACGGCTTCTGCTTCACGAGCCTCTCCAGCTCAGGGACTGTTGCAGCAACGCAGGGTTGGCACCATCAGCTTCAACTCCACGAGCAGTCTCCACCTAACGATCGACAAACGGATGTACGAAGACAAAATAACAAATTTCGATGTGAAAAGAAGAAGGCCAAATCAGTGAAGACAAACGAATAACAATTTCAAATCAGAACGACAATCAAATGAATCGGAGAAAATCAGAACAGATGGAAGCCTAGTGTCTACCCAGTCCTCACAGGTCAATCCTAAGGTCAACAAGACGAAACCTGGGCTCTGAAACCATAATTGTAACACCCCAACCCGGCAAGGGTAGAAGTGTCACATTCTGGTGTCATATCAGAACATACAAATGAAATCTTTACAAACGGAAACCTTAAAAATGAAGTATCAAAACATATACACAATTGACTGACAAGAAAAAAAAACAATCTCTAGAATAAATTAAAATCCCAAAACAAAAGTTCTTCAAAATTAGTCCCAAAGCAATAAGGTGCTAGGGTTGGTCCACTCAGATACTCTAACTATCAGCCCATCGAAGCCCATCTTCAAACCTAAAACCTGCCGCAGGAAAAGAAATGCGGCTGAGCTTAAAAAGCCCAGTGAACAGATATAAAAAAACGAAAGCTAAATAAAATCAGAAATGCAAAATGAAACAAAGGAACTGATAACAAGGTCGCAGCGAAAAGAGAACAATGAGTCAAAGAGGAACCTGCAGAACGCAATTATACAGATATCCAAAAGGAACATATAACAAGGATAACAAAGCAAAGCAAAGCATCGATGACATAAATACAAGCACATACAAACCAAGCGTACAAGTACTGAAACATAAGCCAGCATAGAAGACGTCGCAACCACACAACATATATATGGCATACAATCAATTCAGGAAGTCAGAAGACATACAAGTCAAACCGAAATCTAAAGGCAAGCGGAAGCAATTAATTATTAAGTGGGCATGGCAATCACACAGGTCAAATAACCCACAGTTAAAAACATAACCAGCATTATAACAGTGGAAGTACTAACAGCAGTCAACACATGGCAGTCACACGTAACAAGTAGGAATACAGTATGACGATAAAATTGAATGAATTAAAGACATAGCAGGGCAACTAAACAAATGAACAAGCCAGACGTCACAAGTTGAACCATTTATCCAATTGGACAGTAGCCTAAATAGCAATGTACACATGGCAGATCAACAATGAGCAGATAAGGATACTAACAGATATTTGTAGTCCACGAGGTTAACAGAACGAAGTTTACATGATAAACCGTCAAAACAATTATTTACATACTAGCATGGTCACCAGACAAATCAAAGGGGTCACATAACAGTAGGATAACATGTAATCAGATGACAACAGGTGGATCATAAAATCGCGTACTAATCATATTGTAGCAGGGTAAACAGTAGTCACATAAAACATGCAATAGCACAATCAAATTCAATAATCATATAATAACCCAGTACGTGAATGGAACGATGGTCTGAAGTAACGGAACCAGAGTATGACAGATCAATGAAATGGAGTATATATAACATGGTAGTAGAGTGAGTCACATAAGGGTACTGGATAAAGATAATCAATACATAATATGATGCGTTGGGAAATACAGAAGGTATAATATGGGTATATCAATAGTGTAAGGTCTGTCAGAAATCTACCACGAGCCAACAAAACAAACCAATATCAATAGTGGCAATAGCAGCTAAGTAACCAATAGTAACCATTGTACTCGGAGGGGTGACCTCGGAATACCAAAATAATAGGAGGGGAGACCTCAAGTAACCAATGGAGTAGCTAGCTCCCAAAATGTGAGGGGGTGTAATGCACACACACCGCATCACCAAAACATATCATATCATATCAAATGCAAATCAAATCAAATCTAGGATGCATCCATACGCCCCCTGCAAAACAATAGTGGCCATACAATATATCTGAAGCGCGCATAATCAATACAAAATAGGGACGGTGTGGAACATCACTCATCCACACTGGAGTCATGCCATTGGTGCATCAATGACACGGACATGGAACCCCCATGCCTAGTTAATGGCTCGGGTATCAAACTGACAGGTCAAAACAAAAGGTCCAAAGTGTAGCAATATATAAGTCTTCATAATCAAAGGTTCAATATAAATGGTTCCCAATTCAGAGGTTCATAGCAATAGTTCAATATCAAGGTCCAATATCAAAGGTTCAATATCAAAGGTTCAATAGCAACGGGTCAATAGCAAAGGTTCAGATCAATAGTTCAAAACGAGGCAAGGTTCAATATCAAAGGCTCAAATAGCAAAGGGTCAATAGCAAAGCAAATGTTCAATAACAAAATGGCAAGAGATCAAAGATGCAAAGAGATCATGAGAAACCTTATGAGAAAGGTCAGAATATCTGTACCTCAATCGAAGCAAGCAAAATAGAAACGTAAGTCACACGATGCATCAATCCCTCCATCCGGAACCTATATGAAGTTGGATAATACTTATTAAAGTCGGATTACTCATTTTAGACGGCTTTCTATTTTTAGCAGGTTCCCACTTTTAGTAACTTTCTATTTTAGGTAACTTTCTATTTTAGTCGATTCAATTAACAAGACCTGTATACGTACATTCAAGGCTCATTTAGTTCGATACAAGACAATAAATAAAAGTGTGTACAGGTCGTGTATAGTAGCTCCAAAAAAATTCAGGCCAATAGATTATGTGCCCATTCATTCGACATAAAATGTTTAACCATATCATGATTTCTTGTGTCAAAAAGGTGGTCATTTTATGTGATAAGAGTTTATCCTTTCATGTGTTAGTAACTTTCATATATACCTTGATTCCATTTTACTTGACACGAAATAAGTGAAACATGCATGTGATGAATATGATCGAATATACTGGTATTTCATTATATTTCATGGCTTCATGTGATTCATTTATTCATGCAAGGTATTTGTTGGAGACCCACACGACAAGAAATCAAAAAAAGAAAACAGTAATGAGGGAAAATGAAACGAGATATATGCTACCATACCCTCGAAACGTGAATGAGACGAGAACTCAAGGGTTTTACAACCCACGACCACAGCAGCAAATAACCACGACATCAGCAGCAAAGAAAGGCCACGACATCAGCAGCAAGGTAGTAAAACTCACGACAAACCAAACCACTGCAGCCTCCTTCTTCTTGTCCAAGAAACCCATGACCAGGAACAAGTAACCCATGACTCCACGAGCAGCAACACAACCCACGACAAAGCTTCTTTCTCGAACCACACATGATCACATCACCTTCACACGATCACAACCTCCCTTGGAAACCTTCTTGCTTTGGAATTTCGAGTGGAGTGGGGAAGATGGTTTTCTTGCCGTCATTTTTAGTAGAGTATATTAGGGTTTCTTTTGTTTTGTTTTTATTTTGAAAGGTAAATATAAAGTACAACCTTACACAAACTTTTACAATCAACATCCATCCAGGAGTACTATGAAGGAACCGACATGGTTTGGCAAGATGTGTGAAGCCTTAAGTAGCCAACAATCAATTCATGAAGCTGGCTCACTTGATAGACCTCCAATGGTCACTCCCGGAAATTATGATCAATGGGTGATAAGGTTCTTTAGGTTTTGTGATCTAAAGAAGCCACATGGAAAGTTCTTAAAAAAGGTCATTATGGAAGGTCCATTTCAGATGCCTACTGTTGTCACACCCGCAGATCCAGATGCCAATCCACCAAGAGATGCTGTCACCAACATTGCAACTATCTTAGACCTCACTGCTGATGAACTTCTACATTTTGAAGCCGATGAACTAGCAATGCAATACATCCTTTTGGGATTACCCAATCCGATCCTTCGAAGTGTTGATGCTCAAAAGACAGCTAAAGCAATGTGGGAATATATTCATCTTCTAATGGAAGGCACATCACTCAATCAGGAAGACATGGAATCCAAAATCTACTTGGCTTATGAACACTTCATGATTGAACCATGAGAGACATTAGAGTCATATCATCATCGCTTTTCAGACATCATTAATGATTTGGACAAACACAACATCATCATGCCACGAATTGCTGTCAACACTAAGTTCCTAAGTAGTCTTGGTCCGGAATGGGAGAAGTACGTAATTTTTCTCCGTCAAGCTAAGAATCTTCATCATGCTTCATACGGATTGTTGTGCGACTATTTGAAGCCTCACCAGAAAGAAGTTGACAAAGAAAGGGCTATCCGTAGACTCCCGGCTACACAGTCACTTCCGGACAATCAACAACTTGCTTTGTGGGCTCAAACTAGTTTTCCTCCTCAACCCGCTCCTCAACCAACTACAACAATTACACCATATAATCCGTCTCAGCAACAATCTCAAGAAACTCAATTGGTTCCATACAACAACAACACTGATCAAGTACTTTACAGTGAATCAAATGAGGATATTGAAGCTTTTGATGCCTTGCAGCAAGGATTTGTCATGATTGCTAGAGCCTTCGGCCGATACTCAAACAAATCCACCAATCACATTCGTACTTCATCAAACACAAGGAATCAGGCTGTGGTTAACAATGGACGAGTTGGAGTTCAGAATCGTGGTAATGTTCGTCAGATGGGAGGTGATCAAGGGTTTAATACTATGGGAAGGAATAACATGGGTGCTCCGCAACAACAAAGGGCTCAAGTGGTTGAACAGGGGAATGCTCAGAATGGGGTTAATGGTCTTCGTTGTTATAACTGTAATGAGAAGGGTCATCTGGCTAATGCATGCGCTTATCACAAAGAGGCTTTGCTCTTGGCTCTCAAGGATGAAGCTGGTGGAACTCTTACCAACAAGGAATAGAGTTTTATGGCAGATGCAGATTCTGATGATGATATGGAGGACTTGCAGGCTAATGCAGCAGTGATGTTGATGGCACATATACAAGCTCTACACATGAGTGACACAGGCCCAATGTATGACACTGACGGATTGTCTCAGGTACCGGAACAAAATATACTCATTACTGATCTGATATCTCCGCCAATTTCTCCATCCGACAAGGATCAGAGTGTTCAACATGAGCCATCTACATCTCATTCCAATGATTATCAAATATATCCCATTGTTATATTTGACGATCAAGATAACCTTATGGTTAATATTGATCATCAAGTTGACTCCATGGTTATATTTGAGGATCTAAATAATGATCATGTTAAGACTCACGTTGAACAAGATGAGCTTTTGTCTAATAGAGAAATTAAGCTCCTGACCTTAATTAAAAACCAAGAATCTCGTTTGGAAATTTGCAAGCAATTAAAAGATAAAAATGCACTGTTAATTAGGGATAATGAATGCTTAATTAGACAAATCAACGTTTTTAAAACTCAAGAAAAACATGAACAAGGTTTTGAAGTCGCTTTTGCTAAATCTCATCAAAACGAAAGATCATTAGAACGACAGATACGTGATCTAGCCGCATCCAAGAATGCTTTGTTGTCTCAAATAGAACAACTGAAACATGAACATAAACAACAACTTAACGCTCTTACTTTGGAAACTCCAAAAGCCAAGGCTGAGTTGTTAACTTGTCAAAAACAGTTCTCTGAGTACAAAAAGCATTCCACGAAACGAATACATAACTATCTTGATGAAATTGTCGACTTAAAACACAAAATCAAAGAGTTTCGAAATGTTGTTTATAAACATGGTGAGTCAATCACAACTATTCAAAAGTTTACTTTTAAACCAAATCCAAATGGATATGGACCGATTCTTGCTGATTACAAACCTAAGTTTTCAAACAGAGCGTTCAAACCAAATCCTGAAGTTTACAGTGCAGAACATAGAATTGATGATTCAATTATGACTGTTGTTGAATATAATCGCATGGAGGAATTAGATGCAGATGACGAGAGTCGGTCAAAAATTGAAAATGTCGTTTATAACAAACCATTTAACTATTCAAAAGCCGTAACTTTTGTCACACAACAAGATACTTCTAACAAACCTTTGGTTATCACACCAGTTTCTGAAGTTCGTCCCCAACACAATGGTGCACAAATTAATGGTCCTTTACCTTCACTTAGTGAAGTTAAAACAAAAGCCGAAAGTTGTCGCGTTATCAAATATTTTGACACTTTCTTATCTGACCTCAAAATTTTGGAACGTGAGATTGAATTTCATTCTGAAATAAAAGTTGAACATTTTCAATCGCCGATGGCGCGAGAACAAAGAGATATTCTTCAGAAAAGAATTTTACCCCATGTCAAAAATTTGAAAACTTGTGCACTATATTGGGAAAGGGATTTTCACAAGGAACTTGGTCTCATGAAAACAGTTTTCGAGAAAACAGAAACATCGATTTCAAATACTAAACGTAAAAAGAAATTGTTGAGAAAAGATGTTGATCGACTCTTGGAAGATGTTATCTTTGCTGATATCCATAATGTTGTGTTATTGCATTCTTTGCCATATTCATCTGATTATATCTCTGCTGATTCTGTTGATCCTGTTGAAATTGTTGAGAATACTGATAATGTGCATCAGACCGAGTCTTTAAAAGTTGAAAATGAACGATTGTTAACCGACCTTTCAAATGCAAAATGTCGTCTTCAATGGTGTCAAAAAGATTGTCACAATCGTGAACTTTCTTTGCAAAACAAAATCGACCAGTTGCACTCCAAAACGTTTAATCCAAAACTTGAGCAACTGGATGATCAAAACGCGTCTTTGAAATGTCAAATCTCAAAATATAAACAAGAACTTGCAAAAGTTAAAAAGGAATATGGTGTCATATTTGATTTACTCAAACAGACTCATGATGAAGCATCAAACGAACTTGATCATTATCTTGCACACACTAAAGAAGTCATGAATTTTTCTGGAAACCTTCGTTCTGAAAATCAAGATTTGGTGCACACTATCATTAAGTTAAGAGAAATGTTAGGAAAGTATGAACAAGTTCAGCCTAGCATCATTAAGAGAATTGCACTTGTAACACTTAGCAAACGTGAACCCATAATGCCTACTGACAAACCACAAGATACTAATGTGCTTCCCTATCCGTACTTCACAGCCTAGGAGCAATACAAGGAGGAATAGGAAGTTGCGACCTAAGAAAAGAACAATAAAGAATGCTGAAGTAGAAGAACACCCTAGGACTTTGAATAAGACTCAAGTTGCACCCACTTTAGATATTGCGTCTGACAAATGTAATGGAAAAAGTGTTGTAACGAATGCTAAACCTTTAAGTACTTTTGATATTCAGTCTGAAGCTTCTTGTGTTATTTGTCGTAAAAGTATGCTTTCTGATTGTCATGATAAATGTGTTGCTAGAGCTATCTTGTCTCGTTTACGGAATTCTAAGAAACGGAATACCTCTAGGCCCACTAATGCTTCTAAGTCTGTGCTTGGTAAACCGCCCGCTTTAGATTCTAAGAAACGCATTGATGTCCCTGTAGCTCCAGTCTCACCTCCAAGGAATGTAGTACCACCTAGTACATTCACTAAGACTAAAGCTAAGACTAGTTGGAGATGGCAGAAATGGATACATAATACACTAGGATTTAAATGGATACCTAAAATCATTGATGTGTGTATTTCTAACATAACTGCCTTGGAACCCTCTAACTCTTTGGGTTCCACATCTACTTCTATTCCATCTGTGTCGTCTGTGTGTAATGCAGGTGATACAGATCATCCTTTGGATTGTTGATAGCGGATGTTCTCGACACATGACAGGCAATCTCAAATTGTTATCAAACTTTGTTGCAAAGTTCATTGGCACTGTCAGATTCGGGAATGATCACTTCGCAGCTATCATGGGCTACGGAGACTATATCAATGGAAACATCAAAATTAGCAGGTTTTATTATGTGGAAGGCCTCGGTCACAATCTCTTTTCAGTCGGTCAATTATGTGATGGAGACTTGGAAGTTGCTTTTCGGGAGAAAACTTGTTTCATTCGTGATCTACAAGGAAACGATCTTATGTCTTGCTCTCGCAATTCTAGTCTGTACACAATATCAATGCAAGACATGGTTGCTTCATCTCCCATATGTCTACTCTCAAAGGCTACATCTACAAAATCTTGGCTATGGGACCGTCGTCTCTCACATCTAAACTTTCAAACCATAACCAACCTTGCTCAACACAAACTTGTTGAAGGTCTCCCGAGATTCCGGTATTCTAAAGATCACCTATGCTCATCTTGTGAACAAGGGAAAATTACTCGTGCTCACTTTCCTTCAAAGGTGGAACACAACTCTCAGCATGTGCTTCATCTTCTTCACATGGATTTGTGTGGCCCGATGCGCGTGCAGACGATTAATGGCAAACGCTACATCTTGGTAATTGTTGATGACTACTCAAGATGGACTTGGATTTATTTTATTCGAAGTAAAGATCAAGCTCCACATATGATCATCAGCTTTCTCAAGAAAATTCAAGTTCAGCTTCGGAACACCGTCCGCCAAATCAGAATAGACAAAGGAACTAAATTTGTGAACCAAACTCTTCGAGAATTTTATGAGAAAGTGGGAATTGAGCATCAGACATCTATTGCACGTACACTAGAACAAAATAGAGTTGTTTAAAGACGAAACCGTACGTTAGTGGAAGCTGCAAGAACAATGTTAATCAATGCTAAACTTCCAGATTACTTATGGGCAGAAGCTGTATCAACTGTATGCTATACTCAAAACTGATCCCTGATTACAAAACGCCACAACAAAACACCTTTTGAGCTTATCCACAACAGAAAACCGAATCTCAAACACTTTCATGTATTTGGATCCCTTTGCTACCTAAATAATGATCGTGATGACTTTGAAAAGCTCAAAGCCAAAGCTGATATTGGAGTCTTTATTGGATACTATGAGCACTCTAAAGGTTACCGGATCTGGAATCGTCGTACAAAGCAGGTTATGGAAACGATTCATGCTAATTTTGATGAGCTTACTGAGATGGCTTCTAAGCATAACAGCTTGGAACCCGGTCACAACCGTTTAAACTTCCCTCAAACCCCATCATCAGCTGACCCAAGCCCCCAGCTTACTCGTCAACAAATGGAAAAGCTATTTGCTCCGCTGTTTAGTGATGACATTGATGAACGTGCTCCAGGTGTATCCGATGTTTCCGCTGCTCAACCTGATCATACTCTTATACCTGATACACCTGCTACAACAACTAATGTTGAAGAAGCACCACCAGTTGACTCTGCAACAACAGTTGAACAAACTGCATCCAACAACGCTGAACCAGCTGATGATGTTCTTAATGAAGTACCCCCACCTGCAGATTTTGATCCAAATGCGTTCTTTAACCCGTTTGCTAATGAAACTGCTGCACCTAATGTTGCGGAATCATCTACAAGCCATTTGAATCCTCAAAATCTGCACAATGTATACCAACATCAACCCTCTACACATCGTTGGACAAAATACCATCCTTTTGAAAACATAATTGGCAACCCGAATGAACCAGTCGTAACAAGACAACGTCTTCACACAGATGGTGAACATTGCATTTATGCACTCACTGTCTGCCAATCTGAGCCTAAAAACATTAAACACGCAATGACAAAGGACAACTGGATTGAATCCATGCAAGAAGAACTCAACCAATTCAAACGTCTTGAAGTATGGGAACTGGTTGAAAGACCAACAGGGGTCTACGTCATTGGTCTCAAATGGATTTGGAAGCACAAATTGGATGCTGAAGGGAACGTAATCAGAAACAAGTCACGTCTAGTAGCTAAGGGTTATAGACTGGAAGAGGGTATTGACTTTGAAGAATCATTCGCTCCGGTTGCTCGTCTTGAGGCTGTTCGGATCTTTCTCTCGTTCGCAACTCATATGAATATCACGGTCTTTCAGATGGACGTCAAAACTGCTTTTCTGAATGGTCAACTGAAAGAAACGGTTTATGTCAGCCAACCAGAAGGATTCGTTGATCCCAAATTCCCGAACCATGTCTACAAACTGAACAAAGCTCTGTACGGATTCAAACAAGCCCCTCAGGCGTGGTACGATAAGTTTTCATCTTTCCTCATTGCCAATAATTTCACCAAAGGTTCGGTCGACCCAAATCTTTTCATTCAATATCACGGGGCACATATCTTAATTGTTCAAATTTACGTGGATGACATCATTTTTTGGTCAACACATAAAAAGTACTCAATCGCTTTTGCAAAACTAATGAAGAAACATTTTGAAAGATCAATGATGGGTGAACTTACGTTCTTTCTAGGACTGCAAGTTCATCAATCACCCCGTGGTATTTTCTTGAGTCAGTCCAAATATGCCCTTGAACTGTTAAACAAATTTGGAATGCAAAACTGTGACACCTATGCCACACCAATGGCTCATACCAAGAAGCTAGACGCTGATTTACATGGGAAATTGGTGGACCCTACCAAATACCGTAGTATCATTGGGTCTCTCATGTATCTAACAGCCAGCAGACCTGACATTGTTTTTGCCGTATATCTTTGCTCCTGTTATCAGTCGAGACCAACTGAAATCCACCTCTCTGAAGCTAAAAGAATCCTCCGATACATCAAGGGAACAATTAACTTGGGGATCTGGTATCCGAAGGATTCTGGTTTTAAACTAATAGCTTTTTCAGATGCTGATCACGCAGGATGTTTAGATTCACGGAAAAGTACTTCAGGAGCATTACAATTTCTTGGTGATAAATTGGTGTCATGGCAATCGAAGAAGCAGGATTGTACATCGCTGTCCTCAACCGAAGCAGAATATGTAGCCATGTCGGCGTGTTGTGCTCAAGTCATTTGGATGAGAACACAACTCAAAGACTATGGTTATGTATTTGACAGAATCCCGATGTACTGCGACAATCGGAGTGCTATTGCGATCTCGTGCAACTCAGTACAACATTTGAAATCAAAGCACATCGATCTTCGATATCATTTCATCAAGGACCACGTGGAACAGGGTACTGTTGAATTATACTTTGTGGGTACAGAATACCAATTGGCAGATCTCCTCACCAAAGCCTTAGCTCCTGCTAGGTTTAATGAGTTGGTCCACTGGATTGGTATGCGGTGTTTGACTCAAGAGGAACTGGATGAACTCTTAAAACATTCTTAAAACCAGTCAAACACCAAAACCTCTTTTGTGAATATTTTTCAAAAACAAAATACAAAATTATAAAATCTGATAAAACAACAAAAATATTCTTCTATCTATATTTCTTTTAACATGGCAAGTACAACTCTTTCGTCAACACTCTATTCTTTCAAAATTCATTATTTTTTCGATCAAGTGTTGAGGGGGAGAAAACAAATATTTTTTCGGTTTCATAAAACCTTGTACTTGCATGTTATCTTATCCCGATTGTTTCTTTAATAATGGTGGTCACATTTCTGGTTTACTGACACTCCTCGCACTCAATTTTATAAAACTTCATTATTTTTAAGTCGAGGGGGAGTGTTGTCAAGTTTCTTTTCAAATATCATTTCGTTTGATAACCAAAATGGAAGTTATGGGCATGAGGTTGTAAATGGTTAAGGTGGAGGGACTAGAGATGTCAAATGTTCAAACTAATTTTAAACAAAACACCTCCACCAACTACTCATTCACATTTACTACCTACATTTAATATCTCACCAACCATATCCTACGCGTAAAATCCAACATTCAAATCCGTGTTTCTGATCATCTACTTGTAAGTGTTAAAACGTTTCTTGTAATCATCTAAACATGGGTTTTAAATCGTTTCTTAAACCAACGGTTAGATTTTCATCTAGGTGTGATTTTGTGTTCTACGCATAAGCGTATGAACACATAATCATGAGTGAGTGTTTCTGGTTAAAATGGTTGTGTCAAAATGTTTGTTTAATCATAATGGTACCATTTTTGTCATCAAAACTCACCCAGAAACTCTAATTGTTTGATTTTGAATATTAGGGTTTATGCGTAATTTTGGGCGTTTTCAATATTGAGTGTTTTTGGTTAAAAAGATTGTCATATGATGTTGTTTACAAGGTTAACTGATCATAATCATGCTTGGAATCAACCCAGAAACACGAATTGCCCCTAAATTGGGAATTAGGGTTTATGTTCTTAAGATTTGGGTATTTTTTATTGGCTTTGATTTTGATGTTATAACTGGGATAGAACAACTCACTATGCTTCTTAGACTTACCAGAATAAGTTTAGTGCATTTCCCATGGTTAAATTGCTTACTCGTAATTCTTAAGCTTTAGGGTTTAGGTTTACGCGTAACATGTGTTCTACGCATAACTGTTTGATTGAGTATTCATGTTTGAGCTGATAAAGATTGAATGTATCTGTTAAGATTGGTGATATGATGAACTTATTTCAGGTTTTCTACGCGTGAAAATTCAGAATCAAGGTTACTTGCCATCTACGCATAAGGATCACCTTACGCGTAGCATGTTATGCGTAAGAGAAATCTTACGCGTAATGTTTACGCGTAAGGTTCTACATTGGGGACTACGCGTATCCTGTGAAGGATATGCGTAAACAGTAACCTCTATGCATAAGGTTGACTCTTACGAGTAAGCCTTACGCGTAAGGTCCCGTATACGCTTACGCGTAAGCCCTACGCATAAGGCCCTCTTTTCCTACGCGTAATATTTCTTACGCGTAAGACAAGAACCTACGCATAAGCTTACGTTTACGCGTATAATCACTCCTGTTTACGCATAAGCTTGCCATTTCTACGCCTAAGCCTTGTTTTAACCTTAATTATTAATTGTTACGCGTGCAAACTTGTAAATAAATAAATCATAACGCCACGAAACCAATAATGTCACTAATAAGTTTAAATGTTTAATAAGTTGTGAAAAATAAGTGAAAACATAAACTTTAAAACTTGAAGTTAATCAACTCACGAAACTTATCACGAAGTCTTTTGGGCTATTGGAAAAACAAGTGACATTGGGCTCGTAACAATCATCGACATATCACATTCAATAATTGGACAATAAAACCATCTGTTGACTAACGTAATGTCTTTCGATATGTTGGTTCTTTTGGCTAAATATCTTTCAAATCACGACATGGACGCTCAAATGCAAAACGTGGAAGCACCAAACGTTCTCACCGTTGAAGATATCTTCCCTAATGGCTATCCGATGAAGATAGGAAAGAACAACCTTCGTGTTGATTTTGATAGTCTCACCTGCTCAGAGTCTTCTTGTTTAATAGCTGTGGACATTCTGAAGAATCACCCTTATCAGAACATGCTCACCAATTCTGCTACAGTGCCGGAGATCTACATTCACCAGTTCTGGCATACAATGCGAAAGATCAAAGGTCAAAATGCTGTGACGGTGACGCTCAACCACAAACAAGTCACCATCACACCGGCAGACTTAAGGGCTGTTCTTCTCATACCTGTCATCGAGCCAACCGAATACACTGCCACACCAACTGAAGAGGCTGTTCTGCAATTCATGATCGATATTGGTTATGACAAAGCTTCAGGAGT
The DNA here is from genome assembly GCA_910596185.1 of Chrysanthemum makinoi. Taxonomy (NCBI): domain Eukaryota; kingdom Viridiplantae; phylum Streptophyta; class Magnoliopsida; order Asterales; family Asteraceae; genus Chrysanthemum; species Chrysanthemum makinoi. The sequence continues at coordinate 203,827,410 of OU343217.1, read as the reverse complement.
AATCACAAAGCATTCATACGTGGATCTTAAGAATATTCCTCAGCCATGGAGAACCCTCTACATTATCATCACCAAATCCATTTCTGGACGTGATAGTGGCTATGAGCATCCCAAGCTCATGGAACTACAGATATTTTGGGCTTTGGTCAACATGAAACACATTGAAGTTGAAGCTCTGATATGGGATGACATGATGTCATTCCTCAAAAAGCTTGGCTCCAAGATCCCATATATCAGATATACCAAACTGTTGATCCAAAGAGCTCTAGGGTATAACCCTGATATCCCCTTGAGAACCAATGACCCGAATAATCACTCCATGCTGTATGAGCCTACACTCACAGTCAGATTTAAGGAATCTACAACAAAGAAACAGGGTGCAGTGTTTCCAGATCACCTTCTAACCGATGCAGTCAAACAACTCTATTCATACAAAAGGTATCTGGTAGTGGTTGATGAAGGCAAAGTAGGCTTTCTTGATGACAAGTCCTTTGGTACACCTACTAGGAAAACCAGGAAAGGCAGTGCAGGGAGTGTTACAAGCACCGAGAGTCAAAGAAAGTTTCCTAAGAGGTCACATACTCTCAAAAGGAAAGTTCCCTATAAAGAAGCTATTCCTATTCCCAAGCCTGAACCGCAACGAAAGCTACTGGATGAAAGCTCTGAGGAAACTGAATCAGACGAAGAGGTCACCTACTCTGAAACAGAAATCGATGACACTCCAACAGTAGCTAAACCTCCCAGTCCAATAGCTGAAAAAGGCAAAGGAAAAACTCTTGTGCTTGAGCATGATAAGGAAAGTTCTGAAGAAGAACCAGTTGATGAGGAAAGAGAATATCAAAAGAAGTTGAAGAACCTCATACTCAAATATCTTGCTGATGAATTTGTAAAGGATCAAACTCGTGGCCCCGGAGGGTCAAGTGGTGGTGCACTATCTACACCAGTTCCTGATGCGGTTAATCAACCCGATAAGGGAACTGGTACCACCACCCACGATCCACAACAACAACGATTGGAAGATACCATCACCTATGAATTTGAGGAACCTGAAAAGGAGAAGTCTGAGAAAGAAAAAGCTGATGAAGAAGCCAAGATTGAGGCAGAACAATTGGCCAAGTCTGGAAAAGATGACAAAGTTGAATATGATGATTTTCTTCTTGATAGTCCAGCACGCTCAAAAGAAGAAACTTCTGAACCATCAAAGGATCTTGAGTCTCCTCATATCTCATCATCATCAGATTCATCCTCTCATTCATCTCCACCACCATCCAAAGGAACAACCAGATCCACATCTAAATCTGTGAAGAAACCAACTGACTCTTGGATATACTAGGCTAAAACCAAGATTGTCAAAGCTGTCAAGCAAGTACGGAAGAAGGATGTAACCAACAAAAAGCTGAATCAACTCGCTGACAGAATCAACTTTCTTCAAAAAGGGATAAACGAGTTGTTGAAAGAAAGGGAACAAATCCAGAAGTTTATCAATGGAGATTTCCAAAAGGAATTGGAGAAAACGGCAAGAGAATATACTCACAAGTTTCTTCTCGACACTGTCCCTGGTTTGACAAGAGAAGTATTTTCCAAAAAAATTACTCCAAATATCGTTGCATTGGTTAAACATATAATGGCCAAAGAATCTGATCTCTCTGAAACTGAGTTAATTGCTAAATTGGTGATGCAAATGTCAAAACGATCTGCAACTTTTACTTCGGATAAAGCTAAATTTTTTAAAGGTCTACTAGATTATCAGCTCAGATCATCATGAAAGGAATCAGCAGATCAACCTAAACGACCAAGAGATGACGATGATAAGGACAAGGACTCTGCACCTAAACGTCCAAAGAAGTCTGGTGAATCTTCCTCAATGCCACCACCAACCCATAAGACTCCAACCGAGAGAAGATCTCCACCAAGTTCTGCTGCTGCTGATAAACCTCAGGACTCTGAGTTACCACCTCAGACAGAGAAAACCGGTGATCACATCGTGTACATTGGTGGTAACGATGAAGAGATCCCTGAGCCCCAACAACAGCCCACCTCTCCCACTTCAACAAAGAAACCATCATCCTCATCTAGGCCAAAGAAGAAAAACAAGACGCCTAAGGCGGATGTCGTCTCATGGCTAGACGAAGATGACACCGAGTTTGAATGGTTCTCTACACTTGTTGATGCTACTCCCGCCCTTACTGATTGTCAAGATATGGTAGAAGATCGAACATTAGAGCATGCTAAGTTACTTCAAGAAAATTTTTGGGTGAAGAAGATGACGAAATCAGAGTTGAGACGAGTCAAGAATGAAGCCTTTCAACTACTCAAAGACAGCTCGAAAAGTGCTATTGAAGTTGAATATCACCTTGAAAACATAGCACGAGCCATGTCTAACAACATTGATTGGCTCAACCCTGAAGCAAACATTGACTTCACCAGAAGAGACAACGCTCCATACTACACCGACTGGTCGAGACCTCTACCAACGATTGGCCAACTAGATCAACCTAAGATTCCATTCCGCTACTTCTTCAACAATGACTTGGAATTTCTTCTACACGGTAGCGATGGTTCAAATAAATACGCTACATCACTTACACTTCCGTTCCCGGCAGCCATATACTCCAACTGCATAGCCATCGAAGAAAAGGCTACTCACATGTTTTCTAATCGTGTGGATCAGTATGACATTGATGCAATGTATGGGATTCACCATTGGCCGGAACGCCGATGAATCTACTACAAGAGCTGCCAGGTTCGAAAATCTAAACATGAAGTGCACAGTGATAAAGGGATCGTTGCTGTTAAGCATGTAGCTCTTTCGTCTAAATGGGATTACACCTTCCTCAAGAATATTGTGGTCAAAAGACAAGACGAAAGGGACTATGAATTCTGTGAAGCGGACTTTCCGAACTTGTCTCTCAACGACATTGAAGATCTGTATCTTGCCAAAGTACAGGGAAGAATGAGACAATTCTCGACTGAAATTCAACGTGAATACATCAAGTCCTTGCTCATCTTCATCAGAAGCATAGTGATCCAGGAACGTGTAGAAGATTTACAACTTCCTGTTGAATCGTATCAGACACACGTCAACTTCACCAGACCTCAGCTAGAACTTCCTGACATCAACCAGCTTCCACAATATACTCTCATCAGCAAACCGTTTGGAGTAGTTTACCGCAGTGAACTACAACGCAACTGCTTGATGGCGTGTAGAGATCTTCACAAGTTTAGGGATCACACACTGAAGAAAGTCAGGGACGGCTTGGCTTTTAGGTTGAAGGCGATACATGAAGGCATTGGGTCCAAAAGCGATGGAATTCTCAGGAGAGATGGGATGTTAAGAGGATCATCACTAGAATCGATGAAAGGTTGTACAGAAGGGACCAGTTCAGAACTCTGGAAAGCTTCGTAGGTGGTCGTCCCAGGATTACTCTCACAGGCTATCAACGCCCTGTTCGCATTCCTGGACATATTGCTAGACTACCTGGTACCCCTTAAACTGTTTCATTTTCAATATTGATTTGGATGTGTGATTATTTATTAAAATGGCTTGTGCACACATAACAGTGTACAACCCGTTCTTGTAATGAAAGGACCCTATGGTACGATTCAGTGCCACAATCCTTATAAAAGGAAAAAAAGCTTCTTACTTTTGAGTAAAACCAATCAAACCTTTCATTCTTAAAAGGTTTTGCTCAAAAGAACAAGTATTTCCCCTTATGATTTTCAAAACCACAACCGTTAATATCACTTGTTGAGGGGGAGTATTTCTGAAAAACTTTGTTTGCAAATTGTTCTTTGTAGTAATCTTCCCACAAAACTCAAAATGGTCATATTTATTCTCAACTTTTCTTCAAAAATAACATATATATATATATATATATATATATATATATATATATATATATATATATATATATATATATATATATATATATATATATGCCATTTTTGAGGGGGAGAAAAATTCTATGATAAGAAATATGTTGTGAAATTGCAAATGAATCGTAGTGCTACAGACTTAACCAATGAATTGACGAATCTTAAATGTTAGTAACTCAAAAAGACTTTTCCAGGACGGGTAATAATTTCAAGCTAGTTCGCTAGTGATGTAAACGTGTCTCGCAAAGGACTTGTCCGAGTAGAATGTACCATTCGAGAAACTCTTGGTAGACATGAACCTTGACGGGTTTGACAACCTTTCGAGGCTTGTCCACATCTTCAAGATAGTTATTAGAGCTAGTTGTCACCTAAAAGCTGACAATGTATCTCTTTAACTATTCAACGTAACTGTGTCTCGCGGGGGATTGTCTATCTTGAGTTGATCAATTCAAAAGTGCGAGCTCTTTCCTCACTGTGCATATTTCTGTCAAAACTCTTAAGCACATGTGGAGGGGGAGTATTTATGAAAATCAAAAACTCTTGAAGTGTTCAAACATGCTTTTCATTTACAAACACTTTGAGAGATTTTCATGAAAATGGTTTTATGGCAATGGAGTTATAAGGTGATTAAGGTTAGGAATAACCGTCCTATGATCCGCCAGAGTCGGAGGGATCTACCCAAGGACACTATCAATAGTTAGAAATTAGAAGTCCTTAGGTATGATTATAAAAAGGATAAAATGAGAATCGGAGAAAGAAGGAGTTGAAGAATTAAAAAGAAAACCAAAGAAAAGGGTGAAAAGAAATAGCCCTCTAGATTATTCAACTTAGGGCAGACACTGGGTTCAATTCATATGCTGCTGGTTGTCACTTGATGACACCGGTATTGAAGATCAATGTCGTCATGGACCCAATGACGCAGGCACTAAACCTTCTTAGCCACTCAAGTTTCTCTCAACAGAAGCTTGTTTCATTCTCACAGGGAACCCTACATAAACTATCGGCTTTCTCTTAGAGGTTGCTGGTATTGAAGAAGGAGACCCTCTCCCTAGTCTCCGCTCAGGAAAACCAAAGCGCACTATTGAGTCTAGAGCCACGAGATTCATCAAAAGATCTCTTAGGTACACTTGACATTCTATCGCTTGTCTTTCAACAATAAGAACGCAAGTGATACTTTATCGTGTCCTTCACAGATCTTAGAAACAATAAGAACGCAAGTGATATTTATGAGAGGTTCACACATGTGATCCTCAGTGATTGAATGGAAACTCCTGCCAGGATCAACATCAAACAGCCCTGACAGCAGGTCACTTCAGTAACTCCCCGTGGATTACGCTTAGTGTGTCTCAAACGGTCTACAGTCGTGAGGTGATGCTTCGGTGTACCTCAGCGACTCATCTAAACTGTAGGTGTACTTCGGTACATCGCGTTATCTCACTTGTGGGACTCAAGTTCAGGAACATCCTTTGTGAGAATTAGAGTTGTGTTTTCACACTATGTTGTTAACACTCTCGAAATTCAAACTTGTAAGTGAACTTCATCAGTACTGAAATCCAACGTTGAAGAACGTGTGAGCATGTTGAAGAAAGACGTGGAGACACTGGAGCAATGAAGCAGACCTGATGCAGACAACAACAACATACTATCACTACCATCACAAAGAACAAAGATCAAAGAACAAAGTAAATGATGACGTCAAAGCTGAACTTTTCAAAGGAAACAATTTCTCTACACTGGGAGATTGTTCGAATCAAGGCACCTCTTCTCACAAGAAAGAAGAATGTCAGAAGACGTTAAAGCTTCTATTACATCAGCACCTTCACCGTTCATATCATCAATCACTAACACTTAGGGGGAGATTTTTGTAATCACTCCTAAACTTGAATTAAAGTGTTAGTAATTAATATGTAATAGTTAGCTTAATTAGGCCTTTATGTTTGATAATATGCTAAGGCTTATGTAGAAGGCCCATAAGCCTTGGCCCAAGCCCATAAGAAGGGAAGGAGTCTAGAAGTGTTGCCCTAGCTCCTTGCCCTATAAATACTCTTGTAAACCTTCTATTGAAGGTTGGTTGTTCACTTTTACATTTATCCTAAGCACAAACCTTTCTTCATATCTTACGCATAAGTGTATATCGTGTTCATCCGATCTATTCTTTCTCTTTTTTCTTATATTGATGCTTGTGTTATGAATATGGGAACCTAACAGATTTGATGATGCAATTTGAGACGTGTGTGTTGTAAACTGATGATGAGATTTGTTGTGCTATGAGCTTTGATACTTTGGTTTATACAATTTTCACAAAGAATACTATTTCACGACTTGAATTGTTATTTAACCAAAGTTGACTACGGGGTTGTTTGTACGGTATTTCTTATTTGGATTTGAAGTGAGGTTTTCCGGGTACATGTACTTATATCGTCTTCTTTCTTTCTTCCCTTCCGCGAAGATGACTTGTTTTGGCGTTTATTGAATGTGATAAAGACTTGGCTATCTAGTTACTTTTTTGATTCTTTCTCGCTTAACCCACAAAGTAGCTATCACTTTCGGTGTCTCACGCTGTTGAGGATTCGTCAAGAGGTTTTGAACATTGGGTACACCGTTTCTTTTTCACAAGGATTAGTACAAGCTTAAGTAACAAATCTGGGGAATTCTACTTCATGTTCAAGTTTGGTATATAGGGTTTACTTCACTAAATAGTCACAGCAATAGCTGACAGAATACGTGGATGGTGTGTTTACCAAAGAATTTAAAGGTTGAGATGTGATCAGCAATTCTCATGGAAATTCGACACCACAGAATGTCAATGGTACTTCACAGTCTAAGAAAAATCTTTCAAGAATCTTTAGTGTTTATGATGTTTCAAGATGTTTGCTTATAACAAGAACTTATCGTGCAAATGATCGTACACATTAATGATGCTTCCGAAAGTTCGAAACCATCATGGGGGAGAAACGTGTACTTTGATGTTATAAGGTCAACCTCTAGGGGGAAGTAGTATACACTACTTTACTTAGTATGGTTTGTGAAGTATTCTACATATGGGATAAGAATTGTTGATGATGGAGAGGAATTGTTGATGATCCGTCGCATGTTCCCTTAAAACAGATACTCACCGAAACCAAATTTGTCATTACACATTCAAGCTAACATTGTTTACGGTTTAATCTTGATTTTGTAAAATCTCGTGAAAGAATCTATTTCTCGGTTTAAATCATATATTTGTAAAATCCCGTGACAATGGAAACATCCTGGTAAAAGTAAAGTGCAGTTCCGGATCTATCTCTCGGTTTATTCTTGGTTTTGTAAAATCCCGCGAAAGAAACTATTTCTCGGTTTAAACCATAGAATTGTAAAATCCCGTGATGATGGAACCATCCTGGAGAAAGGAAAGTATATTTCTGGATCTTCTGATGCTGGTGCTACGATTTCAAATTCGAAGAAGGGATAAAGTGTGTACTTCATGTCTTGGATGATTGTTTGGATATTCTTCATGGCAGTTTGGTTATTACAAGGTTTTATGGGGATATGTTCTTTTGACTAAGGTCGGGATGAAACCATTAACAAAGTTCATTTAAATCGTCAAAGGGGGCAAGATCTGGGCTTTTTAACCACAAGATGTGACAACGACATCAATTCATTATTATCTATTTAAGGTTGAAGTGAAATTTCACGGACGAGTGTACTTAGTATCTGAAGGTATCGGGGATGGTTGGATGAAGATTCTTCGAGATCCTTATTCGAGCTTTTAATATATACAATGACGAAGACTTGGAAATCTAGTTATTTTTGGGTAATTAGTGCTCAGTGTCACAAAATAACTATCACTTTAAGGAGTTACATTGTAGTGCTCAGTGTCACATTAAATTGTGGATTTTCAAGAGGTGATGTACATCTTATACTTGATAGTTGGTTGGGTGAAGAGTATAGACTACTTAGGGATTCAAAGGTGCATGAACTCTCTTCACCACTCTTAGTCACACATTGGTGCAAGTTTAAGTCACAATTTTGGGTTATTTTACTTCAGTGTCAAATTCATCATATTGGGTTTTCTCCATTAGCTGTCACGACAAAGAGCTACTGAATGATAATGAGGTTGGAATCAAGTTATCCAAGAGTAGTAGAAAAGAGAGAGATGACGTTTGAATACAAAATTTTAAACCTCGTTCCCTAAAGAAAATAAAAGTGTACGCTTCAGTGCGCTTTATCTTCAAAAGAAGAGAAATCTTCTTGCTTATGACGTATGAATACATCAGTTCAAACCTCGTTCCCTAAAGAAAAGAAAAGTGTATGCTTCAGTGCGCTTTATCTTCGAAAGAAGAGAAATCTTCTTGTTTATGACCATTCTCATCAACAAGCTTCATGTTTCTTCCATGCACGCTCAGTCATCAAGTGAACCGAACTACTGATGATTGTATTCTTATTTCACTGGCTCAATCAAAAATGGCAATGACGACATCATTTGCAATTTTTGCTGGGGAGAAGTGTGAATAGTCTACATTTGGATGATACTCACTTGTTTAGTCAAGAATGGCAACTTCGTATGCAATTCTTGTGGGGGAGAAGAAGTGTGAATTTATTGCATGTTGATTGACATCGGAGAATAAATGGTCATACGGCTCCAAACTCATGTAAGAACTAAGCTTCTTCTTATCGGGTCATCTTCACATGGAGTTTCTTCTAAGATTCGTTGGTTGACATCTTCTCACGGGCTGATGTGATTAATGACAAAGTGCTTCCAGTTAATGCTTCAAGTACATATCATCATGATGATTCCGAAGAACATCTTTTTGTTCTTGTTTGATGTGAAAGATTGTTAGTTTGGTGTTACCATTTCATGTGTTCGTTGCGGGGCTGATTTCCTTCAGCAAGTTGATTCTCACAAGATTTCAAGTGTTCTTCTCAAAAGATTTCAAGTAGCTAGGTTTACAATGTGTTGCTGATTCTGAAGTATCAAAACTAGCAATGGGGAAGGAGACAAGCATATAAACATAAAAAGAGTAAACTTGATGAACTTAATACTTCTAAGTGATTAAAGATATCCTGGGAAGAAAAATGTCATGACCGCAAAGAAACTCAATGTTTAACTCATGGCGTTTAGTGTTCTTATTCCAACTACGTGGGGGAAGAGATGTAAGAGACAGTTTCTGAAGATAAAAGAGGTACACAAGTGTGTGATGATTTCGATGATATCGCAATCACCAGGGGAGAGAAATGTGTACATTAGGGATGCAAATCTGTTTCACATGAGAGCTTAATCACTTATTCCGGAGTTCACATCCGTAGAGATAATCAGTGATTCAACCTGCTACTTCAATGTTATCGGTTATTCTTTCTTTGAGCATTTGGGTACTTCGGGTTCTTGAGCTTCATACACTATCATCAGGGGAAAGAAATGTGTACTTCAGGGATGTTCAGCAGATTCACGTGATCGGACTTAATGATTTATTCCGGAGTTGATATCCGCAGAGATGATCAGTGATTCAATCTGCTACTTCGGTCCTGTTGGCTATTCTTTCTTCGGGTATATGTGTACTTCGGGTTCTTGAGCTCTATTCAAAGAGATTGGCTGCATCACTTCAACTAATTGGGGAAATGGTCTCTTGACACTTTTGGTATGCATCACTTTGGACTTCAGAGGAAAGAAATATGAGAAGAATTATTCAAAGTGTGGGATGATACGTTACTGTTCTATTTGATGATATAACCCCGAACGGAGAATCACGAAGATCATTCTTAAAATGAGCAGCAAGATCGATGATATGGTGTGCTTCTTTGTACATCTGGCTAAGGCAAGCTTGAAAGAGAGCTTAGAATCTGCTCAACAAGAATATTTTTGATTTGGGGGGAAGCTACCAAAGTCTCACTTTCAGATGGTTCAAGTTCAGACGACGATTCAAGAGCCTCGAAAGCTTTGGTGGTGAAAGTTCAAGAGATGATGATTTCTATCTTCTACAACGTGCTGTTCGATATCCTTATCTCGGTACTCGTATGATGCGCGTATAATGCGTTCGGGGTCAAAGGAACTTCCTTTTCGTCGAGCAAGTTTTTCAACACCCTAGGCAGTGAACCTAATCGTTGTAGTGTAGTATTGGGTAAGCCTCGGGTATTGATATCGTTCTCTAGGGGAATAGGAATGCTAGTGAAAAGTGTACTACGCTAAGGTTGAGGTTGAGGAAGATTATTTTTTATCTTTTTTATATTTTTTAGAAAGAAAAGGGTAAAATCTCAGGGTTTGGATTTGGGGATTGGTACTTCTACCGATTACTTCTACTATTTAATTATCTAATCTATGGGTAGTCTTATGTCTATTGATGTGTGCTCGTATGATGATTAAAAATGTGTCTACCTAGATACTATTACTCCCTAGTTATCTTTTATTGGTGGTTGAATTGTCATGTCCTTATTCTTAACGCGTTGTGTTTTCTAAGGTCGTAGCGTTTTTCCCTAACTCTTTGAGACTACCTTAAGGTTATTGCCTACGAAATCTCTAGGTTTCATAAACTAACTCGAAGATTATCTTTGGATGTTTAACCTACAATTCCGCTACGTGATTCATAAGCTAAGGTACACAAAGATTACTCAAGCAATCAAACACAACGATGGCCTAATGCATTCCTAAGCCAATTACAATTAAGATAAGAGATAACCAATTAATAATTGATAACTAGGTTTCATAGATCTAAGCAAACACACAAGAAATTTAGCCGGACATGTTGTTGGGTTGAGTAAATACCCAAACCCCTTAAGTCTAGGATTTGAATAGAAAATACCCTAAGTGTTTTCCCTTAAACACTAACAAGTCACTGAGCGCATAGTCACTCAGTGAGCTATCTTCAGCATACTCAGTAAGAGGCAAAGAAGTCTCTCCACTCAGTAAGGCGGAACTTAAGGGGTGAAGACTAAGTCAAGAAGAAGATGGTGGATTCAGTGAGTGATGACAATAACTCACTGAATCCCGAAACTCCTCACCAACTACTTACACTGAAGACAAACTGAAGCTGAAGACTGAAGGCAATGAAGACTTGAGAATGAGCGGGACAAGGCGGGATAAGTTTGAACAGATAAGACGAAGTCCTTTTCAACCAAAGTCAACTTTCCTTGAATGGCTAACTATCAGGCTCAGTGTTATCACTGACTAGAAGAAAGCAGCCTTGTCACTTACCCAATATAGCCTTTGTAAACAGAGACAAAATACATCAGTATTTTGTCTTCTGTAACCTGTCAGTTTGTCCTCTAGGAAAGAGTTAAAAACCATACTTGTATAAATAGCATAAGAGTTGGAGTGGAAGATTTTAAGCTTGTGAACTAATTGTAAAACACACACACAAGCCATCTTTCACTCCTCCAAATACAACTCTGTCCCTGTAGGATCGTTATTTTTATTGTGTTGATGATTCGGGTGGTCTTGGATGATCAAAATACATGTTTGCCATAGTTAGAGAGTTAGTTGAGAGAGAGAGGGTGTTCTTGCTAGAGGTTTACTCAAAGTATGGAATATTAGATTAATGAGAAGCACCACCCCTTCCATGGATGGAAGGGGTATTTATAGTTACAAACATAACGACCTCCTATCGGCCTGTGGATCAGGTATACAGTGGGTAAAGACCCGTCCTTCCTCCACGGTGTTGCTCTAAACTAAACTAATAACTAACTAATAAACTGATAAATAACGTAAACAATGACAAATCTACGAGCTAACATATGATAGACCATTATTGGGGTGACCGACACTTTAACATGGAATTTTCAATTCCTAACAATCTCCCCCTAAGGGAGGTCACCCCATGAAATACATTTTGCTTCCTAGCATTCTATCTTTGTCTTTAGTTCCAAGCTCGTAGACTACAATTCTTCAAATTCCGCAATCTTTGTGCTTGTGTAGCGATTCTTCAAAGTCCGCATAGATTTGTACTTTTAGTGGAGGCCTTTAACTGATCCACATCTTTGATGATCTTTGAGCTTTCTTTGAGATCATCAGCCACAGTAAATCTCTGGATCACCCTTTATTGTGTTGCCATCATGTGAAGTTGTGACTTTCGGACCGACATGCTCACACTTTTGAATCATGACATCTTTCCATCAGAGTAGCGGAAGCCTTACTGGTTCAAGATATTTGCAGCAGCGCAGCACGAACATAGTATAGAAATATCTGAGCCAGGTTATGTAGATATGCACCAGTCATGATTTCTTCAAATTAAGTGTGGATGCTGTGAGCATGCGGCTTTGGAATTGACTCCTCAATTCTGATCAGCTGCAACCGTCCAAATGTACGCAAACAACAGTTAGCAATAAAACACACGAAAGTGTCTTTGATCACTTTCGTTGAATTGAGGTACACGGCCCACGGTTCCCCGTTGATCAGTACAAGTACTGCCTGTGATCAGGTAGGATTTCGAAGAATCTCCTTGACAGGGTTTCGCAGCTGTTCTAGCTGTTCTCAAACCGGAACGTCTCAAAGAAGACAACACGGAGTGAGTGAACCAGCGAATTGAGATTCACTGATTGATGAAAAATGATTTGAAAAACAATCGCGTATTGCTTAGAAGAAAGAATTTTGCAATACAACGAAGGTTTTATGAGAAAGATCAATTTTCAATCAAAAATACTTTTTGTATTTGAAAAGAGTACACATTCGACGTGCTAGAGAAAAGAAGGTTTGCACATCGAACGGTTTTTCCAAAAGTATTTTTTTTTCAATCAGAGATACTTTTTGTGTTTGAAAACATAAGTACACATTCGATGTGCTAGAGAAAAGAAGATTTGCACACCGAACGGTTTTTCCAAAAGTATCCGTCAATCCATTTCCTGGACCAAGGTTGATTCACGAGTGAATCGCCCCATCGTTTCTATCCAGTTGTCACATGGTTGATCTATAGAATAGATCTCACATGCCACCTACCAGGAGCTTGTTTGATGTTGGCTCCAGAAGGCTTTCCATCTTCATTGTGAATATGTATGCATATCACTCAGATGTTCTGGCAATACCACAAGGATAATGCGTAGGACTCTAAATATATACTTACTTTCCACATTGTGTGAAACAGCAAGTCTTCATTAATTTTGTGTCCTAATGAGATATTGTGGATGATCTCTTGGCTCTAGACTCAATCAGTGCACATTTGGTTCCTATGCCGGAGACTAGGGAGAGGGTCTCCTTCTTCAATATCAACAATCTCTAAGAGAAAGTCGATAGATTATGTCGGTTCCCCGTGAGAATGAAACAAGCCCTTTTAAGAGGAACTTGAGTAGCTTGGGAAGTTTAGTGCAGTGCGTCACTGGGTCCATGACGTCTTGTCTTCAATACCAGTGTTACCTTAGTAACAACCAGTAGCATATGTATTGAACCCGGTTTCTGCCCTAAGGTTGAATTGATGGAGGGCTATTTCTTTTCACCCTTTTTCACATTCAGTTCTTTTTCATTCTTCAACCCCTTCAGTGCTTACCGAGACTTCATAACTAGAACCTTGTTGGGTTTATTCCAGTACTAGCTCTGTCTCAGTCCGCACTCTTCCCATATTCTCATTTTTCTCCTTTTTTCATCATACCTAAGGACTTCTACACTATCTAGTGGATTGTCCCTGGGTAGATCCCTCCGGTTCTGGCGGATCATGGGAACGAATACCTAACCTAACCATCCTTATAACACCATGCATAAAGTAAATTGGTCGGTCTTTTGGTATTGTTCTTTCCTTCATGAAATCAATTGAAAAATCATTTGGAAAACCAATCAAGGTACTTGTGATACGAGATCAAAGCATTTTGTACCTTAATAGTTTTGATCATTTAGAAAAACTCCCCCTCAACATGTGCGTGTGATTTAGAAATTGTTTGGCACATGGAGGCAAGAGGACTTTGAAATATTTTCTTTGATCACAATTTTCATACGAAAAAGCCATTTGATTTTCTTGGTAAAATTCTCCCCCTCAATATGTGCATAGGATATTTGAAATCATTTTATCACATAGAGGCAAGAGTTCTTTTGAAGCACATCCACGATTACAAAAGCCATTTAAGAAACCATTTAAAAACTCAATCAAGGTACTTTATAAATCTCTTTAAAAACTTTTGTACCTCGATGGTTTTGCTCCCCCTCAATATGTGCTTCGAGATTCGAAAGCGTTTAGCACATATGAGAGAGCAGCCTGCACAATTGAATCAAAACGATCATCATTTATCAAATTTCATTATTAAATCACAAATTCTCCCCCGATCAAAATTATCAAATCCTTTGAGATTTTGGATCCCAAGTGATTTAATTAGGTTTAGAAAACATGGGAGAAAATGTGGCCTTGTTTAAATACTCATCTGGTTTTTGGATAAATCCTCCTCCTCAACATGTGCATTGTGTATTTGAAATCGTTTGGCACATGGAGGCAGGAGTGCCTTTGAAGGACTAAAACCAATTCCATTTAAAACAGATTTGAGATTTAAAACACGATCTCTACCCCGATCAAAATTTCAAACCATTTGAGATTTGTGATCCCAACTGATTTAAATCATTTATAAAATTTTGGGAAAGACGTGGCAAGATTCAATTTTGAAAGATGACAGATATGGACCATTTTAAGACATTAAAGATTGTTAGTGTCAGGTATGATAGTTTTAAGAGATCTTTTAAGTAAAACAAAACAATTTCACAATCAAACAAGAACAGAAAAATTTTCATTTTGAAAGACCTTGATTCTAAAGAAAAAATCATACCATGACATAACATTAAATCTTTAGATCACCACTTTTTGTTGTACAAAACGGACTTTTTGAAGATATATTGTTTGAAAATATTTTAAATTAAATCACTCTCCCCTCAATCGATGACCGAAGTCGATAATTGAGTGACTTAAGTTTTGATAAAATGAAGTCCGGTGATTTTCAAAATTTAGTCCAATATATTTTCAAAACAATATTTTCCATTTTCAAAACAATTTATTCAAATTTATTCAAAATTGTTTAAAAATGGTATCCTGCACAAAGATACGTTAGTGGTTGAGAAGCTTCCGTTGTTGTTGTTGTTGTAGGGTTGGAAGAAAAACCGTGCATATGCGTGAGACTTCTTCTTATGTTGCATTTTGAATGCCAACTGAGGTCAAATTAAGCTCCGTTTCTTCAATCACTTAGAAGAAAACCATCTGGCGATGCGATGAGACCTCTTACGTTGAATTTATGCCAACTCTCCATTGAAGTCCAATTAAGCTCCGTTTCTTCATTTGTCAACCCAAGATATAGTTACCCTTTCCTTTCGGCATCCAATCATCTTCATTTGTGGGATCCGGATCGGGAACATTCTTATATACCAATATACCTGCATACGTTAGTGAACACACATACAAATATATGGTGGTCGACATCACCCAAACAACAATCGACTAATTAAAAGTCAATTCAACATATCAATCAGATCATATAAGGCATGGGGTTTAGGTGTTAATCAAACTCTAATCATCTAAACCTAACAATCAAATCCTAAATTCCTAGTCCTTCGACACAGGCAAATATCATTTTTTAATTAAGCATATAGGATAATTAAGAAAGTTTGTTAGATGATATAGATTTGAAAACATTCTCCCCCTCAATCAATGACTCATTTTATAAAAGATTTAAAAGCGCTGAAGTCATTGATTGAGTTTTTGCGAATTAATACGAAAACTCTGATCCTGATTGATTTTTTCAAGCAACTCATTTTACCACCATTTTGAACACAACAAATATTTTTCTGAAGAATTATAGACGGAAAAACATTTGTGTAGGAACAGCAGTCCTTCGACATACTTTCCTCATTTTGTTTTAGGATAAGTGCACGAAATTTGTGAAAAACGTTTAAGCGTGGCACTTTCCTTCCTTTTAAGAGCGGGTTGCTATCAGAAATAATAGCAAACCATTGTTTAAGCGCGGGTCACAGTCAGAAGTAACTGCAAGCCATTTTTTTTTTTTTTTGAAGCACGGGTTACAGTCTGAAATAACTGTAAGCCATATTTTGTGACATGTTTTGGAAAGAAATATTTACACCTCCTGCTCGAACTTCATCTATGGTCCCGTGCCATTATTGAATGACATTTCTAAGACCGTAGATGTTATCGATACCAGAAGACATGTCTAGGAAAACATATTTTTGGTATTTTTGAAATTTTATGATTTTTTATGGGATTTTGAAGGTTTTATATTTTTCTATTTTCTTTTTGATGGTTTTATATTTTTCTATTTTGTTTTGCAGGTTTTATATTTTTGTATTTTGCTTTTTGAATAAATATATACAGTGATAGAGTAGATGATATAGTATAAGAAGATGATGATACGAGTACCGAGATAAGGATATCAAGCAGCACGTCGTAGAAGAAAGAATTCGTCATCTCTTAAACATTCACCACCAAAGCTTCCAAGGCTCCAGAATAGAAGATAGAACATGAGCCTCCGGGAAAAAAAAACTTTGGCAGCTTCCCCCCAAACCGAAGATCCATTAGATGAGCAGATTCGAAGCTCTATTTCAAGCTTTCCTTAGCCAGGTGCACAAAAAAGCACACCATTGTCATAAATCCCACTGCTCCATTTAAGAACGATAATCAAGGTTCTCCATTCGGGGTTATACCATCAAGAAGAAGAACAGCAACGTATCATCCCACTCATAAATAATCTTCTCAAATTTCATAGTCACTGAAGTCTGACGCTATCCATTCCAAAAGGTGTCAAGAGACCACTTCCCCCACGTAGTTGAATTGATGTAGTCAGTCTCTTAGACTAGAGCTCACGAACCCGAATACACATACCAGAAGACAAAGAAACTTATACCATCGAAGTAGCAGATTAAGTCCAATAGCCAAAGAATAACCCGATGTATACTTTTCTCTCCCCCTGAAGAAAGTGTATGAAGCTCAAGAACCCGAAGTACCGGAATGCCCAAAGAGAGAATAACCGATAACATTGAAGAAGCAGGCCGAATCACTGATTATCTCTGCGGGTGACAATCTCTGCGGATGTCAACACCGGAATAAGTGATTATATCTCTGAATCACAGATTAAGCCCTCAAGTAAAACAGCTGAGCGTCCCCAATGTACACAATCCTCTCTCCTCTGATGAATGTGATAGCATCATCACACACTTGTGTACCTCTTTTATCATCAGAAACTAACTCTTCCATCTCTTCCCCCACATAGTTGGAATAAAAAAAACACTGAACGCCATGAGTCAAATCTTGAGTTTCTCTGCGGTAATGACAATAGTCTTCCCGGGATATCTTCAATCACTTAGAAGTATTAAGCTCGTCAAGATTACTCGCGTTTAGATATGTGTCTCCTTCCCCCTTATTGGTTTTGATACTTCAGAATCAGCAACATATTTTAAGCACATGTACTAGAAATCATTTGAGAAGAACATCATTAGCTCATATGTATCTGTGAGAATCAACTTGCTGTAGAATGTGAGCAAGTCTAATTGGGGATTAAATTTGGCATTTCAATCTCCTCCAATTAGTGCTCTCCCCTAAACCGACAATCTGTTTGATAAATGCCCAGATTAAGAAGAAGTCTTTAGATCGTTAAATGCACCTCGTCTTTAGTCTTCTAACATGTAGCAGAAAATGTAGAACAGACTGTAGACTCGACCTTCTTCAAGATTGTGCAGTTGGGGAATAGATAGTTAACATCTTCATCTCACCAAATGCGTTCCAATTACCTTGTATGTAGCAAATCTCCTTAACTAAAATCCCTCCCAATCAAACAAGAACAGAAAGATGTTCATCAAAGAAATCAGCCCAGCAACTAGAAGCACTTTGTCATTTAATCATATCAGCCCGTGAAGATGTCAACCAACGGCTCTTAGAAGAAACTACATGTGAAGATGATCCGATAAGAAGAATCTCGGTTCTTACATGAGTTAGGAGCCGTTTGACCATATATTCTCAAATTTCAATCAACAATGCAAAAAATTCACACTTCTTCTCCCCCTCAAGAATTGCATACGTAGTTGCCATTCTTGATTAAACAAGTGAACTCATCCATGTGTAGTCTATTTCCACTTCTCCCCCGCAAAAATTGCATATGATGTCGCCATCACCATTTTAATTGAGCTATTGAAAAATAGAAAAACCATCAACAGTAAGTAGATCACCATTGAGAAAAAAAAACATGAGAATAAGATCCACTTGATGACTGAGCGCGCATGGAAAAAGCATGAAGCATGTTGGTGAGAATGGTCATAATAAGAAGATTTCTCTTCTTCCGAAGATAAAGCGCACTGAAACGTACACTTTTCTTTTCTTTAGAGAACGAGGCTTGAACTGATATGTTCAAACGTCATAAGAAGATTTCTCTTCTTTCAAAGATAAAGCGCACTGAGACATACACTTTTCTTTTCTTTAGAGTACGAGGCATGAACTGTTGTGTTCATACGTCATAAGAAGATTTCTCTTCTTCAGAAGATAATGCGCACTGAAACGTACACATTTCTTTTCTTTGGAGTACGAGGCCTGAACTGATGTGAACAGACGTCATAATCTCTCTCTTTTCAATCTCTTAAGGCAAAACATGTAATCAACCCCATTATCATTCAGTAGGCCCTTTGTCGTGACAGCTGATGGAGAAAACCCAATATGATGAATTTGACCCTGAATAAAACTAACCCGAACTCGTGACTTAAACTTGCACATATGAAACAAAGAGCGGTGTCGAGACTTCATGCCCATTTGAATCTCTAAGTACTCTATACTCTTCAACCAACCAACCATCAAGTAATAGACGTACATTACCTCTTGAAAATCCACAATTGAATGTGACACTGAGCACCACAACGTAACTCCTTTAAGTGATAGTTATTTTGAGGTGATAAGAGCCCAATTCCCCCAAGTGGTAAAAGAAGAGGTAAAAGTCACCCAACAATAACTAGATTTCCAAGTCTTTGTTTTTGATAATAAGCTCGAACAAGGATCTTGAAGAATCTTCATCCAACCATCCCCCATACCTTCAGATACTAAGTACACTCGTCCGTGATAATTCACTTCAACCTCAAATAAATAATAGTGAGTTAACGCCGTTGTCACATCTTCTGGTTAAAAGCTCAAATCTAGCCTTCTTTGACATTAAAACGAACTCTGATAATGGTTTCATCCCGACCATGGTTAAAAGCACATATCCCCGTAAAATCATGTAATAACCAAATTGCCATGAAGAAAACCCAAGCACACACCCAATTTATGAAGTACACCCTTTTATCCCTTCTTTGAAGCAGAAACCGTAGCATCAGCATCAAGTAAGATCCAAATTTACACTTTCTCTTCTCCAAGATGGTTCCATCATTACGGGATTTTACAACTCTATGGTTTAAACCGAGAAATAGTTTCTCTCGCGGGATTTTACAAAACCAAGAATAAACCGTAAGATAGATCCGGAAATGCACTTTACAAATACCAGGATGTTTCCATTGTCACGGGATTTTACAAGTCTATGATTTAAACCGAGAAATAGGTTCTTTCGCGGGATTTTACAAAATCAAGACAAAACCGTAAACAATGTCAGCTTGAATGTGTTACGACAACATTGGTTTCAGTGAATATCTGTTTTAGGGGAACATGCAGCGGTATATCAATGGTTCATTATCCAATATCAACAACATCATCAACCAACCAATCAATACTTTGGTAAACACATCATTCACGCATTCTGTCGGCTATTGTAGCGACCACATGGAGAAGTAAACCCAATATACCAAACTTGATCATGAAGTAGAATTCCCCAGATTTGTTACTTAAACTTGTATTAATCCTCGTGAACAAGATACGGTGTACCCAATGTACAAAACCTCTTGACATTCTCAACTGAGTGAGACACCGAAGTGATAGCTACGATGTGGGTTAAGTGAGAAAGAATCACAAATGCAACTAAATAGCCAAGTCTTTATCACCCTCTATAAGCGCCCAAACAAGTCATCTTCGCGGAAGGGTAGAAAGAAAGAAGACGAAATAAGTAACCGTGCCCGGAAAATCTCACTTCAAATCCAAATAAGAAATACCAAATGCAAACAACCCCGTAGTCAACCATGTTCAAATATCAATTCAAGCCGTGACATAATATCTTTTGTGAAAATGTACAACTCAAAGTACCAAACCTCATAACAGATCTCATCATTACATCTCATTAATAAGTTTTATCATCAACGATCAATTAATAACTCGCGTGCCAATATCACACAAATCCAAATTCACGATCAGGTACCAATATCCAATGAACCCCCGATCAATAGATAAAACCAATATCACCGCGACTTGATTCAATTTAGCACAAAATGATTGGTTCATTTACCATGTATCACATAATTCAACTGCGGCCCATGTAGAAGATATAGCACACGATCCATCAAGAAATCATTTATCCCCAACAATCACACAAATAGGTCACACATGCTTAGTAATAAACTTTGTGATTGCATAATGATTGTGATTTCATTATCTCATACCCAAGGCCAACACTCGTGGAACCCACCTAAGTCACGTTTAGCCCAAGTGATTATTTGTACTCACGTGAATATCAGAAAAGAAGCATATTGAGTTGTTCATCCAACATTCGTGAAACCCACCAAAGTCATGTTCAGCCCAAGCGAATATTTGTTAGCCCAAAGACTTATACGAGTATAACCAACACAAACCCTAATAATTAGGGAGTATAAATCACCACCTAAGTCATATGTAACCCTAAAAATACTCACTTCATCCGCCCCCACATTAACAAACCCAAATCAGATAACACATCATATACAAACCCTAAAAAGAATCACACAACACACCGAATCTCACTCCTGTATCAATCCGGCCTCAACACCAAAATAATCTGCTCATATATTCGTCTCTTAAATCAAATCGTATCATCATGAGCAAACCGTCGACACAAAAGTTTGTCATATACCATCATCAAGATGCTCCAGTGAAAACCATCTTGGATAACAACCTAGCCACATGGATGGCTTAAGGTTCATCATACATGCCACAGAGATGGTGTAGGCAGTTCTTTTGAAGCTTCGTAATTAGGTAAGAATATGATACAACACCCAGATCTTAAATCACGTTTAGTGTAAATGAACATCCGAATCAAAGTCGTGATTTAACAACCTTGTTAACATCACATCTTTAAATTCGAAAATTAACAACAACATCTTGGTCAATGATGATTTACTTAATTCGTGTTATAGACTCTTTGAAAGTCTTGATGTTTCTTATGAGAACCACGAGTTAAGAAAAACAGAGATCAATAAATCGTTAGGTCATAACCATTCAATGATGATGCATATCTTGAGAATTTGGACCGTTGAACAATGATTATCTGTTGCTGAGTTTTATTGAACGAGCCAAAGAGGGTTCATAACAGCCTTGTTATAGACCCATCTTTATTGTGTTCGAAAAGATGTGAAGAGTGGTTAACTAGGGATCAGTGATGAGTATTATTCGTGTGAAGACCTTAAATGGTTTTGTTTGCAGTTTGTTAACACGAATGAACTGAGATCCATGTGATTTATGTAATTGATTTGTATTATAGTATGTGGACTGATGGTGTGAATAAAAGCTGAGGTCGATGTTGGGTTGATGTATTGTAAAATTATGGTTGTGGTCTTGTGGTCGATTCTCCTTCTTCCTTTATGTCTTAACTATGTCAAAAGCCCAAGTCGCTACCAATATAATGCACCAAGTCGCCACGACAAGTCGCTAGGCTAACTCGCCACGACAAGTCGCTAGGCTAACTCGCCACGGCCAAGTCGCTAGGCTAACTCGCCACGACCAAGTCGCTAGGCTAACTCGCCACGACCAAGTCGCTAGGCTAAGTCGTAGCGACTTGTAAAGACAAGTCGCTATAAGAGGTGCAATGCATCTGGTCAGTTTTGTGTCAAATCGCCAGCAAGATTTTTTTATGTTTTCCGATGAGTTTTCCGACTACTTTTCCGACCACCTTCATACTAAACCCAGAAAAACTATCATAAAAACTGCTACTTTAGACCCGTTTGACCACAAAGATGACAGTTTGACCACATATTTCTTCACGGATTGGTAACAAAAATTGTCTAATAAGATGTTATAACTTGTTTGGACCCAAAAGAGACACAAGGACAGATATAAACATGAATGACCAGGACATTTTTGACCAAAAATAAGATACACAAACCATGTAAAAACAGTTTACCCAAAAGATAAAAACATTCAGATCCGAAAAACAAGGTAAAACATATTCCGACCATAAAAAAGGTACAAAAACAGTTAACAACAAGATCCAAAAACCACAAAAAATCAACACAACACAATAACCTGGCTCTGATACCAATTGTAGGATCGTTATTTTTATTGTGTTGATGATTCGGGTGGTCTTGGATGATCAAAATACATGTTTGCCATAGTTAGAGAGTTAGTTGAGAGAGAGAGGGTGTTCTTGCTAGAGGTTTACTCAAAGTATGGAATATTAGATTAATGAGAAGCACCACCCCTTCCATGGATGGAAGGGGTATTTATAGTTACAAACATAACGACCTCCTATCGGCCTGTGGATCAGGTATACAGTGGGTAAAGACCCGTCCTTCCTCCACGGTGTTGCTCTAAACTAAACTAATAACTAACTAATAAACTGATAAATAACGTAAACAATGACAAATCTACGAGCTAACATATGCTAGACCATTATTGGGGTGACCGACACTTTAACATGGAATTTTCAATTCCTAACAGTCCCTGAGATAGCTCAGTGGTTCCTTGTAGTTGTGCTCAGACTTAGCCTGAGCTTAGTGAGGAGTTATTATACTTTGTCATTTCAATCCCAAGTACTATTCCGCAAGTACTTGGGTAATGTATTCTTTTTGATTCACTTCTAATAAAGAATATAAACGTTGAAAATTTATCAGTATGTTTTTACTTACGTCTTTTCATTCATTGTTCACAATTACTTATCTTTAATCATTTTATACGATTGTGAAACGGGAACAACAAGTGGTATCAGAGCAAGGCTGATTATAAAACTTTTTAAGCCGCTCAAAACATTTTTAAATTAGGATCCTAATGGCCGAAATTGATGTACCCTAACTAGTCGAAAAAAAGGGTGGAGCTTATTCAGCTGTTTCCCCTCGACTCGAAGTTGGTAAATTTAACATATGGAAAAAGCGAATGCTTTGCTATTTGACTGGGATGGAACCTTACTACATAAAGTGTATTAGTGAAGGCCTATTTATCCCAAAGACTGCTGAAGGTTTGCCTAAACCTGAGACTCAGTGGACCCAGGATGAGAGAAGAGTGGTCAACCAGGACCAAAGGCTCAAAAATATCATCATATCTTGTCTTCCTGATGATATTATGGAGTCTGAATAAGCTGTAGTACAGCTAAACAAACCTAGGATGACCTGGTCCATAGTCATGAAGGTCCATCTGATACCAAGAAAAACAAGATAATGGACCTGAAACTTGAGTATAACACCTTCAGGGCTAAGGACTCAGAAACTCTGTCTCAAACTTACACCCGGTACAAAACTTTGTTAAATGAACTGTCAAATGATGGTGTTAAGTTGTCCAAACATGAAATCAATGTTGGTTTTGTCAATAGTCTCCTTGAGAAGTGGTTGAATTTCTCTCAGGGACTCAGGAATGCTAACCATATCCAGAATCTTGAACTTCCTGAAATATATGGGAAATTTGTCTATGAGGAAAACCTCATCAACAGACGATACCCTGACTTGAAGAAGTCTCAGGAAGTCAAGAAGTCCCTGACCACCACTTCAACACCAATTTCTATTGCTTTTTATTCTAACAGTGTGGTTCAAGATTTTCAGGAAAATTCAGATGATGAGCCTGATGAGAGATCAAGTGAGGAGTACCTAAATGACCTGAACATCGAATTTCAGGAAAGGGCACTCCTTGCTAACTCTCGAAGGTTTATAAAAAGAAACAAAGGTTTTTCTAATGCTAAGTTAATGAGGACACTGAGTGTTTTAAATGTCACAAAAGAGGTCATTTTGCCAAAGACTGTTTTTCAAAAACAATTTCTGGACCCTCTTACAAACCATCAGGGTCAAATCAGTCCTCAGGCTTTAGCAAATTTCAACCAAAAATCTATCAGTCTCATCAAAATTTTCAAAAAAAATCTGATCAAAATAAAACTGTTGATTTTGAAGCTAAGTACAGGAAAGTCAAAGCCAAGCTAGCACTGCTTGAGGCCACTCACTCAGAAACAACAAACACTGTTAAATCTGGGCAGGGTAAAAACAAGGGCCTAGTTGCTGAAGTCTTTGATTGGGATGAAGAGCCAGTCTCCTCAGACGAAGAAATTGTGCAAGTCAGTGCACTGATGGCTCTCTCTGAAGAGGACAAGCTAGTTGTTGGGAAAAATCATGCCAGGAATGGAGGATGGGTCAACATCACAATGAAGAAGGTAAATATTTTACTTTCTATGGATGATGACTCTGATTGGCAGTCTTATATGAACTTTATCAATGTTGACTGCTAAGAATCCAAGGGTATTTTATGTTGTGGGAGCCCCCAGTAGCAAAAAGAGAGTCACAGGTGAAGATCATCTCCCTGACTCTCACAACAAAGACCAGAGTCCTAAGCCATTTGTGTTTGGTGGCATGATTACCAATATGTTGACAATTCCCAAGCCCAGTGATTGGATTGAATGGGTTAACCCTGAGAGTAAGCTTCCCAATTTTGATTCTGGAAGAATACTAGAGCCTGAAAGCCAAGCTCTAAAGAGCATGCTTGGACTCCCTGATGAGCCCTGTGGTACTGAACACATCTCTGAGTCTGAAGCAGAATCTCAAGCACCGCTTCCACCCCTGAAACCTCTTCATGGTGCTGCACCAAGCTCTGAGCTTACTCCATTGCAGTTCAATCCTCACTCACCAAAAGAAAGGTCTGGACTTGGTAGAACCATCCTAAAAAGACCAACAAAACCAATCCAACAAGATTCTACTCCCACTGAGACTTCCACATCTTCAGTCCCCATGCGAAGCAGACCAAATTGTTAGGAATTGGAAATTCTATTGTAAAGCATCGGTCACCCCAAGTATAATCTAGCTTAAGTTAGCTCGTAGACATATCGTTTATTATGTTAGTTGTTAGTAAGTGATTAGCTTAGATTTAGTCTAGTGCAACACAGTGGAGGAAGGACGGGTCTTTACCCACTGTATACCTGATCCACAGGCCGTCAGGAGGTCGTTTAGTTTGTAACCTATAAATACCCTCTACCTTGCAAGGTAGAGGGTTGGATGTTCACTTGGAATCTAACCTTCCATAAGTTTTCTCTTACTAGAACATCTCCCTCTCTCTCTCTAAAACTTATATATGCCTCTATAGGTTGTGGTATAATGTGTTTGTGAAATCCTATATCTTACAAATGGTATCAAGAGCCATGGTTTGATCATTCATCTTTCATGCTCTTTGTTTTGGTGGATTTCATAAGGTTTTTTGGGGTATTAAGTGTTTAGGAGAGTTTGAATCATTTGGACAAATTCTAGTGTTAAAGTTTGAATTTTGCTTGTACTTTTGTGTTTAGGATCATCATATGTGTTTATGTTTTGAATTGGAAGGCTTAAATCATTGTGGTTTGGTTGTTTTTGATTGATAAAGTGGTTATTTGTGAACTTTGTACTATGCGAGTTGAGTCTCGGACTTGAGTTTCTTCGAAGCGAGTTGCTTTGTTACTGGATGCGAGTTGATATATGCGACTTGGCTATTTAGCGAGTTAAGCTTTTAAGCGACTTGGTGGTAAAGCGAGTTGTGTCTGTTTGCGACTTGTTATTAAGCGAGTTGATTCTTAAAGCGACTTGTTTCATTAAGCGAGTTGATTGTGTTGCGAGTTGATACTAATGCGACTTGGCTATTTAGCGAGTTGATTCCTTAAGCGACTTGTTTCTTTGAGCGAGTTGGTTGTTTAGCGAGTTGATAACTAAGCGAGTTGAGTATTTAGCGACTTGTCTATTGAGACTTTTTACTTCTTTTTGCTACGCTTTACGGTTGTTCTTTTGATTTTGTAAAATCCCGTGAAAGAATCTATTTCCCGGTTTAATCAAAGAATTATAAAATCCCGTAAAGTCTGACATTCATGGCTTACTCCACTGATCCAGTAATCTCTAATGTGCTCAAACTATATGACTCTGTGGACTGCAGACAAAGTATGTACTACTCAGAATGCTTGACCTTAACAGATTCAACCAATGATGATCTAAATGTAGGATATTGGTTATTGTTTTAATCAAAGAACTTGTATAAAGATTGAATCAAACAAGAAGGTTTTAGATAGAGAGAGATGGGTGGGATACTTTCTAGAGAGAGAAAGAGATGAGAGAAAAAGAAGTTGTATGATTAAGAGAAATGAAAGCACCAACCCTATCCACATGTGGAGAGGGCTATTTATAGTTCTTACAAATAACGCCACCTACGAGCTGTGGATCAGGCATACATTGGGTAAAGACCCGTCCGTCCTCCACGGTGTTGGTCTAAACTAAGTAACTAACTAATAAATAACGTAATTAACTTCAAGTCTACGAGCTAACATATGCTAGACTATAATTGGGGTGACCGACACTTTAACATGGAATTTCCAATTCCTAACAATCTCCCCCTAAGGGAGGTCACCCCATGAAATACATTTTGCTTCCTAGCATTCTATCTTTGACTTCGTTCTTGAGCTCGTAGACTTGAATTCTTCACTTCCGCAATCTTTGTGCATTAGTAGCGATTCTTCAAAGTCCGCATAGTTTTGTACTTTTGTGGAGGCCTTTGAACTTATCCACATATTTGATGATCTTCGAGCTTTCTTTGAGATCATCAACCACAACAAATCTCTCTGGATCATCCATAGTTGTGTTGCCTTCATGTGATGTTGTGACTTTTGGACCAACATGCTCACACTTTCTGGATCATGACATCTTTTTATCAGAGTAGCGTAAGCTTTTACTGGTTCAGGATATTTGCAGCGTGAGCAGAAGCATAGTATAGAAATATCGAGCCGGTTATGTAGATAAGTACTAGTCATGATTTCTTCAATTAAGTGTGGATGCTGTGAGCATGCGGCTTTGGATTGACTCCTCAATTCTGATCAGCTGCAATTTTCGGGGTGTACCTGCATACGAAAGCGCATGAAAGTGTATTTGATCACTTTCGTTGAATTGAGGTACACGGCCCACGGTTCCCCGTTGATCAGTACAAGTACTGCCTGTGATTAGGTAGGATTCCTAAGAATCTCCATGACAGGGTTTCGCAGCTGTTCTAGCCGTTCTCAAACCGGAACGTCTCAAAGAAGACAACACGGAGTGAGTGAACCAGCGAATTGAGATTCACTGATCGATGAAAAATGATTTGAAAACAATCGCGTATTGCTTAGAAGAAAGAGTTTTGCAATACGACGAAGGTTTTATGAGAAAGATCAATTTTCAATCAAAAATACCTTTTGTATTTGAAAAGAGTACACATTCGACATGCTAGAGAAAAGAAGATTTGCACATCGAACGGTTTTTCCAAAAGTATTTTTCAATCATAAATACCCTTCTAATTTTGAAAGATTAATACACAGCCGATGTGCTAGAGAAAATAATTGTTGAGCACAACGACCGGTTTTTCAAAGGTATCCGTCAATCCATTTCCTGGACCAAGTTTGATTCAAGAATGTATCGCCCCATCGTTTCTGTCCGGTTGTCACAAGTTTGATCTTTTGGAAAGATCTCACATGTCACCCACCAAGAGCTTGTTTGATGTTGGCTCTAGAAGGATTTCCATCTTCATCGAGAATATTTTCATATCACTCGGATGTTCTGGCAATACCACAAGGATAATGCGTAGGACTCTTAATATATACTTACTTTCCACATTGTGTCCTAATGAGATATTATGGATAATCTCTTGGCTCTAGACTCGATTGTGCACATTTGGTTCCTATGCCGGAGACTAGGGAGAGGGTCTCCTTCTTCAATATCAACAATCTCTAAGAGAAAGTCGATAGATTATGTAGGTTCCCGTGAGAATGAAACAAGCCCTTTTAAGAGGAACTTGAGTAGCTTGGGAAGTTTAGTGCAGTGCGTCACTGGGTCCATGACGTCTTGTCTTCAATACCATTGTTACCTTAGTAAACACCAGTAGCATATGTCTTGAACCCGGTGTCTGCCCTAAGGTTGAATTATTGGAGGGCTATTTCTTTTCACCCTTTTCTCATTCATTTCTTTTTCATTCTTCAACCCCTTCAGTGCTTACCGAGACTTCATAACTAGAACCTTGTTGGGTTTATTCCAGTTCTAGCTCTATCTCAGTCGGCACTCTTCCCAAATTCTCATTTTTCTCCTTTTTTCAATATACCTAAGGACTCTACACTATCTAGTGGATTGTCCCTGGGTAGATCCCTCCAGTTCTGGCGGATCGTGGGAACTAATACCTAACCTCACCATCCTTATAACTCCATACATAAAGTAAAAAGGTCGGTCTTTTGGTACAGTTCATTCTTCCTTGAAACCAATTGAAAAATCATTTGGAAAAACAATCAAGGTACTTGTGATATAATATCAAAGAATTTTGTACCTTAATTGTTTTGATCATTTTAGAAATGCTCCCCCTCAACATGTGCATATGATTTGAAATTGTTTAGCACATGTAGGCAAGAGTTCTTTGAAATAATTTTTTTTTTTGATAAAAAGAAGTCCGGTGATTTTCAAAATTAAGACCAATTTATTTTCAAAACAATATTTTTTCATTTACAAAACAATATTTTCAAAAATTGTTTAAAAATGTTATCATTCACTACTTTTCCTGCACAAGATACGTTAAGTGGAGAGAATCATAAGCTGCTTTTGTTGATGTTGTTGTAGGGCTTGGAAGAAAACCGTCTGCAGATGCAGTGAGACTTCTTACGTTGCATTTTAATGCCAACTGAGGTCAAATTAAGCTCTTTTTCTTCAATCACTTAGAAGAAAACCATCTGCTGATGCAGTGAGACCTCTTACGTTGCATTTTTCCATGCCAAGACTCCATAGAAGTCCAATTAAGCTCCGTTTCTTCATTTTTCAACCCAAGATATAGTTACCATTTCCTTTCGGCATCCAATCATCATTTGTGGGATCCGGATCGGGAACATTCTTATATACCAATATACCTGCATACGTTAGTGAACACACATACAAATATATGGTGGTCGACATCACCCAAACAGCAATCGACTAATAAAAGTCAATGCAACATCTCAATCAGATCATGTAAAGGCATGGGAATAATGTGTTCATCAAACTCTAATCATCTAAACCTAACAATCATATCCTAGGCACCTAGTCCTTCAACGTAGGTTAACATCATTTTTTAATTAAGCATATAGGATAATTAAGAAAGTCTGTTAGATGATATAGATTTGAAAACATTCTCCCCCTCAATCAATGACTCATTTTTATAAAAGATTTAAAAGCGCTGAAGTCATTGATTGAGTTTTCAAATTATACGAAAATGATTCTGATTGATTTTTCAAGCAACTCATTTTCCACCATTTTGAAATACAACAAATATTTTTCTGAAGAATTTTAGACGGAAAAACATTTTTGTAGGAACAGCAGTCCTTCGACATACTTTCCTCAAATTTGTTTTTAGGATAAGTGCACGATATTTTTGAAAATATGTTTAGTGCAGCACTTTCCTTTCTTGAAAAACGGGTTGCTATCTGAAATAATAACAAGCCATGATTTAAGCGCGGGTCACAGTCTGAAATAACTGCAAACATATTTTTGAGACATGTTTAGAAAGGAATATTTACACCTCCTGCTCGAACTTCATCTAAAGTCCCGTGCCATTATTGAATGACATTTCTAAGACCGTAGATTTTATCGATACCAGAAGACATGTCTTGAGAAAACAATATTTTTGATATTTTTCAATTTTCTGATTTTTATGGGCTTTTGTAGATTTTATATTTTTCTATTTTCTTTTTGTTGGTTTTATATTTTTGTATTTGGTTGTTGATAAATATTTACATATATAGAGAAATAGTTTAAGAGGATGATGATACGAGTACCGAAATAAGGAAATCGTTCAGCACTTTGTAGAAGATAGAAGTCATCATGTCTTAAACTTTCACCACCAAAGCATTCGAGGCTCTTGAATCGTCGAAAGAACTTGAGCCTTCAACAAGTGAATCTTTGGTAGCTTCCCCTCAAACCGACAAACTGAGTATAAAGACCATTTTCCAAGAAGTAGAAATGAATGAAAACAGTCTCATTGAATGAAGCTCGCACTCAAGAACACGAGAACATCAAAGTAACAAGTTGAAACATAGATCGTATCAGTGGTTATCAAATCCGGAATAACTGATGAACTTCGATCACATGAACCTGTTGTGCGTCTCCGATGTACACAATACTCTTCGAGATTGACCAGTTGTCTATTCAGGGGAACAATACATCAACATCTTCATTTTACCTAGTGCATTCCAAATATCTTCCATATAACCAATCAGCGTATAATGTACACAAGTACCCAACCAGAGTAGAGACAACGACATCACAATAACTGGTTGAATCACTGATCTTCTCTGCGGATGTCAACTCCAGAATAACTGATAAAGCACGATCATGTGAATATGTTTTGCGACCCTGATGTACACATATATCTCCCCTGATCATTGCGATCTCATCAGAATCATCATTACATTGTGTACATGAAGCACTAACCGGAAGCACTTTATCATAAATCATATAGAAGATGTCGATATGCAATATCATCTCAAGAACCAAATATTCTTTTCACATTTCTTCTAACTGAACGCTGAAGTAACACATACCAAAAGTCTCCAGAGACCATTTCCTCCAATTAGTTGGAATAATACACCAAAGGCTACGAGTTAAACACTGAGTTTCTCTACGGTTAATCAGGTAGAAGTGTTAAGTTCATCATGTGTACTCGTTGTGCTTTTAGATATATGTCTCCTTCCCCCTTGCTGGTTTTGATACCTCAGATTCAGCAAAACATAATATACCCAAAAACTTGAAATCTTGTGAGAAGAACTCAAATAGCCCAAATGAATCCTGTGAGAATCAACTGCAACGGAAACTCTCTCTGACTATCTTTATCAACCCATATGTAGACAATTTGAAGTGACCACTGATGAAGAATACCCGATATACCAAACTTGAAACTGAAGTCAAATTCCCACATTTGTATCTTAAGCTTGCACTTAATAATGGAAGAACGGTGTCGAAAATTTATGCTTCAAGCAAATTTCTAAGTACTCACTACTCAATCAAAGTATGAGACATTAACACCTCTTGAGATTATCCACACCGACATATGCGTGTGACACTGAGTAAAACAAAGTAACTCCTAATAGTGATAGTTAACCAGGTCTTCAACCATCCACCTCGACTGCTGGTAACTAGATAACCCAAGACTTCAACTCAAATTCTTAAGCCCGAGCAAGTTATCAAATAAGAACACGCCTTTGTGAATGTCAACTTCAACCTCAAATAAGTGATAAAAGAGTAACTTCAAAGTAATCAACTTGTGTCAAATGTCCAACACTTGAATAAACATACAATCGGATGAACATTGACCGAATGAATGAACCGGAGAAAATGATTCATCAACATCAATGCATTCTTCCTCAAGGTATACATGTAGAAGCTGATCTGGAAGATTTACTAAAAATGTCTTCTAGCGGATGAGGAAGTCATTTTTCCTTAATGTTCCTGTGGTTGATTTATAGCGTGCACAATGAGAGGAACAATAATCCGTGAAGATTTGGCAAAGGAATACCAAAGAGCGGATCATTATTCATGAACAATAATCCGTGAAGATTTGGCAAAGGAATACCAAAGAGCGGATCATTATTCAGTAGTGCAACTACAATATCATGATAGTCATTATCAATGCCTTGTGAAGTAACTGGAGATAAGGTTTCTTGAGAGTTCTGAGAAGTACTTCTTAGATGGTGAACTAGTTGAGTCAGTAGAAACCGAAGCATGAGCTTCAGAAGCTGGATGATCAACATTCGTTAGAGGTTGGAAGTACTCATCAAACATATCTTTGAAAAATAATGAATCCCAAACAATGAATCCCAGTTATCCTTAGTAATTGAATCACTAGGCGTAGGAGGAGTGTCATCAAAAATCAAGCAATGAATCATTGCTAAAGAATATGAACAAGTCTAATTGGGGATTAAATTTTGGCTTTTCAATCTCCCCCAATTAGTGCTCTCCCCTAAACTGACGAAGATTTTCAAGTGTTCTTCTCAGCCCGGATTAAGAAGAAGTCTTTAGATCATCAAATGCAATTCGTCTTTAGTCTTCTAATCATGTAGCAGAAAATGTAGATTAGACTATAGAATCGACCTTCTTCAAGATTGTCCGAATGGGGAAATAGACAGTTAACATCTTCTTCACACCAAAGGCATTCCTGTTAAATTGTAAATAGCAAATCCCCTTAATTAAAATCCCTCCCAATCAAACAAGAATAGAAAGATGTTCATCAAAGAAATCAGCCCAGCAACTAGAAGAACTTTGTCATTTAATCATATCAGCCCATGTGAAGATGTCAACCAACGGCTCTTAGAAGAAACTACATGTGAAGATGATCCTATAAGAAGAAGCTCGGTTCTTACATGAGTTAGGAGCCGTTTGACCATATATTCCCAAATATCAATCAACCATGCAAAAAATTCACACTTCTTCTCCCCCTCAAGAATTGCATACGGAGATGCCATTCTTGATTAAACAAGTGATTATCATCCAAATGTATTCTATTCACTCTTCTCCCCCGCAAAATTAGCACATGATGTCGTCATCTTCATTATATTGAGCAAGTGGAATAAGAGTAATTATCAGTAGTCCAGTTCACTTGATGACTAAAGCGCATGGAAAAAGCATAAAGCATGTTGATGAAGAGTGTCGATGAGAATGGTCATAAACATGAAGATTTCTCTTCTTTTGAAGATAAAGCGCACTGAAGCGTACACTTTTCTTTTCTGTGAAGTATGGGGCCTGAAGTGTTATCTGCAGACGCCATAATGATGAAGAACGAGGCCTGAACTGATGTGAACAGACGTCATTTCCAGTTTTAATATCAAGGTTGAGTTACTTGGACCCGTGAGTTATGAGATATCAATCCATTTGTTATCCATACTTTAAGCCAGTCCATGTAATGAAGGATCGAAGCATCTGCAACTGAGTAAGGAATACCTGCACTAACATTACAAGCTTGTTTGCATATATATGGGTTAGTGACATTAGTATCCAAACTCTTTGGGGCTTCACGGTCAACCTTGATTTTGCCATTGGAAAATAGCTTTCCGGTAGGTATCCACCTAAGTCTAGCATCCTGAAACATTCTACCAGATGGTATCCACTTATGGCAAGGTCTAGGATTGTTGATATTCTTATGCATAGTGGAAGACTTATCCTTATTCCTAGTTTCCAAAGGTTTTGTAGTTGGTATCCATCTAGACGAAGTTTTCAGTTTGTTTTGCTTCATATCCACAGAAGATGACTTAGTGAAAGTCCTAGACTTAACAGGTTGAACCTTTTCCTGAGCATTTACTTTCTTCAGGGATTTTGTAAAGCAATTATCATGATTTCCCCTAAAGATGCATTTCATACAATTCGAGCAAACAGCTTGTTTGGATTTAGAAAATGATCTAGAGTTCTTAGAGTGATCTGCTATGGGAATAGCTTTATTCGAAACGCAACTACTCTTAGATCCACGCCAATCCCTAGTCTTTAGTTTAGTGTTCCTAGGTAATGGTTTAGAACTACTAGTAGTGCCTTGAAATCTCGAAGAATTCATCACTCTAGGTCTTGCACCTAAAATTCCGTCTTTTTGAATCTGTGCCTTCTTTCTAGCCATTTCTAGATAAGAGTTCTTATACAAGTCATTCATAGCATTTTTCCTAGGCAAGTAAGGTGAAGTGACTGGTTTTGTCAAAACTTGTTTCGCATCAACTTGGGAGGCAAACCGCATTTTTGAAAATTTTGGTAGTTCAGATCTAAACGCATTTGGTTGTCTAATAACTGGTTTCCCCAAGATTGATGGTTTTGCAAACTTAGTGTTCACACTATTCCCAGTTGTTTTTCTGAGCTCATTTTTTAAGGCAACAATAGCGAAACTCTTTTCCTGAAGTTGAGCTTTGAGTTCATCAATTTTTGCTATCAAAGAGTTTGTTTGTTCCATTGAGTTTGTTCTAGCTTCTTTGACAGAGTCACTTAGTTCTATGTGATGCTTTCTTAAAGACTCATTTTCCTTTAGTAATTTGGCCACACAAACCGCTAATTCATCATTTCTCATTTGAATATTATCAATAGCATTAACATCAGAATTACTTGTAACCAAATTACTTTTCACATGCATATCAGAAATATGTTTCTTCAAATTGTTGATAGTCGAGTTGTTGGCTTGAAGCTGAGCTTTTAAATCGTTTATTTCAAAAAATTCACGAAATTCAGGGAATTCTGGATTTTTACATGGTTTCTTTGTTTGAAAACTTTTCTCTTTACTCTGTATCGCAATTTCAAGTGAAATGCAATGTTTTTCAAGTTTTGAGAATTTGTATGAAAGTTCATCAAAAACCTTTTTATCAACCATATCATTCGTTTTGAAATTATTAGACTCAGCCTCAACCAAGGAACATTTATCAGAATCATGTTTAGCATGAAGATCAGAATGTTTAGGTACCTTAACAGATGCACTATGTTGATCAGTTAAGAGTACCTCATCAGATGACACCTGCTCAAATTCTGGTCTGATATCTGCATCCACATCATGTGTAACAAGAGTCACTGGACCGCTGGCTGTGTCAAGCTTATCTATCTCTAAGCCTCTGTATTCAGTGTCAACTGATCCATCTTCTGGTGCTTTACCCGACTCATCATCATTTGTTGTCTCTTACATTCTGCATTCAGCAACACCCGATTCTTCAACAGATACATTACCCAACTTATCACAACTATCTCTCAACTGCACCGGACACTCATCCACTTTTTCATCTGTCTGAGTAACTTCCTCAATATACTTCCCCACATTATCCATGAGTTGGATAAGTGTCTCTATGAACATGCTAATTTCCATTCCAGTGTGTTTCTTGAAATACATTTCAGTCATGTCTTGATCATAATCTGATGTAAATTCCCCACTGATGAATGACTGAAATTGGTTGTAGATCACTTGAAGTGCAACACTGGAACTGTCCTTTTGAACCATTTCTTTATCAAGTTGTTGTTCCAATTGTTCTAAGTTTAAGAATAATGTGCTCTTGAACGTTGATAATTCTTGACGGAAAAGTGCAGTAACTATTCGTTCACTTCCCATAGATAGAAGTAATGTGAGGTGTGAAGGAAGTTGTCGATAAAGTTCAATGCAACTTTCCTTATCCTTTGCACAAGCATTCAGTAACATTGACTGGTGCATTTCTGTATTTTCAGAGTCTGAACCCGGAGATATCACATCCTCATTGACTGATTCAATCATCTTTAACCGTTCAGTGTAGCAAATATTCTCATGATTGTCTACAGCATCATACAATTTAAGTACTTCTGAAATAACTGGGTCAGTAGTGTAAGACATGATGTTGTAGTATCCACGGGATTTTACAAGTCTATGATTTAAACCGAGAAATAGAATCTTTAGCGGGATTTTACTAAAATCAAGACCAAACCGTTAAGCAATGATCAATGGAATGTGTTAAGATGACTGATGGATTGTCACAATGATAGAAAATTGTGTGTTAGGACTTATGATTGTTTGTAGGATTAGCAGAGATGTTGTTTGGTTGAGATTTGGGTTGGTTGATGCACGATTTTAAGGAGAAATTTAGGACTAAAAACTTAAAAACCTCAATAACTTCTGTTCGGAGCGGATTTAGGCCTTTAGTTCATTCTTTGTGCCATTCTCCTCATTCTCACGGTCGTTTTGATGGGTAGAACGCTGAAAACGGAGTTACGGATCAAGAGTTATAGCCGTTTGAAGTTTTGTCGGGAAAAGTCAACAAGTCGCTAAGAATTCTTGAACCAAGTCGCTAAGACCAAGTCGCTAGGACCCAAGTCGCTGGACACAAGTCACTAAAGCACCAAGTCGCTACACAGTCAAGTCGCTAAAGAGCAACTCGCTAAGTATCAAGTCGCTAAGAGCAACTCGCTAGTTACAAGTCGCTAGATGCTCAAGTCGCTAGAGACAACTCGCTATGAACCAAGTCGCTAAAGAGCAACTCGCTAGTAACAACAGAGACAAGTTTCTAGAAATTGTAAAGACAAGTCTCTACCAAAAATAGGCGCCAAGTCTCTACGAAAAAAGGCTACAAGTCTCTACGCCAAGTCTCTACGAAAATAGGCACCAAATCTCTACTGAAAATAGGCTACAAGTCTCTACGCCAAGTCTCTAGACAGATACATTGAATCTGGACATAACCACAAGTCTCTACGAAAAACATAACTGCAAGTCTCTACGAAAAACATAACTGCAAGTCTCTACGAAGAACATAACTGCAAGTCTCTACGAAAAACATAACTGCAAGTCTCTACGAAGAACATAACCACAAGTCTCTATGAAGAAATATAACTACAAATCTCTACGAAGAACATATTCAAAAGCACCACTTTCCAATCCAAAACAAGCTCAACCACAGTGATTCAAGCTTACCAAATCAAAACCCAAGCACTTATAATGATTCTAAACACAAAAGTACCATCAAAATTCAAACTTTAACACTAGAAATAGTCTAAATGATGAAAATACCACTAAAATTTTTCAACCCCAAAAATCATATAAAACCACTAGAAATCCAAAAATCATATAAAAGTGTAAACTTTTAACCTTAGTAGCCAAATAAAATTTGAACTAGATGAGAAAATAACCAAAAATTCGAACCATAAAAACCCAACAATAACCAAACTAAAATCGGAGCACACACAATATCCAAGATCAAACCATGGCTCTTGATACCATTTGTAGGATATTGGTTATTGTTTTAATCAAAGAACTTGTATAAATATTGAATCAAACAAGAAGGTTTTAGAGAGAGAGATGGGTGGGATACTTTCTAGAGAGAGAAAGAGATGAGAGAAAAGAAGTTGTATGATTAAGAGAAATGAAAGCACCAACCCTCTCCACATGTGGAGAGGGCTATTTATAGTTCTTACAAATAACGCCACCTACGGGCTGTGGGTCAGGCATACATTGGGTAAAGACCCGTCCGTCCTCCACGGTGTTGCTCTAAACTAATTAACTAACTAATAAATAACGTAATTAACTACAAGTCTACGAGCTAACATATGCTAGACTATAATTGGGGTGACCGACACTTTAACATAGAATTTCCAATTCCTAACACTAAACCCTTCACACTTTGAGTCCAACCCAAATGAACCTCAGCAGCTATTACATATTGAATGCAGTATTGAACCTCATGTACTGCTTCATTCTCATATCTCACAAGTGTTATCCACATCCATGAATCGAACATGCAGTGCCCTTTTCCGTCAGGACTTACCTTCACTAAAGAAAACATTGTTACTATACCTTGAACAATTGAAGAACCAGCTCATCAACGGGAAAATAATAAAAAATGATTCCATGGCTGTACTTCAGATGATTTACAACCAATTCCAATCATGTGAAGATCGTTTAAAGCTCTTATACGAGGTCTAATATTATATCTAGGAACACATAATAATGAAGGCGGAATATTCAAACATAGAATCAACATTATTATGAACAAGGTTTTTCATATTCATAAACTAACTAACTAACTATAATAAAGAACACTAACTAACTAAACCCTAGGCGTTTTCCCTACGCCTAGGTTCCCACACACACACACCTTTAGACGTCTACATCTTGTACGTACCTAAAAAAACTAATGACCCTATGTCTCTTTATATACTAGAGACATCTAGGGTTTACAAGAGGAATCATAATACAATTAGGAAACTAAATATTCTTTTAAGCATATTTTCTAGAATCTTCCAAATCCTCCATCTTTTGTAGTTTCCCTTCTTGTTACTTTTAGTCCTGCATGTTTCATTCTTCTTGTTTTGTATTATCAAATCTATAATAGACCCAACAATCTTCCCCTATTTGATGATGACAAAACAAACACAATTCGTCTTTGATCTTTTGCGTCTTTGAGGCCACGTGATCACTGTCTTGCGTGTACCAGATCAAAACCCAATCTATAAATTACCAACTTTTCCTGCGAAGTACACGATCAAAACCCATGTGACATGATCAAACATTCAATGTATAATAATCCCATGTGATCATCCATCCCATTAAATAAATCAAATTTAAATCCTCGCGTGATAACAATCAGCCAACATAGCCTCATTAATTACCATGT
This sequence comes from Chrysanthemum makinoi, assembly GCA_910596185.1. Classification (NCBI taxonomy): domain Eukaryota; kingdom Viridiplantae; phylum Streptophyta; class Magnoliopsida; order Asterales; family Asteraceae; genus Chrysanthemum; species Chrysanthemum makinoi. Next base: position 203,789,241 of record OU343217.1, on the reverse strand, counting down.
GATTCTTGAATCTTGATACAAGCTCGTGGGTCCCAGCATATGTTGCAATAATATGTAACCACTGATCCACAATTCATAAATAATTTTGTTGTTGATCCATAGTAGCAGTACGAGGAAAGACCAATTTAATATCCTTAATACCAAAAGACGACAAATCTCTTTATTACGTATTCAATTAATCTGCTACCGACCCATGTGTACACAATTATTTTTTTTAAAAACTGCTTCTGTCGACCTTTTTTTTTTAATCTGCTTTATTCGACATCTTTTACCATATCTGCTCCAATTTAATGACATAAAACCTTGAATAAACCCGAAAAATCCGAACACAAACCCAAAGTACTGCTCCAGCAGTACTTTGAAAGTCCTTCAGCAACCAACTTCGACGCCTTATATCTTTTTACTGGAAGTTCAGATCGAAGATCCCTTCGGTGGAAAGTTAGATTGGTATATAGAGAACATCCACCCAAAATTTCGTCCCAATCCAACGGTTAACTACAAAGTTATCGCCGTTTCAAAACAGTCTTTGTATAAAAATACGAAAATTTTGAGATCCGAATTTTTTGTCTTTTTCATCATTCTTCGACACATAAAACCTTGCGAATCCTAGATATCACGAGCCCCAGGCTCTGATACCACATGTGAAGATCGTTGTAGCTCTTAGACGAGGTCTAATATTATATCTAGGAACACATAATAATGAAAGCGGAATATTCAAACATAGAATCAACATCATTATAAACAAGGTTTTTTTTTTTGTTATCATAAACTAACTAACTAACTATATAAAGATCAAAGACTTGATCTAAGACTAACTAACTAAACCCTAGGCGTTTTCCCTATGCCTAGGTTCCCACACACACACACCTTTAGACGTCTACATCTCGTACGTTCCTTAAAACTAATGACCCTATGTCTCTTTATATACTAGAGACATCTAGGGTTTACAAGAGGAATCATAATACAATTAGGAAACTAATTATTCTTTTAAGCATATCTTCTAGAATCTTCCAAATCTTTCATCTTTTGTAGTTTCCCTTCTTATCACTTTTAGTCCTTCATGTTTCATTCTTCTTGTTTTGATACCACATGTGAAGATCGTTGTAAGCTCATAGACGAGGTCTAATATTATATCTAGGAACACATAATAATAAAGGCGGAATATTCAAACATATAATCAATATTATTATGAACAAGGTTTTTCATTATCATCTCTAACTAAACAATAATAACCTAGGCGTTTACATGAACATACGCCTAGGACACACACACACACCTTTAGTCGACTACATCTTGGAAGACTTGTTTAAAACCTATACCTATGTCCTCTTTATATACTAGAGAATAAGGACTAATAAATAAAACTTCTTTTGCAAGCAAGTCCTTCCATCTTTTTGTAGTTTCCCTTCTTGTTACTTTTAGTCCTTCATTTTTCATTCTTCTTGTTTTGTATTATCAAATCTATAATAGACCCAACAATCTTCCCCTATTTGATGATGACAAAACAAACACAATTTTTGTACGAACTTCCCTAGACGAAGTAGAGAAATTGAGATCAGGGACCTCACCATGAATGAAACAAGTATGTCTTCCTTTGTCTTCCCCTTAATCCATGCCATGCCACTCAAACATCTCTTCATGTTTCATTCTTCTTGTTTTGTATTATCAAATCTATAATAGACCCAACAATCTTCCCCTATTTGATGATGACAAAACAAACACAATTCTTGTACGAACTTCCCTAGACGAAGTAGCAGAAGTTGAGATAATCAAATCTCACCATGAATGCAACAATCTTCCCCTTGACTTAAACATGTCACTCAAACATCTCTTCCCCTTTTTGTTATCATCTAAATAGGGAACGTATGCAAATAATGATCTTGACTACCACGAACCAATATCATACTTCCAATCTAAGACTTCCAATGCTTCAAATCGCCCACCATTACGCACCATAGGAAAAATGGATCCAAAACAGTAGAAAACTTCAACTAGTAGTAGTAATAATGATCAACAATAGTAAAAATCAAACACTTCCCCTTGAGTGATCCATGTATATCAATGATTCTTCAAAATCTGTAGGCTTTATGTAATGATTACTTGTGAAGAAAACCAAATATAACGAACTTGATGAAGAAGTAGAATTTCCCAAAACTTGTGTCTTAAATCTTTTACAATCCACGGAACTCCATACTTATACAAATCAACAAATATAAGTAGACCGCAATCCCTTGACAAGAATCCTCAACTAGTATGAGACATTGAGCACTACAATGTAACTCCTTTAAGTGATAGCCAATGTGTGCATAGAGCATCATAAGAAAAATCACACATTGCTAGATTCATCAAGCTAGATGATAAGAACACAAACCAAGTAATTCCACTTCACCTTCAAATAAGTGATAAATAATCCTCTTCGTAATCAATTCTTCAATAAATCTCCAAAACGAGCTTTTAAATCCTTTTAAGAACAAATCACCAAACTCCTTGTGTGTGTGAACAATAACCTGTGTGTGTCGTCCAAAAACCATAACAATTAATATGCTCAACTTCACCTTAATTCCAAATCACCTTGTAATAAACCATTATACTGTCAATCCAAATAAATTTCGCCATGCAAAAAACCTTAAGCAGTACGTTGGGAAGGAGCAGTACTTTCATCCATTCAGCAGTACTTTCGTATAAACTGCAGTACTTTCATAACAAGTAGTACGTTGCAGCAGTACTTTGAAAAATCATAAGCAGTACTTTCAAAAACACCAAGCAGTACTTTAAAAATTCCAACAGTACTTTCGTAAGAAGACCTGTACTTTCATTCAAGAATCATCAGTATTAACCATCATACGCAACCAGTTATATCTTTCAAACAAAATCAATACAAATATTATTGATCACGTGAACCAAAATATCAAGTACTGTTCGAGTAGAGACATCCATGTGATCTTTTATAAAAATACAAATCTGCGCCTCCTTATCTACTCCTGATCCCACGTGACTACTATCTTTTATAACCAATCAAATGATTCAACATGTCAGTAACAATTTTTAATAATATGCAATTTTTCCATGAATCCACCGTCCCATGTGTATGATGAGCACCAATCAAAAACAAGAGTTACGTTGGTCATAAAGATGCGAATTAAACACCAATCATGATGAAGGATATTTAATGAACCGACCAATTAGACTTCTTCGAATCAAACGAATCTTGAACTTCTTCGAATCTGCTACATATCGACATCAAAAACCTTGAATAAACCCGAAAAATCCGAACACAAACCAATCATACATCAAAGTACTGTTCAGCAGTACTTTGGAAACTCTTCAGCAGCCAACTTCGACGCCTTATATCTTTTTACTGGAAGTTCAGATCGAAGATCCCTTCGGTGGAAAGTTATATTAGTATATAGAGAACGTCCACCTAAAATTTCGTTACGATCCAACGGTTAACGAAAAAGTTATGATCGTTTCAAAACAGTCCTGTAGAAGCATTACGGAATTTTCTGCAGCAGACTTCGACTGCTTATATCTTTTGATTGAGAGCTCCGATTGACAATCCCTTAGGTGAGATTAAAGATAGATATACCAAGAAGCCCCAGTCCGAATTGTATCCCAATCCAACGGTTCATTAAAAAGTTATAACGTTTTTAAAATAGTGCTGTAGAAGTATTACGAATTTTTGACAGCTTCGAATTTTTCTTCCATTTTCTTCAAGAAAACCTTGTAGATCCCTAGATATCACGAGCCCCAGGCTCTGATACCACATGTGAAGATCGTTTAAAGCCCTTAGACGAGGTCTAATATTATATCTAGGAACACATAATAATAAAAGCGGAATATTCAAACATAGAATCAACATTATTATGAACAAGGTTTTTCATATTCATAAACTAACTAACTAACTATAATAAAGAACACTAACTAAATAAACCCTAGGCGTTTTCCCTACGCCTAGGTTCCCACACACACACACCTTTAGACGTCTACATCTTGTACGTACCTAAAAAAACTAATGACCCTATGTCTCTTTATATACTAGAGACATCTAGGGTTTACAAGAGGAATCATAATACAATTAGGAAACTAAATATTCTTTTAAGCATATCTTCTAGAATCTTCCAAATCCTCTATCTTTTGTAGTTTCCCTTCTTGTTACTTTTAGTCCTTCATGTTTCATTCTTCTTGTTTTGTATTATCAAATCTATAATAGACCCAACAAACCATTTATCAACGAGGAATATTCCGCATATTTTGATCAACACTTGACGGGTATTTCCTTCAAAAAGCATCTTTGGAATGGAAATTCAGGAATTCATCAATACATTTATCCAACTCATGGATAATGTGGAGAAGTACATTGAGGAAGTTACACTGAATCATGATAAATTAGATGAGTGTCAGGTGAAATTGAGAGATAGTTGTGATGAGTCGGGTATTGTATCAGTTGAAAAGTCAGGTGTTGCTGAATACAGAATATCAGAGACAACAACAAATGATGTAACCAGCTGCTCAGTAACTACGGTCACACAAGATGTGGATGCAGTGATCAGAAAGTTGAACGAGTGTAGAGCACCATCAGTTGATTACTGCGATGAAATTGGAATGGCTTCAAATGCTGTATCTACTGACAATGAACGCAAAGAATCTGAGACTAAGGAGCCTGAAACTGTCAGAAATTCATTGACGCTTTGTACAAGTGATGAGGATGCAAGTGTCAGACCGATGGATGATCTGGTATCATCTAATGAGCTACTCTTGAATGATCAACACAATGCATCTGGTGACGTATCTAAACCATTTGAATTTATGGGTAAACATGATTCTGATAAAATTGATATGGTTGAGACTAAGTCTGTATGTTTTAAAACTAATGATATGGTTTCAAAAAGGGCATTTGATGAACTTTCTTGCAAATATTCAATTCTTGAAAAACACTGCATTTCCTTGGAAATTGCATTACAGCAAAAGGAAGAAAATTCTCTTGTTTCAAATGCATGCACAAATCCAGAATTCCCAAAATTTCGTGAATTTTTTGAAATTAATCAATTAAAAACACAGATTCTAGACAAAGACTCAACCATTTGTAATCTGAAAAAACAAATATCAGACATTCAAATGAACATGAATACGGGTATAAACATTATAAACTATGAATCTTGTGATGCAATTAAGTCTAGGAACGAGGAACTAGCCTTATGTGTTGCTAATTTGCTAAGAGAAAATGAATCCTTGAAGAAGAACTCTTTGGGGGGTAGGACCAAATAGATAGATAAAATCAACTCCATGACTGCTGACATAGATGCCCTCAAAATCCAAATTCAGGATAAGAGTTTCACTATCGTTGCTTTAAAAAATGAGCTTAGGAAAAATATGGGAAATAGAGTGAATACTAAGTTCGCAAAACCAACAACATTGGAGAAATCAACTGCTCATAATGCCACTAAACGCCCTGTAACTAGACAGCCCAATGCATTCAAGACAGAAAGATTTAAATTATCAAAATCTAAGCTGGCCTCCCAAGTTGATAAAAATATAGTTTTGTCGAAACCAGTCACTTCGCTAATTCATTCCAACTTGAGGAATGATTCCCAGCTGAAGGCTCAGAAATCTAAGATCAGGAATTTAAGGAGTCAAATGACAGACCAATCCCCTAAGAAGCAAATTAAATGCAAAAGGACCAATGCTCAGAACAGGAATCTAGCCTCATCTAACGTTGTTAGCAGTTGTTTTAAGTGGATTCCTACTAGTAGACTCTTGAAGTTTACGGGTACCAAACGGACTTACTCACCTAGAAGTTGTCTTAGGTGGATCCCCACAGGAAAAATCTTCAAGAATGTTGAACTTAACGGGATGTCCATTAATGATACTCCTAGACCTGACTGTACTACATCAAAAATTGAGGATATACTTGTCACTAACCAACCTATTTGCAATACTACATGTGCTATTAGTGCAAAGTGTCCTCAATCTTTTCCAGGTACAATGCTCAATTCATTCATGAACATCATGACCTGGTTTCCATCGGAATTGAAGAATGCTCACTCTGGAATGGTGGCTTGTCAGAATTGACATACCTCGTACTCTGACTCCTGATTCCCTCTTTTCAGGACTCGTACTTTTTAAGTCATTAAAAAAAATTAGAAAAAAAAAAAAAATATATATATATATATATATATATATATATATATATATATATATATATATATATATATATATATATATATATATATATATACATATATATATATACATATATATATATATATATATACAACCTTTATATATATATATATATATATTCAAATTTTATATTTTTCTATTATTTCACTCATTTTTACTCTAGTTTTGTCATCGATAACATCTACGGTCCTAGAAATGTCATTCAACAATGTCACGGGTCTTTAGATGAAGTTCGAACAGAGCAGTTATAATCTTTTATTTTATTTGTTTTTACAATCTCATACTTTAGCTGTAGTAATCTCATAATACCATATCAATCAATGATTACTCACTATCTCGTATCATTGATTGAGAGGGAGAATTGTGCACCTTTAGCTGATTCAGTACATTGCTTAATTAATCATCTGCATTCTTATTTGTGTGCTTTGGCTGTTGCATCCTATGTGGTGTTAATTTATGATTCTTGGTATGATAAAAGGTGGTTTGATAAATGATGATTTTTTTAGTCCAGTTTTTATCTTATGCGAGTTGCTCTTTTATGCGTGTTGCTATGCCATGCGAGTTGCTATGTTTTGTCTGTATGCGAGTTGCTTCGTTTTATTTAGGGACTAAAAGTGTCAACCCACTATTTGTGTGTACCTGTTATGCGAGTTACTTTGATAAGTAGAGGGACTAAAAGTATCAACTCGCTATAACTATTTTCCTAAGTATGCGGGTTGAGGGTCATGGACAAATCAGTTTTCTTTCTTGGTCAAAACACGCATCTCACAAAAACCTCTCTCTCTCAACTCTCTTGTAAGCGAGTTATCTATTGGAGATTGTGTGGTAGGTCGTTAATGCTATCTTATCATGTTTATCTTAACGCTTTGAAATGATTTGTACTTAAACCATTTTTATCTTAACCCCTATGAAGATCTTGTCCTCTCGCTCTCATCTTGATCAATTATTCGGACCCTAGGTTTGTATGTTTTTGATGAATTGTTGTTGATTGTAGTCTTAGATGCATTCATTTAATGATATGACATATTTAGTTAAGGTCTGATAGATCCTTTTGATTATGCGTGTTGTGGGTGTCGAATGGGTAGGGTTAGGAAATTACTATTGGATTTGAGTGGGTTGATTGGCATTGTCATTTTACTTGACTGTGACCTTGGTTTAATATATATTCGTGTTTTCAAGTGTTTAAGTGGGTTGCTCATGGAGAGTTCTTGTTAGCGAGTTGGATAGAACTTCTTGGATGCGAGTTGACCTGTTGATTTATTAAAGATGTGCTTAAATGCGAGTTGTTGTTGATCATTATTGAAAGCGAGTTGCTATATGCGAGTTGCACTGTCATATATGCGTGTTGCCTGTTGCCTATGCAATATGTCCAGATTCAACGTATCCTATGCGAGTTGCATATGCGAGTTGACTATGCGTGTTATCTTTCATCATATGCGAGTTGCCATATGCGACTTGCTTCGTGTCTATAATGCGATTTAGCATATATATGTTGACCATCCATTGTTTGACCAAAGCGAGTTGATTCATGCGAGTTGCCATATGCGACTTGCTTCATACGTTGTAATGTATGCGAGTTGACTATGATATTGAATGTATGCGAGTTACTCTGTAGCCTAAGCGAGTTGATGGATGCGAGTTGCCATATACTATGTATCTCATATATCTTGTAGTATGCATGTTGATTACCAACTATTACTTATGTGTAGTGTGTTATGCGAGTTACTCAACTTGTTGTTCCAATGCAAGTTGCAGTGTGTAATTTAACATTTATCTTTGTCAATATTGCTTTTGGTATTATCTATTTTGATGTCTTCTCCCAAATGGCATCCTACACTCATAAGTTTATGCATACTAATCACATTTTTCCATATATGTCATATCCTTCTTTCTGAAATTCAAATATGTTGGGTTATTAAGTGGTCATAATATGTTTCAGTGACTTAACCTAACAATTTTCTTGGATATGGTTTGTGTTGTCGGTGTAACCTTCAGATCTCAATGGCTGACATCACATCCTCTGATGTTCCTACTGCCTCTGCACCAACTGTCACTCTGACTGATGGAGAATTACTTCCTCGTGCGGAATGGGTGTCAATTGTTAAGAGCAACTGCTTCTTTGACGTAGATAGAGGGCAACATAATCCTACGTATCGTCTGGCTGTCGACATCTTGAAAGATACCAACTTCTTTAATGCCCTAACCATGCGTTGCACTATCCCATCCATCTATCTTCAGCAATTCTGGAAAACAGTTACTTGGGATAAGATTTCTGCGTCATATTCGTGTAAGCTCGAAGACAAATGGTATGACATCTCGGTTGACACACTCAGGGATGCTCTTCAGATCACACCAAGAAACCCTTCCAACAAGTTCATCACTCCACCCTCCATTCATGACATCTTAAACTTTATCGACGAATTGGGATACCCGGAAAGAATAACCAAGATTTCATCACTCATCAATGCAGAAATATATCAACCATGGAGATCAATCGTCACAATCCTCAACCTATGCTTAACTGGTAAAACATCAGGGACAGACAGAGTTCGAGCTTCCATTATGCAGATACTGTGGGGAATAGTCAAAGGGAAAAATATTGACTTCGCTGAACTTATCTGGGAAGAATTCATCTTGTCCTTGGACACATTTATCTCTGATAGAATTAACTTTGAGAATAAAGTCAAAGGAAGAAAAAGTCTTGGTAAAAGAGTGATTCCCATCATCAGATTCTCTAAACTCATTATCCATCATCTGCTACAAACTCACCGGATCAACTCACGTAGCGAGTCTGCCCGGCATGAAGCCAGTGATGAATTCGTTCTTGGCAATATTAAATATAGTGCCAGAGGTCATGACAAGGAGATTTTTGGTATGCCAGTTCCTGAAGCTTTGCTTAGTGATAGAATCAAGAATGCTGATTACTTCAAGAGTTATGTAAAGAAAGCCTCCGCCACAACCGCTAACATCCCGAAGTCCACTTCCACTCAATCAAAATCTAAATCATCAGGAACCACATACTCAAGTCTTCCCAAAAGCAAAAGAGGAACCTGATAGCTCGGTATCTAATGTCTCTCCTTCACAAAAGCAAAAGAGGAGAAAAAGAGACACTAGTAAGGGTGATGATGAGGGAACTAAAGTTCCAGGAAGAGAGACAGAGTTGATTGATGAAGACGAAGCTGCACTCCAACAAGGAATTTAGCAAAGCCTTGACAGTCTGAACGAGTCTCAAAGACCACCAGTAGGAGGAGTCACAATAAGAGAGCCTGAGCCAGCACCTCGACAAATCAATCATGTCACTCAAGCCAAAGGTAAAGGAATTGTTGGAAGAGAAGCAGTACAAGCCGCACACATGCTACTGAATATCTCCTCACCACCTCCCAAAACAACGACCCGGTTTATTCTCAAGAAAAGAGATGTCGTATTATTATCTACACAAGAGCAATCTGGGATGGACACTGATGAGGCAGAAAGATCGGTTGAATCCCCGGTGTCTAGTGATGCACAGGAAGAAAATCAAGAGACTCCTTTTACTATAGAGACCCCAGTGTTTGAATCAGTAAGTGATAAAAATGATCTAGTAAAAGACCCACAGGAGAACCTTGAGCCTGAATCTGAAGTACTCAAGCGTCTTGAAGAAACAAACATGTCTACTGGATCACTTTCCTCACTTAAAAATCTTGATGCTGACCTCACTTACGGTGACCAATTCTTGAAAGACGGTCCCTCTGACATCGAATCAGACAAGCAAACAAATGAAAAAGAAGAAGTTCAGTCCATGTTCTCGATCACTATTCAACAAGACTCTTCAACTATTCCTCTGATGTCAGCTCCAATGGTCTCCACGATTGTCACATCCACTTCAATCACACCAACACTCAAACCTGCTAAGACTACTGCACTTCCACCTCCCAATCCCGCCAATGATCCACTACATGTTCTCACTGTCAGTGATACTGTCACTCCACCTGCCTCACCACCTCGTGCCTCACCTCCTCCTGTTAAAACAACAGGGGAATTGCTTGAAGAGGCCATGTTACGTATTGCAACTATTGAGAAACATTTTCCTATAGCTGTCAACAATCTTGATAGTCGTGTCAAGAAACTGGAGAATCTTAATCTCAATGAATTCGTCACAAAGGCAATAGAAGCAGATATTAAAGATGCGGTTGAATGGGCAATGAAGGCTCCACTACTTCAGCGATTCAAAGATTTGCCGATCTCCGACATGAGATCAGCTCTCTCAGAAAGAATGTATGAGGCAGGAGATCACTTGCACAGTACACATAAGAAATTATACGAGGCTCTCGAGGAATCTATAAGGCACGATGATTATGAGCAGTTTGTAGTCGATATTCGTGAAAGGGAGGCTAAGAAGAAAAGAAAATCAGTTCCGATGGATTCAAAAGATATGTCTGGAAGTCCAAAGTCACCACCACCACCTCCTACTGGTGGTGCGGGCACATCAGGAGTTGGAGGATCTTCTGGAACAACCACTTCTCACAATGCAAACCCACCTTCACCACCACCAACAACTCAGAAACAAACCGGTACTTCAAGTGGTCAAAGATCTCAAAAGATGTCTACTGCATGGACCACCGTCGACTCTCGGTTTACACATACCATCCCCAATATTCCAGAAGAGCAAATAATAAATGAAGAATCCTTTGTTGCTCAAGAGTCTGAATCAGAAGATGATGACACTTCTACCAAGCACATTCCCAATGTTGCAGTTGAAGAAGATTGGTTGGACGCTTATATTGAGGGAAAAAGAATCAAAACATCTAGAGCTACACCTTCAAAGGATGTTACTCAAAGTTGGCTTACCCAAGATAAACCTCAAACTCCTGAACCTTCATGGTGTATTCCCGAATCTGATTCAACAAATCCAGCAAATAATTGGGCTTCAACTATCATTTCCAACTATGAAGCACCAGCAGAAGATTCTCTTCTTCACTTCACAAGGGATATGGGAAGCTTTATAAAGTGGTTTTGTGAGAAGAAGGAAATTACATCTATCATTCCTAAAGATCTTGAAGGCCCAGCGTTTGAAATAGTGAAAGTCTTCCACTCGGATGCTAATAAGCTTCAATATCAGATGGAGGAATGCTATAGAATCTTTGAATGATCAAGTCAGTGAGCAGATCAATAGGTTTGATGTGAACAAACCTCTTCCTCTAGGCGGTGAACCTGGATATATGACCATTCAGTCAGAGTTCTTCTTCAACAATGATCTGGACTATCTATGTGGTTGCACTTCAGAAAGAAGACCAGCTTTGTAGATTTCAAAGATGAAAACGGCTACCTACACTGATCAAGGTCTCGAACAAATGGTTCCGGATCAATTCTGGGTAGACAATGAGCAACAGTATGACATTGCCGCCTCTTATGGCATTTCACATTGGTGGTTCAAGAAGAAACAATTCTACATCGAAAGACATAGTGGTAAAAAGAGTCGCAGAGCTGTTCGATCCAGGCTGCGTATTCTAAGTGTTATCAGAATATAGATCTTCTCAATCTACGGGTATGATTACCTAAAGAATATTGTTCTTCGAAGAGCAGACTCGAAAGAGTACACTATAGAAGAAAACGACTTCAAACATCTTATGCCTAATGACTTTGAAGATCTCTATCTTCTGAACCTCCAAGGACATCTTGACCATCTTCCTGCTCGTGAGAAAAAGGCTTTTTCGGCTGCTGTCAATCTCTGGATTATAGGCTTGGTCATTCGACTAAGATTTGAGGATTTTCAATTGGGAATTGAAAGTTATCGGACTCATGTCAATCTAACAAGACCGCAATGGGAAGCCAAAGGACATGAATATCATCATGAATATATAGTGATCGACACCCCCAGAGCAGTCATCCTCACTGACAGATACGGGACAAGAATGTTAATGAGATTGTGTGAGTTATACAAATTCAGTGATGGCACACTTAAGATGGTCGAAGAAGAATTAAACTCTAGAGTGAAAGAAATCAAAATTGACTTGAAGCCGCGGAACAAAACGAAATTCTGGACTGATGAGGATTTGAAGAGGTGTAAAGATTTCATTGCTACAATCAAACGACGATTGAAGACTAGAATGATCTATCGCAGCCTTGAAAGTTTTGTGAGTGGTAAACTTCGTGCAGGACACTATAAGCTGCTTCAAAGAACTGAATGAAGATATCTTCCGGAAGTAGTTTATGTTTTTTTATTTATTTTATTTTGATGTGTAAAAAGTGGTGTAATTACTATAAACAACTATAATGTATGTAATAGTGCTAGGTTGTGTATTGTGGTTTCCCTTATGTCTAAAAAGGGAACTTCAGTCTTGTCCACTTCAGATCTTATAAAACCAGACACATTTTTCTCCAACAAATGTTTTGTGTCATACATATTTAAATCACTTGAGATCCAAAATCTCAAATGATTTGAAATTTTTGATCGGGGGAGAAAATGTGATATAAATATGAAAGATGTTAAAAGATGATCATTTTTGTCTCAAAGTGCATACTGCTCTCTAATATGTGCTAAACTATTTTCGAATCTCGAAGCATATATTAAGGGGGAGCATTTCAAAACAAATTCAAACCTTCAAGGTACAAAGTTTTCCATGCTTTTATATAAGGTACCTTGATTATGTGTTAAATGGTTTCTAAATGTTTGGTAATCATGGTAGTACTTCAAAGGTCTCTTTCCTCTATGTGTGAAAATGATTTCAAATATTCTACGCACATATTGAGGGGGAGAATTTACTAAGAAAATCAAATGGCTTTTCCTACGTAAATTGTGATCAAGAAATTATTTCAAAGATCTCTTGCCTCCATGTGCTAAACAATTTCAAAATCATATGCACATGTTGAGGGGGAGCATTTCTAAATGATCAAAACTATTAAGGTACAAAATGTTTTGATCTCGTATTACAAGTACCTTGATTGTTTTTCCAAATAATTTTTCGATTGGTTTCAAGGAAAAAAGAACAATACCAACAGACCGACCAATTTAATTTATGCATGGTGTTATAAGGATGGTTAGGTTAGGTATTCGTTCCCACGATCCCGCCAGTGCCGGAGGGATCTACCCAGGGACAATCCACTAGTTAGTGTAGAAGTACTTAGGTATGATGATAAAAGGAGAAAAATGAGATATGAGAAGAGTGCGGACTGAGACTGAGCTAGTACTGGAATAAACCCAACAAAGCTCTAGTTATGAAGTCTCGGTAAGCACTGAAGGGGTTGAAGAATGAAAAAGAATTGAATGAGAAAAGGGTGAAAACAAATAGCCCTCCAATTATTCAACCTTAGAGCAGAAACCGAGTTCAATTCATATAGTACGGGTGGTTACCAAGGTAACATCGGTATTGAAGACAAGACGTCATGGACCCAGTGACGCACAGCACTTCAACTTTCCAAACCACTCAAGTTCCTCTTAAAAGGACTTGTTTCATTCTCACTGGGAACCGACATAATCTATCGACTTTCTCTTAGAGATTGTTGATATTGAAGAAGGAGACCATCTCCCTAGTCTCCGGCATAGGAACCAAATATGCACAATTGAGTCTAGAGCCACGAGATCATCATATAAATCTCTTTAGGACACTTTCAATGAAGACTCTCTGTTTCACGCAATGTGGAAAGAGAGATTATATCTTATGAGTCCTACGCATTATCCTTGCGATATTGCCAGAACATCTGAGTGATATGCAAACATATTCACAATGAAAATGGAAAGCCTTCTGGAGCCAACATCAAACAAGCTCCTGGTAGGTGGCATGTGAGATCTATTCAATAGATCAACCATGTGACACTGAACAAAAACAATGGGGAGATTCAATCTTTTGAATCAATCCTGGTTCAGGTTATGGATTGACGGATACCTTCTAAAAACCGGTCGCTGTGCCCAAAAACT